>CM038675.1:270131243-270687851 GCA_021605145.1 Aegilops bicornis | reverse complement strand
GCACGACCCCTCCTAGCTAATAAAAAAAGGGGACGCGTGGCGGCACGTAGATGGTAAATAGAACGCCCATAGTTTCAATAATACTTGTGTTTCCGATTGTAACATGACGGCACTTGTTCCAAAATGACTTTGTTGATTGTTAATGTGTGCGCCTTCACAAATTGGACAGCAAAATTACTACAGCATGTTGGTGCCATGTCATGACACCAAGCCAAGATTCATGATTTCCATGCGTGTTTTGGATTTATAGGAATTAAAAAACCAAGTTTTTCAATGTTTCCAGCCGAGCCACGACGCCCGGATGTTTGAATTTCATTCTCATTTCTTGCATGGGACCTAGAAATTCACCCGAGGACACACATGTGATTTTTCAACTAGCTTTGGTGCACTGGAGCATGTGCTTGTATATTTCAAGTTAGAATTATGCACACAAAGGTGACACGTTCCCTCTAAGAACCACGAACCTTCTTGAGAGAAGCTCCGGTTTGCAAGAAGCTTATACCAAAACTTGTTCATGTTCGGCCAATTTTTTTACCACAACATGGTAGTACCATGACATTACACTATGCCAAGTTTCATGATTTTCAGGCGTGTTTTGGATTTACAAGAATTTTAAAACCAAGTTTCTCAATGTTCTCGGCTGAGCCACGATGCCCAGATGTTTGAATTTCATCCCATTTCTTGCATGGGACCTAGAAATTCACCCGAGGACACACATGTGATTTTTCAACCAACTTTGGTGCACGGGAGCATGTGCTTGTAGTTCAAATTTGAATTATGCACATTAAATGACCAGAAAATCAATTAATGTATAAAAAAGGCCAAACGAACCCGGTATAATTCCAAAATTTAACAAGGCACTCATGTAGTTCTATGTTGCCTCTGTAAAGAAACTCAAGGGGGCAGCATATATTGTTTCGCACTCCAAGGTGACATGTTCCCTCTCACAACCACGAGCCTTCTTGAGAGAAGCTTCGGTTTGCAAAAAGCTTATACCAAAATTTGTTCCTATTCGGCCATTTTTTTACCATGGCATGGTAGTACCATGACATGACACCATGCCAAGTTTCATGATTTTCAGGCGTGTTTTGGATTTACAAGAATTTTAAAACCAAGTTTCTCAATGTTCTCGGCCGAGCCATGATGCCCAGGTGTTTGAATTTCATTCCCATTTCTTGCATGGGACCTAGAAATTCACCCGAGGACACACATGTGATTTTTCAACCAACTTTGGTGCACGGGAGCATGTGCTTGTAGTTCAAATTTGAATTATGCACATTAAATGACCAGAAACTCAATTAATGTATAAAAAGGCTGCCAAACGAACCCGGAATAATTCCAAAATTTAACAGGGCACTCATGTAGTTCTATGTTGCCTCTGTAAAGAAACTCAAGGGGGAAGTGTATATCGTTTCACACTCAAAGGTGACATGTTCCCTCTCAGAACCACGAGCCTTCTTGAGAGAAGCTCCGGTTTGCAAGAAGCTTATACCAAAACTTGTTCCAAATATGCCAAATTTTTTACCACAACATGTTAGTGCCATGACATGACAGCATGCCAACTTTCATGATTTCCAGGCGAGTTTTGGATTTACATGAATTTAAAAACCAAGTTTGTCGATGTTCACGGCCAAGTCACGACGCCCAGATGTTTGAATTTCATTCCCATTTCTTGCATGGGACCTAGAAATTCATCCAAGGACACACATGTGATTTTTCAACCAACTTTGGTGCACCAGAGCATGTGCTTGCAGTTCAAATTTGTATTATGCACATTAAATGTCCAGAAACTCAATTAATGAATAAAAAAGGCCAAACGAACCCGGAATAATTGCAAAAAATTTAACAGGGCACTCATATAGTTCTATGTTGCCTCTGTAAAGAAAATCTGGGGGGGGGCAGTGTATATCGTTTCACACACAAAGGTGACACGTTCCCCCTCGGAACCACGAGGCTTGTTGAGAGAATCTCCGGTCTTGCAAGAAGCTTATACCAAAACTTTTCCAAATTCAGCCAATAATTATATACATATGAAAACAGGGGTTAGATTATCCTGAACATCTCGCCACCTAGACCAATGTACTCTGATTTGAATTCAACATAAAATGGATACAAATATTTGAATTGGAGATCGTATGTCACATGAAATTTATAGTGAAATATGATTACTGCTATATGCAAGTTTTTTGTTATCAAGATAATATTTAAATGATTGTATAACTTGACATCAATCGTATTCAAATAAGCAAAATTGATTCAAATTTAGTCCATATGGTAGACGACAATATATATGTTCATAAGGTGGAGTAAAATGTTCATATATGATGGAAGATCAAAATGTAGGACTGCATCCATTATAAACCGCAAGGTCACCTAACGATATATTCGAATTCAACATAACGTGGATTTAAAAATTGAAATTCGAGATCCTGGCATTTGTAATCATATAAAAAGGGACATGACTCTTTATTTTGGTGGTAATTGATTTGTTTTTGTTGTTGTTGAGGGAAGTGCGAATTCATTTGGTACTGTACATGGTAATCTTGTTCTCCCGATTTTTTTACATTTTTCTTGTAGTTTTTTCAATGAAATTTATAGCAATATAGTAAAAGGGGACATGACTCTCTTGTATCTTGTATGAATTGTTTTTTTGTACACGTCATGTTTGTTCTGCCCAACAAGGAATCCGTGCCTTGTTATCCCGAAATTTTCAAGCTCGAGTATCTTTTGTCTCATCTGCTTTGAAACTCCCGCCTCTTCAACCCGTGCCGCGCCTTGTTATCCTGAAATTTTGACGCGCGCGAAAACTCCCTCCTCATCCGAAATCGGTCCAGCAGCCCAGACATGTGAAATCCCCCTTCTACCCCTCAGCCGGAAATGCTGGTTCGACGTCGCGGGGTCAAAACCGGTGGGGGTACGCTGGTAACTTACCCTACATTTCGGAAAAGCGTGTCCCAAAGCCATGGCTCCCCCTACCTTCTCCTTCACCCCCCTCATTTGTACACCGAGGCCGCCAAAACCCACGAAACCCCACGCTCCTCGGTCGGCCTCCCGACCGCCGCCCAGCCGGAGACTCTTCTCCAACGACGTCGTCCACCACAACAGCTCGCCGTCCCTCATCCACCGCACCGGATGAGGATCCGTCATCTATCTCGTCGTCCCGCCGGATCAGCCGCCCCGTCCTCCACCTCCAAGGAGCTTCCTCGACGTTCGCCTCGTCTATCACGCCACCTCCATCCCCACAGCAACGTCTTGACCTGCCCCACCAGAACCGCAGCACCCTCACCAATTCCTCCAATCAAGCCGAGGCCAACTCGGCACCACCAAGGAGGTTCTGCACTCACCGCTGCATTTTATCTTTTATTCGATCTCACGGGGCTGCCGGTGCTTGATACCGAGCAGCCATGGCGGGTCTCCATTGACGGCGCCGTCGCCGGCCACTTCATCCACGGTGTCTCCCCCCCATGTCGTTGCTTGCTCGGCGGCGACTTCCACACCGGCACTAGCTGCAGCTACTCCGGCTCTCGCTCGTGCTCCTGCTGCTGCTGCTCCGACTCTCGCTCGCGCTGCGGCTCTGTTCTTGCTGTCGGTCGCGTTGCTGCATTGCTCTTGCTTTTGTTCGTGCTGCTGCTCTACTCTAATATTGTTGTCGGTCGCGCTGCTTCTCTGCTCTTGCTCTTGTTTGTGCTTCTGCTCTACTCTTGCTCTCGCTCACGCTGCTGCTACTGCTGCACGACCTTCGGTAGCTACAAGAGTTGCTGCTTTAGCACTCGCTCGCTGTTCTGCTGCACGACTTGCTCTCTGCTAGTGTGTTCCCTCCTCGAGCATCTGCTGATTTAGATCACTACTTCTCTGCTACTAGTGCTCGAACGCCCTAAACATCTATTGCAATGCTCTTCTACTAGTTCAATCAGTTTCGACAGTAAAATTCAGTTTCGACTGTAAAGTTCAGTTTCTTCAGTTAAGTTCAGAGTAAACAGTATTTACAGCATCTGTCGGAGCGGCCGTGGCGCGGCTGATGCGTTTTACATCTAGCACTTTTTGGTGATGTATTTTACATCATCTATTGCAGATGATATTAGAGTGCCACTTCAGAGTAACGTTGTCTGTCTTGTCCTGCTTCAGCCTCGCCACCGTACACCTCACCGGAGCTGCTCCAACAACGAAACCATCCATCACAGCGAAGCAATACCCTCGGCGCCGTTTCTAGAGGCTTCAGATCTTCTTCCCCGCCTCCAACAGTCACACCAGCATCACCATCCTCCACGTCCAACCCAATGATGCTGATGTCGACAAGGCTATGCCAAAGAGGTTGTACATTCGTTGCATCACTTTGTTACTCTTCATTCATGTCGATCCCTCAGGGATCCTTTGCTATGGAACTACTATGGTATTACTATTCATGCATTTGGTTAGGAGTGGAGCAAAGCAAAACTGGAGGATTTTTTTCCTTTGGTGTCTCTTTCAAAGAAAAATGGTAGGAATTTTAACATCCAGTTGGACGTCCTTTTCAAATTAATATGCATGAAGAACAGGACTAATTGCATTACTGTCATAATAAGATTCTTATTTTTTCATTTTCACGTGGTTTGACTTTATTTTGACCATGTTTATCCATTCCTGTGTTCTTCCAATTCATGTAAACCAAACACCGAGGTTCGCAGAAATCCTATGTTTCCAAATGCTTTGTTTTGCACGTGCATTCCTATCCTATATTCCTGTGTATTTCCTGTCCCTGCGTTTATAGAATCCTCCAATTCTAAGGAGCCCTTACAGATTTACTTCATTTTCAGATAGGCATCAAAGAAAACTCTGTGTGTTATGTCCTGCTCCTGCCGTGCCGTCATCCACCCCACCTGAGGTGCACCATCGACAGAAGCGTTCACTGCAGTAGAGATTCCCCCTGCAAACTTTCTTTCGCCGCCTCAGATCATCTTCCCCGTTGCTGGCAGCCACACCAACTGCATTACCATCATCGAATGAGCAAATGAACCCGAGGACTACATAGTTCCGGAAGAGAGGTCGCAGTCTTTCGTGTTTGCTTACGTTATACATCAGTTATTATTACCTGCTACTTTATCGTTCAAACTTGAGTTTTAAAATGCCCATGGGTCTCATATCGAGGAATCAACGAATAGTATTTGTCTACTATCTGGTTCATCTAGGGTCTTCTATGTGGTTCATGTTGGGTGGGCAACTGTCGGATTTCGGGTTCCGGCAGACCCTCTAGGTTCGAACTCAGGGGTGCGCTCGGAGATCTTGCCCACTACCTACCTGCACCTCGCCCCCTCGCTAGCATCTAAACTATGAAAGGAACAACACAAGAGACACAGGGTTTATACTGGTTCGGGCCACCATTGTGGTGTAACACCCTACAGTGTGTGGTGTGGTGGATTGCCTCTTGGGCTGATGATGAACAATACAAGGAAGAACAGCCTCGCGAGGGTGAGGTGTTCTTGTGGCTAGGCTCTCGATCGGAGTGGATCAAGCTAAGATGGGGCGAGATGTCTGGATCTCTCCAAGATGTCTCCGAGATGCCTCTACCCTGTGGGTGGCTAGTCCTATTTATAGGCAAAGGCCCTGGGCCTCTTCCCAAATATTGAGCGGGAAGGGCGCCAACAATTGGCCATTTTGAAGGGGAACATCTAGTACACTTATCCTGACTAAAGTTGGTCCTCGCCTGTCAAAAAGCTCTGGTGGTGACGCCGGCTTGGGCTCCACGATGACTTCCTTCTTGCCGTTGCGACAGTCTTGGTCTTGTTGCACCGAAACGGATGCCTTTGCTTGATGCTCTCGCCTGCGCTTGCCCCCTTTGCACCAAAGAGGAAATGAGGACACTGTGCGGGCTGGCGCCCGCCTGGCACCCTTGGTCGTCATGGCTTGTGTCATGGGCACCTCGTGAGGTACCCCGCCTTGATCTCTCCACCTCCTCGCTAGCCAGCCTGACGAGGCCATGCCTGAGGAAGCTTCCTGTCGTCCGCCCCGCGAGGCTTGGCCCGTCGCGAGGGTCTTGAGCTTGTGTTGATGAAGATGGACCGTGCTGGGCCACCCCTTGAGCCACGCCGCAGGCTGCAGGCAGGCAAGTCTGGGTACCCCCGTTCCCAGAACGCCGACAACAACAAACAGTAGATGATCCATTGTCTATCTTTTTAAACTGAAGCTATAATCTACCTGTTATCATTAGTTTTGGATCTATCCACTCGTTTGCTACCATCAGTCTTGATTTCTGCATGCACCCCTTAGGCCTTACAAAATCTAACTAATTTCTTATTATGCATGTCAGTTATTGTACACAATCGTACTGAACATGTAGATAAAAAGAGAAGACCGTTGCATGGGAATATAGAGGGAGCCGACCACTCCTATGTATGATTGTGTTCGGTCATTTACCCTGAGGTGTTTTCTCTAACCTGGCATGCTGATGTTGGTCATATCATGCATACGGTGCCGCATTACTTACATTATTCATCTTATATGTCATCAGCTTAGTTTAGATTTGCTTTGTGTGAATGTCACCAGTTTGGTTTCTATATCATACTCCCGCCGTTCCTGAATATTTCTCTTTTTAGTTATTTCAACAAGTGACTACATACGGAGCAAAATGAGTGAATCTACACTCTAAAATATGTCTATATACATCCGTATGCAGTATTCCATTTGAAATCTCTAAAAAGATAAATATTTAGGAACGGAGGGAGTATATGGGAATTATGCAATGCCATCTTCTTTAGCCAGGCATCATATACATGAATCATGCAGTGCCATCCTGTTTAGCCACCATCGATATGTGAATTGTATCCTCCCATATTTTTTCCATAATATATTCCATTTTTCAACAATGTTTATACATTCATCTACTCTTCCCGTGCATCAGCCATTTGAGTCGGTCATGGGAAAATCTGGAGTGAAAACAAGGTCTTCTGAGCAGTCAGTGCTACCTGTCGATGCAGATTTCTTGTTGGTTACAGATAGCTGCTCAGAGGAGGACTCAGAGACAGATGACCAGTCATATCCCCCCCCCTGAGGTGCATGCTCTAACTTGGCAAGGTTATATTGCTCACTAGCAAGATGCCCATGCGTTGCACGGAACATCAAGATGCATTTCTGTGAGTAGTTTATCTTGTGAGAGAAAAGGATGAACGAGGGAAGGCCTTATTTGCAAATGTTAAGAGGGGTGTGGGTATCTTTTTGCAAAATTGCCATAGTTTCCTTCCTATCCATCAGATATAAATCGGACGGCCTATATTGCAGGATGGCAGGTACACCATCAACACCAACTCTGTTTTTTATAAGAGTAGAGATATCATGCATATGGTGTCTTACATTGCCATGCCATCGGCTTAGATTAGACATGCTTTGTGTGAATGCCTCATGTTTGCTTTCTATATCACATATGTGAATTATGCAATGCCATGTTTTTCAGCCAGTTATCATATATGTGAATTATGCACCTCCGCATGTAGCCAGGCATCATATATGTGAATTATCTCATGCCATCTTTTTTTCGTTACGTATTCCATTTGTCGAAAATCTGTGTATATTGAACTACTCTTCATGTGTATCAGCCATTTGAGCCGGTTATGGAAAAATCAGGAGTGAAAACAAGGTCTTTAGAGCAGATAATGGTACCTGTTGAAGCATATATCTCGATGGTTACAGGGAGCTCCTCGGGGAGGATTAGGAGATAGATGACCAGTCCTATATCCCACCTGAGGTGTATGCTCTAAGTTGCAATGTTTATATTTCTCATATCATGCATATGGTGTCTTGCATTGCTTAGTTTAGACATCATATGCACAATATTGAATTCCATCTGCTTAGTTCAGATATCATACATGCGAGTGCCAGCTGCTTAGTATATGAATCAATTATGTCAATTATATCATGCCATCATGTATACTTAGACAACATTATGTGAATTATTTCATCCCAACCTATTTTAGAAAGACATCATATAGTTTTGTCATGTCATCCTGTTTAGATACTCATCATATGTTGAATTATGCCATTATATCCTGTTAAGTTATCCATCATATATCTGAAACTGTGTCATGCTATCATGTTTAGTTAGGCATCATATATGTGAAATTGTGTCATGTTGTCCTGTTTGGTTAGACAACATTTATGTGAATTACCACATCTGTCTATCATACAATGTCTATATGTTCAATTTCTTTACTTGTTTATCAGCCATTTGAATTGGAGGGGGTGATGGCAGTATCTAAGGGAGCAAAAACCCGTTCTTCACAAAAGACAGTGCTACCCGTCGATGCAGATAGAACCATGGTTGTACTGGCCCACAAACATGCCTCGCCACACATAATCGACACTCTTCCAGATTGCACACTTACACGTTAAGGTGAGAACCAGCTACAACCCATCTAACCCCAACCCCAAATGGATAGTAACCCACTTCTAGGTGACAAAGCACCATGTCCACCACAGAGTATCCCCACACGAGCAGTTTGTAAAGCAAGCTGCGATTGCCAAAAGCACGAAGACCACCACAAATAACCCAAACTCCATGTTTAAAGCGGAAGAGCAAGCTGTTCTCGGGTCAAATTCCGTAGCTATGGTCCATACTCCTTTCTTTGTAGCATCCTTGTATTTACTCATACCAACTACTTTTGAATTTGAAGGAACCAATTGAAACTCCAATGGCGCAACAGGTATGTTTTTAACCTATTTCTTTAACTGGATTGTTGTTCTAACTTCTTGCTCTATGTTGATTTCAGTTTCAGTTGTATAAACAATTATGTTCTCATGTGATGCACATTACAAGTGTTACCAATGATGTGTAGTTTCTCACACTTATATTACATCTATCTTCTTTGTGTCTTAAAAATATCTGAGTTGAACTATGTCTCTATCTTGATTTGGCAACATAAACTAGAATGATATGGACAATGCAGTGACCATAGTACATAGATATATGTTTGTTTCATGCTTTTATACTGTCCACCTTACTACTGAACCGGTTTACCAAAATGAGTTTGGTATACTACATGCTAAACATGTGATGTGTCTGCTTGTTTCTCTTGTACTATGCAAACAGAATATTGGAGAAGAGCACCCCACTATGCAATTGTAGAGAAAGTAATGCAGATAAGGTTCAAGATAGTGAGACAACCCTGTTGGTCTCCAAGAAAGGTGATAAAAACGATCTTGTAGACAATGAGAAAACCCCACAGTCCTGCGTTGATGTAGTGTTCGAGTTACTGGCCAGTACCGCTGGCACAAGCTCTTCGAACTCGCTGCCTGAATCACTTCGGCTTCTTCAGTCTCAGCTACAAGCTGAAAGGCATCAATCACTGTCTTTGCGGCAAGAAGAAGAAGGACTGAGGAAGTCCTACAGAATTCAGATGCATACTTTCTTGTGCAATGACAATATTTGGAGGATTTAAGCGCCAAACAAGAGAAAGTTAATAAGCTTGCTAAGCATCTTGCCCGACATTATGGGTACGGGATATTGTTTCTTGAGCTCTTCTGAAGTGGTTTCAGTTATGGACTTGTTTTGCTGCGGCGTTTATTTGCACTGGTCCCCAACTTTGACGACCAGTGTATGTGATATGCTGTTTTGTTCCCTATATTTGCACTGGTAGCGAACTTTGATGCCCAGTATATGTAATATGTGTAATAGCCGTGATAGCCTAGCATAAATTGCTTGCTTATTTATTTCCTTGTTGTCTTGTTTATTTGTTTTCTTGTAGTCAGTGCAGTTCTTTTTCCGCGGTTGGCCGCAATAACCTATTTTTAAAACTAGGCCACAATAACCACGGGCTACATATTTACTGTAGTTACCATGGGCCTCCTACGGGCCGTAGAAATAATGGGCCTTCTTAGGTCCGTAGTGGGCCTTCTACGGGCCGTAGCATCAATGGGCCTTCTACGTGCCTATGATCGATAGGACAAACATGGGCCAATAATAGACCACATTATGGGACGTAAATGGGCTAGATTTGGAAACATCCGTTCATGGGCCGACAATAACAGGCTGTCGTTAATCGGCCATATTTGATGACATCATGAAAATGGCCCAACGGATTAACGGGCCGCAAACGGGCCGATTGTACCCGTGGGCTGAATTTGGCCCACAAGCAAAAAAGGCCAATGACGGGCCGTAAGTAACTGAATGATGGAAATGAGCCCAAGAATAAATTGGCCCTGAGAAGGCCGAAAGATAACACGGGCTGGAAACGGCCCAATGGAATAATGGGCCGTTAATGGGTATAAAGCGATACACTATTCATTATGGGCCAGATTCACCACGAGTGGTTAATGGGCCGAGAGTTAGAAAGGGCCTCATATGGGCCGAAAGACATCATGGGCCGTACATGGGCCGGAAGTTACAATGGGCTGGAATCATATTGGACGGCCGAGATGAAGCTACTGGGCTTAATTCCGATAGGTTGTAATGGGCCGGTAGTAAGCGGGTCGTAAATGGGCTATATACGAACAGGCCATTAACAGGCTTTCCGTGGGCCAGCCCGTTACCTTTTGACCAAGTCAAACGGGCCGGCCTTTTCACCGGATTGGGCCTCTGTTAGGCCATGCCACGTGTTGACGTATCATAGGCACCTCTTGTCCAATGAGTGGATGACATATGTCCAAACGTTGAGCCGACACATGTTTCCTCCGGCCAATGAGAATTTTACACGTGGAAAATTCCCATTGGTCCGGGCTGTTAACGGGTTATCGGATCCAAAACCGGACCCGATAGCTTAACGGCATCCCGTTACGGTGGATGCCACATGTCGGTCACCCTTGACAAAAGCACTTCTATGACGTGCGATTTATCGTCATGGAAGTGGACACTTCCGTGATGATAATTTTGGTAATGTCATGGAACACTTCTACGACAGCACAGGTATGACTATCTTGATTCTGTCATAAATTTGTCATGGATGTACATGCATGACAGAAAACGTGACCTACTATGACAAACACGTATCATCACGGAAGTGTATTTTTTTGTAGTGTTGCCTTTTTTCTTGTGGTCTTGTGGTGGAAGATCATCTTGAGCTTGTGTTCCTTGGAAAGAAGTAGGATCATACTTCTCTTGTCGAGGAACAAACTTCGTCTTGGGGTATTGATCTTCTTCCCACTCAACTCCATTGGCATTGAACTTCCGTTCAAAACCAACACCTTGATTCTTCTATTGTCTTCCTTGCTTGTGTACAATTTCCTCAAATTGCTTACTTCTGGCAAGACTCTTGTAAACACCTTTCTCTATAATTCCCTTCAATAAGCTATTTTCTTGCTCAAGTGTAACTTGGCTAAGAGAATCATTAGTGGAATCAAGAGAACTACTAGACGCTTAACAACATTGGATTTAGCATGATTATTGTTACTACTAGATGAAGAATCTTTCTTGCTCTTGTTGCTAGATTTTACTTGTGGCATGTAAGTAGACAAGAGTAAACGCTTGGCAATGTAAGAAGAACTTTTCTTGTGAAGATCATCATTGATTGCTTTTAAGAACTCACGCTCTTGCTCAAGGTTGAGCTTTTCAAAGCGTAGCTTCTCATGAGTCTTTAGAAGTTCTCGATGATCTTCCAAAGCAGTTTCATGAGCTAACTTAAGAGTCTTTAGTTCTTTAGTTAGACGCTCAATCCCCTTCTTATCATCGTCATTCATTTTATCTTGATTATCATGATTAATAGCAAGTTCCTCATAGTTTTCATAACTAGAGTTGTCAACAAGTAAATCATAATCTGCTAGCAAATCATCTTCATCCCTATTGAAATCAACATACTCGGGGTGTGATACCTTTGGGCCTTTAGCCATGAAGCATCTTCCAATTCCTTCATTTGGTGCGTCAAATATGTCGTAGGAGTTGGTTGACACAAGTGCTAGACCGGAAACACCTTCATCTTGAGTATATTCGGAGCCGGAGTGATAACTTCTTTCGGAGTGATGGTCGGAGTCGGAGCCGGATACCCATTCACCAACATGAGCTTGATGTCTTCGTTTTGTGTACCTCTTTGATGATTTGTCCTTCCTTTCCGAATCCTTGCTTCTCAAAGAGGTTCTATGTTCATAACGATCATCTCTACTTCTCCATGTTCATAACGATCATCTCTACTTGTCCTCTCTCTTGGTGGTGATTCTTCTCTTCTACTTCTTCTTTTGGGAGAATCTTCTCTTCTTTTGTAGGGAGTCGTACACTCATTGGAGTAGTGTCCGGATCTTCCACAATTGTAGCAATTTCGTTCGTGACTTGAAGATCTTTTGTCATTGTAGGACCTTGACTTGGAACTTCTCTCCTTGCTTCTACTCTTGTAGAACTTGTTGAAGTTCTTCACTATTAGGCTCAATTCTTCATTGAAGGTTTGTTTCTCACTTGATTATGTTGGAGCATCACATGAGGCTTTGTAAGCACCGCTTGACTTGTTGTGGAGCTCTTCCTTATCCTTAAGTGACATCTCATGAGCAACAATTCTTCCAATGACTTCCGTTGGCTTGAGATCTTTGTAATTGGGCATCATTTGGATCAATGTGCACACGGTATCATATTTTCCATCCAAGGCTCTTAGGATCTTCTTGATGATGAATCTATCGGTCATCTCTTCACTTCCGCCCGCAATCTCATTTGTGACGAGAGCAAGCCTAGAGTACATTTCAGCAACACCTTCACCATCCTTCATTTTGAACTTGTCAAGTTGACTTTGAAGCACATCCAATTTGGATTCCTTGACGGATTCGCTACCTTCGTGCATATCAATCAAAGTATCCCGAATTTCCTTTGCATTCTCAAGACGGCTGATTTTGTTGAATTCTTCGGGGCACAATCCGTTGAAGAGAATATCACAATCTTGAGCATTGTATTGTAGCATATTCAACTCTTCCGCGGTAGATTCACGCGGTTCTCTCCCATCAAAGAATTCACCTTGCAAGCCAATACACACAATAGCCCAAACGGCGGGGTTATGTCCAAGAATATGAAATTTCATCTTGTGCTTCCAACTAGCAAAATTAGTACCATCAAAGTAAGGACCTCTACGGTGGTAATTTCCCTCGCTAGACGCCATACTCTCCTAGGTTGTGAAACCAAGGCTATGATCACCAAAAGCTATGGAAATCAAGGCAAATGGAGACCAAAGCTCTGATACCACTTGTAGGATCGAAAGTATGTCTAGAGGGGGGGTGATCAGACTACTTGACCAAATAAAAATCTAGCCTTTCCCAATTTTAAGTCTTGACAGATTTTAGCAACTTAGCACTTGTCAAGTAAACTACCTACACATGCAAGTCTAAGAGTATAGCAGCGAAATGTAAAACATTGCACATGAAGGTAAAGGGAGGAGTTTGGAGGGAGCAAACGCAATGTAGACATAGAGATTTTTGGCGTGGTTCCGATAGGTGGTGCTATCATACATCCACGTTGATGGAGACTTCAACCCACGAAGGGTAACAGTTGCGCGAGTCCACTAAGGGCTCCACCCACGAAGGGTCCATGAAGAAGCAACCTTGTCTATCCCACCATGGCCATCGCCCATGAAGGACTTTCCTCACTAGGGTAGATATTCACGAAGTAGGAAATCTCCTTGCCCGTACAAACTCCTTGGTTCAACTCCACAATCTTGACGGAGGCTCCCAAGTAACACCTAACAAATCTAGGAGACACCACTCTCCAAAAGGTAATAGATGGTGTGTTGATGATGAACTCCTTGCTCTTGTGCTTCAAATGACAGTCTCCCCAACACTCAACTCTCTCTCATAGATTTTGATTTGGTGGAAGGATGATTTGAGTGGAAAGAAACTTGGAGAAGGCTAGAGATCAAGATTCATATGGTTGGAATGGAATATCTTGACCTCAACACATGAGTAGGTGGTTCTCTCTCAAAAAATGTATGATGGAAGTGTAGGCATGTTCTGATAGCTCTCTCCATGAATGAAGAGTGGGTGGAGGGGTATATATAGCCTCCACACAAAATCTAACCGTTACACACAAATCACCAAACTCGGTGGGATCGAATCAGAAAACTCGGTCAGACCGATTTAGTTCAAAATGTGAACGTTAGGCTTTTCGGTTGGACCGACATCTCAACTCGGTAGGACTGATTTCATTAGGGTTAGGGCATAACGTAATCTCGGTGAGACCGATTACACAAACTCGGTAGGACTGATTTTGGTAATAAGCTAACCAGAGAGTTGGTTAGGAAAACTCGGTGGGACCTATTCGCTCATCTCGGTGAGACTGAAACGTTATGAAAGGGAAACAGAGAGTTTGCATTGCGAAATCGGTGGGACCGATTGCTCATCTCGGTTGGACCGAAATGTTACAAGGGAAACAGAGAGTTTGCAATCCCATCTCGATGAGACTGAGATCCCTATCGGTAAGACCGAAATGACTAGGGTTTTGTAGCAGTGGCTATGCCAGATGAACTCGGTGAGCCGGATAGGAAGTTTCGGTGGGGCCAAGTTTGACTTTTGGTTTGGGATATATGTGGATATGAGAAAGTGGTTGAGGGTTTTTTGGAGCATATCACTAATTATTTTGAGCAAGTAACCCATTAAGCAACACCTCATCCCCTTTTAATAGTATTGGCTTTTCCTACGGACTCAATGTGATCTTGGATCACTAAAAGTAAAATGTAGAGTCTTGAGCTTTAGATCTTGAGCCAATCTTTTTTCCTTAGCATTTTGAGGGGTCCACATTTCTAATCCATGCCATGCCAATCATTGAGCTTTCCTGAAATATTTATCTCGAAATAGCATTAACTTAATGAGCTATATGTTGTTAGGAATTACCAAAACCACCCAGGGATAGTTGCACTTTCATGATGGCATCGACATGCCTACTTTCGGTCTGTGTTGGACACTTTGCAAGGTATGTCTCGTGTTATAATTTAATGCATCTTATTTGTCTGAACCTAAATTTTGTTTTCCGTAGAGACGCTTTGCTGGTGATCAGACTAGGAAAGCATACACGACATTGAACGAGTAGTTTGATGCGTACAGTGGGGTCATCTAGTAGCCCTACACGCAAGCAGCCATACATGCGAGATACCCCTGCAGTATGTCTAAGCTATGCACAAGAGATCGTGATTACTGGATGACGAAATCTAAGATCATCTTTGATGTCTTCGTCAAGAAGATGGCTCGGCAGAGGGTTATGAGGCAATTTGGTCTTCAGCAGTTAGAGGTTCCTCCCCCTACAGAGAACCCGGTGCCAGGACACATCCACAGGTATGCCTAGTTATTCAATGTTGCATTGTCTTTCACAATTGTCCATTTGAAGCATTAATTAATTTTTAACACACACACCACAATTTTAGGACCACGAGGAAGGGGATTAATAGGACAACTGTTGACTGGCTAGTTAGGCTTCAGACGTACATTACAGAATGGGAGACTGCGGACAAACATATGTGGCACGAGAATGTCAAGTTTAATCTCGATGAATTCAATCGCTACTTGTAGTGGTACATGACCGGAACATGGTTACATATTGTTGAGCACTCTCACCCGGATGAGATACCTGACCCTAGTCCATCGACTATGTACCTGAGCTATGATACTTCGGGCTCTAGGCAGTACGCGATAAGATATATACTCTTTCTGTAATGCATCTAGTTGTCACATACTTTGTCGTGCATACTTCATAATCGTCCTGACAATTTTCAGGCCGACTTGACACTCGGACTCTACGACGATATGTCCACCTTTGGACGTTCACTGTCGTCTGGACCTCTTCTTCAGCACCGGTCTGCTCTCCAGCCCTTCATGACACGCATGCAGAACAAGATATGAGCTGTCTACGAGACTATCACGTGCATCCGGAGAAGCGACGTTGTTCACCACTACCACCACCAGCAACAGCCGCGTCCCTCCATGCACCGACATCAGCCACGTCCATGTCTAACACATCAACCGACGACCAGGCCACCCCCTCCCGACCAACCTGGCAGTTTGAAGTGGCAGCACCCGCAGCACCATGGTCCCACATCGAGCTTCATGTTTCATCCACAACCACATCAGCAGGGATACAAGTCCAACTTCGAGTTTCAGCTAGAGCCACAGCCACAGCCAGTAGGTATGTCTCTTCATATTTATTGTTTTCAATATCAATCGAGGCGATCTAATTCTTCATGACTTAACATTCTCTCCTACATGAGCCTATGGATATCAGGCGTCTATGTTTGGATCCACGTGGGGGAGTGATCAACATCCTAAAGAGAACATACAGAATCACATGTCACAGCACACCCATTGGATGAGCATGTTTTTGACTCCTCCACCAGGCCCCTGATACATCCATTTTGCATCATGTTTACCTACTGTTATTTATAATGTTTTATGCATAATAATTCCTTTTGAGTAATTCTAATGCCTTTTCTCTCATAATATGCAAGGTTTACACAAAGAGGGAGAATTCCGACAGCTGGAAATCTGGACCTGAAAAAGCTACGTCAGGCTACCTATTCTGCACAACTCCAAATGAGCTGAAACTTCACAAGGAATTTTTATGTAATAAATAAGAAATACTAGAGCAAATAACTACCGGAGGGGGGCCACCTGGTGAGCACAAGACACCCGAGGCGTCGGGAGGCCCAGGCGCCATACAGTGGGTTGTGCTCAGCCCGGCCCACCTCCGGTGCCCATCTTGTGGTATATAAGTCATTTTGAACTAGAAAAACAATAAAGAGAGGACTTTCGGGACGGAGCACCGCCATCTCGAGGTGGAACTTGGGCAGGAGCACTTTTGCCCTCCGGTGGAGCGATTCCGCGAGGGGAACTTCCCTCTCGGAGGGGGAAATCATCGTCATCATCATCACCAACAACTCTCCCATCTTGGGGAGGGCAATCTCTCCATCAACATCCTGAACAACACCATCTCCTCTCAAACCCTAGTTCATCTCTTGTGTTCAATCTTTGTACCGGAACTATAGATTGGTACTTGTGGGTGACTAGTAGTGTTGATTATATCTTGTAGTTGATTACTATATGGTTTATTTGGTGGAATACTATATGTTCAGATCCAATATGCTATTTAATACCCCTCCGATCTTGAGCATGATTATCATTTGTGAGTAGTTACTTTTGTTCTTGAGGTCATAGGAGAAATCTTGTTGCAAGTAATCATGTGAATTTTATATGTGTTCGATATTTTGATAGTTGTGATTCCCTAAGTGGTGTCATGCGAACGTCGACTACATGACACTTCACCATATTTGGGCCTAAGGGAATGCATTGTGGAGTAGTTATTAGATGATGGGTTGTGAGAGTGACAGAAGCTTAAACCCTAGTTTATGCGCTATTCCGTAAGGGACCGATTGGATCCAAAAGTTTAATGCTATGGTTAGAATTTATTCTTAATACTTTTCTCGTAGTTGCGGATGCTTGCGAGGGGGTTAATAATAAGTAGGAGGTTTGTTCAAGTAAGAACATCACCTAAGCACCGGTTGATGTCTACTACGCAACCTTCTTCTTTTAGACTCGTGTTGGGCCTCCATGCGCAGAGTTTTGTAGGACAGTAGCAAATTTCCCTCAAGTGGATGACCTAAGGTTTATCAATCCATGGGAGGCGTAGGATGAAGATGGTCTCTCTCAAACAACCCTGCAACCAAATAACAAAGAGTCTCTTGTGTCCCCAACACACCCAATACAATGGTAAATTGTATAGGTGCACTAGTTCGGTGAAGAGATGGTGATACAAGTGTAATATGGATGGTAGATATAGGTTTTTGTAATCTGAAATTATAAAAGCAGCAAGGTAACAAATAGTAAAAGTGAGCGAAAACGGTATTGCAATGCTTGGAAACAAGGCCTAGGGTTCATACTTTCACTAGTGCAAGTTCTCTCAACAATGATAACATAATTAGATCATATAACAATCCCTCAACGTGCAACAAAGAGTCACTCCAAAGTCACTAATAGCGGAGAACAAACGAAGAGATTATTGTAGGGTACAAAACCACCTCAAAGTTATTCTTTCTGATCAATCCATTGGGATATTCCTATAAGTGTCACAAACAGCCCTAGAGTTCGTAGTAAAATAACACCTTAAGACACAAATCAACCAAAACTCTAATGTCACCTAGATACTCCAATGTCACCTCAAGTATCCGTGGGTATGATTATACGATATGCATCACACAATCTCAGATTCATCTATTCAACCAACACAAAGAACATCATAGAGTGCCCCAAAGTTTCTACCGGAGAGTCAAGACGAAAACGTGTGCCAACCCCTATGCATAGATTCCCAAGGTCACGAAACCCGAAAGTTGATCACCAAAACATACATCAAGTGCATCAATAGAATACCCCATTGTCACCACGGGTATCCCATAAGACATACATCAAGTGTTCTCAAATCCTTAAAGACTCAATCCGATAAGATAACTTCAAGGGAAAACTCAATCCATTACAAGAGAGTAGAGGGGGAGAAACATCATAAGATCCAACTATAATAGCAAAGCTCGCGATACATCAAGATTGTGCCAAATCAAGAACACGAGAGAGAGAGAGAGAGAGAGAGAGAGAGAGAGAGAGAGATCAAACACATAGCTACTAGTACATACCCTCAGCCCCGATGGTGAACTACTCCCTCCTCTTCATGGAGAGCGCTGGGATGATGAAGATGGCCACCGTTGACGATCCCCCCCCCCCTCCGGCAGGGTGCCGAAACAGGGCCCCGATTGGTTTTTGGTGGTTACAGAGGCTTGCGGCGGCGGAACTCCCGATATTAGTTTCTTTCTGGGGGGTTCTGTATTTATAGGAATTTTTGGCATCGGTCTCACGTCAGGGGGTCTCCGAGTCATCCACGAGATAGGGGGGCGCGCCCTCCACCCTCGTGGATGGCTCGGGACTCTTCTAGCCCAACTCTTTTACTCCGGGGGCTTCTTTTGTTCCATAAAAAATCATCAAAAATTGGCACGTCAATTGGACTCCGTTTGGTATTCCTTTTACGTAAAACTCAAAAACAAGGAAAAAAAATAAAGCGGCCTTTGGGCTCTAGGTTAATAGGTTAGTCCCAAAAATCATATAGAACAACATTAAATGCATATAAAACATCCAAGATGGATAATATAATAGCATGGAATAATCAAAAATTATAGATACGTTGGAGACGTATCACCGGTCCACCCACATATCAAATTATCAAAGTAGTGAACACAAATCGAACCAACATGATGAAAGTGACTAGATGAAATTCCCGTATACCCTCAAGAATGCTTTGCTTATCATAAGATACCGTTTTGGCCTGTCCTTTGCCTGAAAAGGATTGGGCTACCTTGCTGCACTTTTGTTACTATTATCGTTACTTGCTCGGTACAAATTATCTTGCTATCAAACTACTCGTTACTTATAATTTCAGTGCTTGAAGACACTACCTTGCTGAAAACCACTTGTCATTTCCTTATGCTCCTCGTTGGGTTCAACACTCTTACTTATCGAAAGGACTATGGTTGATCCCCTATACTTGTGGGTCGTCTGCCCCACACATGATACATTGTATGACCTAGACGAGTCTGAGATTCCTCCTCGTAACATTAGGCCACCCCACAGGTTTGGATGGTCTACGCCTCAAGCACCGCCTGAGCGCCATGGCAGACGTCGTCAGTGACACTTCTATCTATCAGTAGAGACATGACTATCTACTTATGTATGAACTTGTGTCTATTCTATGTATGAGAAAATTACTATGTACTTATGTATGAGACATATGCCTACTCTATTTTAGTACTCTGTTATCCAAACTACAACATCATATTTAGATAGAACATAATGCACCTACAATAAGCTACAATAAGACAGTACAAACAACTAGATACAACTACATCTGAATTAAATGGTAGGTAGGACTAACATACAACTTAAAAGCTACATGAAATCATCACCATCGTCCTCCTCGATGCAGAACTCTTGCCCTTCGACAATGCAGAACTCTTGCCCTTCGATGATGAAGAACTCTTGCCCTTCGACGATGCAGAACTCTTGCTCGTCGATGATGCGATACTCTTGGCCTTGGTGCTCGGCATGAAGATATCGTCTTCATCCTCGCTGTCGGCAGTCCATAAAAAATATGTTCTGCTGCAACCTTTAGGTATGTTTCACCCTTAGATTGTTTCTTCATCCATTTTCCATGCAACCTGAGAAGTTCTTTTCGTGTCTCCTCAAAGGTCCTGGAAGGCCACTCGCACCTACTTAATGCGTGAGCTAGCTCATTCAGTAGGGTGTCAATACTGATGAGTTCGTCCCACAAAACTATTCTATTGTCTCTCTTGAAATTGGCGGATAAATGCAGAAGACATTGGGACGTACTAGGGTGAAAACTACGATCAAAAGGATACCCGGACATCTTGGCGAGACTACGAGACTACACTAGAATGCTTACCCACGTTAGTGTCGAGGGTGTGTTATAGGTTGAGAACACAAAGAACGGGGAACTCGGAAGTGGGAAAATATGGTGGGAACCCGGAAGTGGGAAAATATGGTGGGAGCTAGAAAGCGGGAAAATATGGCAGGACACACTGGCGGGGCCTAGAAGGCGGGAAAATCTGGCGGGAATTAGAAAGCGGGGAAATATGGCGGGAACTAGTAAGTAGGAAAATGTGGCAGGGGATACTGGCGGGAAACGACGACCCGAGATATAAGCGGGAGCCCAGAAGCGGGCATCATAGGGCTAAGAAAATGGGGCATGCACCTATCGGCTTACGGGAAGCCAATTAGGAGTAATCGTCCTAGGGAAAGACAAGACCTTATCTTCCTACTAGAAGATAATTAGTTCCAGTCGCCCACTAGGTAGCCGACAGGATCTATAACTAGTGGCCGATAGGAGGTTAGAGCCCAATCGGCGTTCGTATAGATGACAAGGGACCAATTGGCTTCCTCCTGGACAACAAGCATGTATTATCTTTAAAAAAAATGGTGTAATATTTTTGAAAATTAATAAAAATGTATTATTTAAAAAATATTTCGCCTTCAAGACGTTGCAAGCACATCCTAATACTGACTTTCAGAGCACCAACGAATTTCATGATAATCTCGTTCGCAAATATATGGTTGCAAGAATAAGTCCTCATACCCATGCCTATTTCCATTTATAAGTGTTCAACTGTGCAACTTGATTTGATTTGGTCCAAAAACTAGAATTTAATTCTCTTGCAGAACTTATTAGAAACCCTTGTCTTAAATAAACACTTTCTCTCGTGGGTTCGATAATTCAGCGTCACCTCTGGGGAGAAAGGCGAGAATCCTTTCTATCAGATCACTGAAGGGACTCATCATTATATAGGTACCAGGCACTATTAGGGAAAAGCCTAGCAGCAACGCGGGTTTTAGGCCCTATCGATGGCGGCGGGGAGCGCTCTTTGATGCAGCGCTTCTGACTAAAGGTTAGCAGTAGCGTTGGTTAACCCACGCTACTGCTACACCGACTTAGTAGTAGCGCTTTCCCCATGCGGTGCTACTGGTAATTACTAGTAGCTCTTCTCCCAGCCCGCGCTACTACTATTATTCTGTATTTTATTTCTTTTTTATTTCATGTTGTATTCATACACCTCTATACAAGTTTTCATACAGCAGCAATTTAGAGATTGTTTATACATCATAATGAGTTATTACATCATTGGGTGAAAGAACCGTAGACTAGTTTCAAGTGGATGGACATCCACTTGAAACTAATCCGCGGTTCTTTCACGCAATGATATAATAAATATCATCATCATCATCATATCATTAACAACTTATCATCATAATACATCATTGTCATATAACACCTCCTCATGATCATCGTTTTCATCGATGAGACATCACATAGCAAGTTGGTCACTAGTCATAATCACAACTACTCATCATGATCAACTCTAACACATTGTACCACATAATAAACATATTGTACCTCATAGGACCGACTACATTCTCTTAGGACCTACTATATTCTCTAAGGTAAAATAGCAAAAAACAAGATAGCCCCTAGCTCTCCATTACGGAGAATGCAGATTATCCTGTCTCCAACTCTTGCTTTTCGCTTAATGTTGCTTCCAAGAACCTCCTTACGAATGTCCAATTTTTTCCATTCTTTGATTAGCATGTGTTCACCGGTTTCAGAAATCCGATATGCACAGGTGAGATCCGTAGGATGACCTGGTTGTATGTTCAGAACTTCAAGTCGACCATTCTGATACATCAGATGAGGCACACAATCCATCGGGGTTTTCTGTTGAAAAACATAGTAATAACTTCGTAGTTATCAATGATGTAGTAGTTTTAGAAGTATGCAAAAGATGCACGGATGTCGTAATAGTAAAAAATCTTACCAGGGTATCTCCAAAGAAGTTATCGTGGTTTAACACGTGCACTAGTGGCACGTATTCACCATAATTTGGAGGAGTTCGATAATAGGTATTGTAATTCTCAAAGAAACTACAAAATGCGGTCAGATGATTTTTCTCCTTACACTACTGGAAACTGGGAATTTGCCATCAGTCAGCTCTTTGCCATCTGCCAGCTGATGGCAAAGAACGTCTTTGCCATCTGCTTATAAAAAACAGATGGCAAAGAACTGACAGACGGCAAAGAACATGGTTGCCATCAGCCAATTCTTTGCCATACGCTAGTGGATGGCAAATAACCTTGCCATCTGCCGTGAGATGGCAAAGAGGTGAGTAGGGGTCGATCTTTGTAACGGCTGTCAACCCACCTCTTTGCCATCTGCCGGCAGATGGCAAAGAATCTTTCCATCTGTTGGCGGATGGCAAAGAAGTGGGTGGGGCCCAATGGATGACGGCGCAGAACGGCCCAAGATGGCCCCACCTCTTTGCCATCTGCCAGCCGCTGGCTGATGGCAAAGATATGGGCCTTTGCCATCCGCTCGCTGATGGCAAAGAGGTCTCTTCTAAAAAAACGTCCTCCCCTCTCTCCCAGCCCGGCCCCTCCCCTCTCTCTCTCCCCACCTCACCCACCCACCACTTGTCAAAAAAAACCCAACCCCAAACCGCACCAAGGTCTCCCGGCCACCACGGACGACCCCAAAGACCGGGCCGCCCGCCTCCCCGCCACCGCAGCCCTCCCCGCCTCCCGCCACTGCAGCCCGCCCTGGCCCGTCCCTCCACCGCAGCCCGCCCTGCGCCCGCCCTAGCACCGCCCGCCGTCCCTCCACCGAGTCGGCCCTCGCCGCCCTCCCGGCCACCATGGCGTGCCCATGCCCTCCACGCCACCGCGGCCCTCCCGGCCACCGCGGCGTGCCCCGCGGCCCTCTTCGCCGCAGGAGCCGTTATAGGAGCCGCTCGCATCTGGAGCCCCATTCAAGTCCGCGCCGTTCAGCATCTCCAGCCTCCCCTGCTCCTCGACCCTCCGGCCCCACGGACTCTCGCGCCACCGCCTTCTTCCCTGGACGTCTTCCCCGATGCTCATGGTGCAGCAGCGGCCATTGCAGTAGGTTAGTTAAGCTTGCTTGCCTAACGTGCTATGGATGAATGGTGTGTCTCACCAGGAAACATTAGATTAATGAATTACTTGGCCTCCACAAATTTCAAAATATTGGTTCGGGATATATTAATTTCCACTCCTTATTGTTCATGGCATAAACAAGCACTATAAAAGGTCGCAAGTAGAAACTTAGGTCAAGTTATTGCTGGATGTAGCCTGCTTTGTTCAATTGAAATATATTTGCAACATGAGTTGGTTGTTGATCGTTACTCTTGATTGAGGAATGGGAAAAAAATCACATCTTGTGGTGTTTACTACTTTTTGCATTGTCAAATTGAAAATGTTCTGCAAAAATAGTAGGTTTCCCTTTCAATAGTTCATTTTGTCGGTCCGGTTGTATCGACAGTTCAATTTTTGTTGGTGCAGGCATAGCAACGGAGGTCCCCCATATTTGATGAGTGGCTTGAAGCTGAACTTCTGTATTTACCTGTGCTTCCTATGCATCTAATATGACCTATAAATTTAAACAGAATTTCATGAGTTGCAAGTTGCAACTTATTTTCTTATCTGATCTTGCTATTTGATTATTCTCCTTATGCCTCCACCTGTAATATTCTCCCAATGGCCCAACCATGAACTCACGAGAAAAACATTAGGTTCTATGCCAAGTTGTTGGCACCGTATATATACTGAAAGTGGAGTGGTAATAGTTGAACTTTTTCCTTCTCCTTGTAGTAACACAGACGTCGGTAGTAGGAGAAAGTATGTGACTTGGTTGAGTCAGCCAAGAAATATGTTGGTACAATGCACATATTTCCTTCGATGCATGTCTCTGGTGACCCTGAGTATAAATATTGCTTCATTTCTTACTGCACACTCTTTATTCAGAGATGCTCTGAATTAGAACTCCCCATTGGCATATCTGTAGTTCCATGCTATACATCCCCCAAATGACCAAAATTAAGTTCAGGGCATGTTTTTTATATATGCTTGACTTAACTGGAGCTTAAATTTGTCATTTGTTTAATTACCAATCTGATTTATTCTTGACTCTTGATTGCAGCCACTTTGGGCTGAGGGATATTGACACGGGTAACAAAACAGTTGATAGATTTCGTACCGACGAGGCTCTTGAGACTACAAACATTTCTTCACTCCTTATACGAAAGGATTCTAGGACTAAGTTATAGGATTTTATATTTTAGTCGGATTTTCCTTCTGTTAATATGTGCTCTGTGCAATTTTTCATAGGCTTCTCTTTCCTTTTTAAGTTACGATTTACAAAGCTGAGCAATAGTTTCTCTACTAATATAGCTTGCGTGAAAAACATCCATCTTTAGGATGCTTTTGTGGCATGTGTAACTGCCTCACATTAGCCTATGCTTCTATCCGAGTTGTTTACTACTAAGACCATAATGGATCATGCTTTTTAACTGGTATATAAGTGTTGATGGAAAATGATATGTCTTATTTTTTGCCTGGTAAATTTTAATTGGCGCATGCAATCCATGCTTCCCAGTCTTTGGTGACAATGTTGTCAGGCCTAAAAATAGAAGTTTTCGATTTCCTTTCTCTGGTTTTTAGTTGGTTAGATGTTAATGCGTGGAAATGTATATGCTGATTTTTTTCCTGTTTTAATAAATTGCTAATACGTGGATCTTGTCTACTTTGCATGGACTATAGTATATATTCACAGACTTTGTCTGCTTGCTTCAAAACTAAAATGCGACTTTTACTTGCCTATTACCAAAGAAGATATTCATAGGCTCTTTGACATCTGCCAGCAGATGGCAAAGCCACAGGCTCTTTGCCATCAGCCAGCAGATGGCAAAGAAGCCTTTACCGGCAGGGTTTCAGACGAACTATTTGCCATCTACTGGCAGATGGCAAAGCCTTTGCCATCCGCCGACCATGCCTGGCAAAGTGCCAGATTCCAGTAGTGTTATAAGTTAATTTGGAGCCATCGGTGTAATGGGTTTTTTCTACCATCTTCCGCACATTCTTTGAAGAATGAAAATAAGCTGTCAATGGAAATAAGCTATCAACTATTTTGAAATAAACAATATAAATTAGTTAATAACTATGTTTGAGAAACTCACATAGCGGTAGAATCTGAAGCGTATCAACAAGGACCGAAATGTCCATATTGTTTTGCTCGATGTCAGTATCACCAAGATCCATGGTGACAATCATACCCTCATAAAAATCATACATTTTGCAAAGTGCTTCGCAATTTTGGCAACCAAAATGGGTTACGCTCTGAGAATTGTACAGATTTACTTCAAAATCCATATCATGATGGGTCCTTAGGTGTATTTTCTTTGTTTCAAAATTTTAATGGTCTTCAAAACCCATCCTCTCCAAGACATAGCGTCTTGCATGACATGGGATAAGCTAGTCGAATTGTAAAAGATGAAAATTAGACGTTGAAATAGTTGAAGTCGTGCTTAATTACAAAAAAAAACACTTGTCGTCATTGCATACGGTTTCAACGTCGAAGGTCTCCTCGAGCTTAATGCTGAAGCGCCGATCATCGTCCAGGTGAGGGCACCTGTCGCACAGACCTTGATCGTCGTGGCACCAGCTGCACTACCCCGGGAGACTTTCGTCATCCGAGTATGACATTTCCTACGTTCATAATTCAAAGATTAAACTTGTACAATAAATATATGTACTAAAAAACCTAAATTAGATCATTATTTTTCGGGAAAATCCAGGCCAATCGATATTTCCTACATATTCTTGAAGGAAATATGTCCTAGAGGCAATAATAAAGTTATTACTTATTTCCTAATATCATGATAAATATTTATTATTCATGCTAGAATTGTATTAACCAGAAACATAATACTTGTGTGAATACATAGACAAACAGAGTGTCACTAGTATGCCTCTACTTGACTAGCTCGTTGATCAAATATGGCTATGTTTCCTAGCCATTGACATGAGTTGTCATTTGATTAACGGGATCACATCATTAGGAGAATGATGTGATTGACTTGACCCATTCTGTTAGCTTAGCACATGATCGTTTAGTATTCTGCTATTGCTTTCTTCATGACTTATACATGTTCCTATGACTATGAGATTATGCAACTCCCGTTTATAGGAGGAACATTTTGTGTGCTACCAAACGTCACAACGTAATTAATCGGGTGATTATAAAGGTGCTCTCTGGTGTCTCCAAAGGTACTTGTTGGGTTGGTGTATTTTGAGATTAGGATTTGTCACTCGATTGTCGGAGAGGTATCTACGGGCCCACTCGGTAATGCACATCACTATAATCCTTGCAAGCATTGCAACTAATGAGTTAGTTGCGGGATGACGTATTACAGAACGAGTAAAGAGACTTGCCGGTAACGAGATTGAACTAGGTATTGAGATACCGACGATCGAATCTCGGGCAAGTAACATACCGATGAGAAAGGGAACAATGTATGTTGTTATGCGGTCTGACCGATAAAGATTTTCATAGAATATGTGGGAGCCAATATGAGCATCCAGGTTCCGCTATTGGTTAATGACCGGAGAGGTGTCTCGGTCATGTCTACATAGTTCTCGAACCCGTAGGATCCGCATGTTTAAAGTTTGATGACGGTTATATTATGAGTTTATGTGTTTTGATGTACCGAAGATAGTTCGGAGTCCCGGATGTGATCACGGACATTCCGAGGAGTCTCGAAATGGTCGAGACATAAAGATTTATATATTGGAAGCCTATATTTGGATATCATAAGTGTTCCGGGTGAAATCCGGATTTTACCGGAGTACCGGGGGTTATAGGAACCCCTCCCCCCCCCCTCGGGGGTTTAATGGGCCTACATGGGACTTAGTGAAGAAGAGGAGGGGCGGCCAGGGAAGGCCGCACGCTCCCTCCCCCTCTAGTCCAAATTGGACAAGGAGGGGGGCGGCGCCCCCCTTTCCTTCCTCTCTCCCTCCTCCTTCCCCCCTTCTCCTACTCCAACTAGGAAAGGAGGGAGTCCTACTCCCGGTGGGAGTAGGACTCCTCCTGGCGCGCCTCCTCCTGGCCGGCCGCCTCTCCCTCCCTTGCTCCTTTATATACGGGGGCAAGGGGGCACCCCAGAGACACAACAATTGATCATTGATCTCTTAGCCATGTGTGGTGCCCCCCTCCACCATAGTCCACCTCGATAATATTGTAGCGGTGCTTAGGCGAAGCCCTGCGTCGGTAGAACATCATCATCGTCACCATGTCGTCGTGCTGACGGAACTCTCCCTCAAAGCTCGGCTGGATCGGAGTTCGAGGGACGTTATCGAGCTGAACGTGTGCTGAACTCGGAGGTGCCGTGCGTTCGGTACTTGATCGGTCGGATCGTGAAGACGTACGACTACATCAACCGCGTTGTGCTAACGCTTCCGCTTTCGATCTACGAGGGTACGTGGACAACACTCTCCCCTCTCGTTGCTATGCATCACCATGATCTTGCGTGTGCGTAGGAAATTTTCTGAAATTACTACGTTCCCCAACAGTGGCATTCGAGCCAGGTTTTATGCGTAGATGTTATATGCACGAGTAGAACACAAGTGAGTTGTGGGCGATACAAGTCATACTTCTTACCAGCATGTCATACTTTGGTTCAGCGGTATTGTTGGATGAAGCGGCCCGGACCGACATTACGCGTACGCTTACGCGAGACTGGTTCTACTGACGTGCTTTGCACACAGGTGGCCGGCGGGTGTCAGTTTCTCCAACTTTAGTTGAACCGAGTGTGGCTACGCCCGGTCCTTGAGAACGTTAAAATAGCACTAACTTGACGAACTATCATTGTGGTTTTGATGTGTAGGTAAGAACGGTTCTTGCTCAGCCCGTAGCAGCCACGTAAAACTTGCAACAACAAAGTAGAGGACGTCTAACTTGTTTTTGCAGGGCATGTTGTGATGTGATATGGTCAAGACATGATGCTATATTTTATTGTATGAGATTATCATGTTTTGTAACCGAGTTATCGGCAATGGCTGGCGAAACCATATGGTTGTCGCTTTATTGTATGCAATGCAATCGCCCTGTAATGCTTTACTTTATCACTAAGCGGTAGCGATAGTCATAGAAGCATAAGTTGGCGAGATGACAACGATGCTACGATGGAGATCAAGGAGTCGCGCCGATGACGATGGTGATCATGACGGTGCTTCGGAAATGGAGATCAGAAGCACAAGATGATGATGGCCATATCATATCACTTATATTGTTTGCATGTGATGTTTATCTTTTATGCATCTTATCTTGCTTTGATTGACGGTAGCATTATAAGATGATCTCTCACTAAATTATCAAGGTATAAGTGTTCTCCCTGAGTATGCACCGTTGCAAAAGTTCTTCGTGCTGAGACTCCACGTGATGATCGGGTGTGATAGGCTCTACGTTCAAATACAACCGGTGCAAAACAGTTGCACACGCGGAATACTCAGGTAAAACTTGACGAGCCTAGCATATGCAGATATGGCCTCGGAACACTGAGACCGAAAGGTCGAGCGTGAATCATATAGTAGATATGATCAACATAGTGATGTTCACCATTGAAACTACTCCATCTCACGTGATGATCGGACATGGTTTAGTTGATTTGGATCACGTGATTGTTACGTCTCCAACGTATCTATAATTTTTTATTGCTCCATGCTATATTATATTCTATTTTGGACATTATTAGGCTTTATTATACACTTTTATATTACTTTTGGGACTAACCTATTAACCGGAGGCCCAGCCCAGAATTGCTGTTTTTTTGCCTATTTCAGAATTTCGCAGAAAAAGAGTATCAAAAGGAGTCCAAACAGAATGAAACCTTCGAGAACGTGATTTTCGGAACGAACGTGATCCAGAGGACTTGGACCCTACGTCAAGACATCAACCAGGAAGCCACGAGGTAGGGGGGCGCCTACCCCCCCAGGTGCGACCTCCACCCTCGTGGGCCCCCTATTGCTCCACCGACGTACTTCTTCCTCCTATATATACCTCGCACCCCAAACTACGGAATCTGAGCTAAAAACCTAATTCCACTGCCATAACCTTCTGTACCCGTGAGATCCCATCTTGGGGCCTATTCCGGAGCTCCGCCGGAGGGGTATCGATCACGGAGGGCTTCAACATCAACACCATAGCCCCTCCAATGAAGTGTGAGTAGTTTACCTCAGACCTTCGGGTCCATAGTTATTAGCTAGATGGCTTCTTCTCTCTTTTTTGGGTCTCAATACAATGTTCTCCCCCTCTCTCGTGGAGATCTATTCGATGTAATCTTCTTTTGCGGTGTGTTTGTTGAGACTGATGAATTGTGGGTTTATGATCAAGTTTATCTATGAACAATATTTGAATTCTGAATTCTTTTATGTATGATTGGTTATCTTTGCAAGTCTCTTCGAATTATCAGTTTGGTTTGGCCTACTAGATTGATCTTTCTTGCAATGGGAGAAGTGCTTAGCTTTGGGTTCAATCTTGCGGTGTCCTTTCCCGGTGATGAGGGGCAGCAAAGGCACGTATTGTATTGTTGCCATCAAGGATAACAAGATGGGGTCTATATCATATTGCATGAGTTTATCCTCTACATCATGTCATCTTGCTTAAAGCGTTACTCTGTTCTTATGGACTTAATACTCTAGATGCATCTTTGGATAGCGGTTGATGTGTGGAGTAATAGTAGTAGATGCGGGCAGAGTCGGTCTACTTGTCTCGGACGTGATGCCTATATACATGATCATACCTAGATAATCTCATAACTATGCTATATTACATCAATTGCTCAACAGTAATTTGTTCACCCACCGTAAATACTTATGCTCTTGAGAGAAGCCACTAGTGAAACCTATGGCCCCCGGGTCTATTTTCCATCATATTAATCTTCCAACAACAAGCTATTTTCGTTGCCTTTTTATTTTGCTTTTATTTTAGTTTGCATCTTTATCACAAAAATACCAAACATATTATCCTATCATATCTATCAGATCTCACTCTCGTAAGTGACCGTGTAGGGATTGACAACCCCTTATTGCGTTGGTTGCGAGGATTTATTTGTTTGTGTAGGTGTGAGGGGCTCGTGCGTGGCCTCCTACTGGATTGATACCTTGGTTCTCAAAAATTGAGGTAAATACTTACGCTGCTTTACTGCATCACCCTTTCCTCTTCAAGGGAAAACAAACGCAGTGCTCAAGAGGTAGCAGTGATCACTTAGAGGATTAGAGGGATGTCTATCTAAGTGTGCGTTCTTAAGTAATATGATTAATTGAACTTAAATTTATCATGAACTTAGTACCTGATAGTATTTTGCTTGTCTATGTTGATTATAGATAGATGGCCCGTGCTGTTGTTCCGTTGAATTTTAATGCGTTCCTTGAGAAAGCAAAGTTGAAAGATGATGGTAGCAATTACACGGACTAGGTCCGTAACTTGAGGATTATCCTCATTGTTGCACAGAAGAATTACGTACAGGAAGCACCGCTAGGTGCCAGACCTGCTGCCGGAGTAACACCATATATTATGAATGTCTGGCAGAGCAAAGCTGATGACTACTCGATAGTTCAGTGTGCCATGCTTTACGGCTTAGAACCGGGACTTCAACGACGTTTTGAACGTCATGGAGCATATGAGATGTTCCGGGAGTTGAATTTAATATTTCAAGCAAATGCGGACCGAGAGATATGAAGTCTCCAATAAGTTCTACAGATTGTAAGATGGAAGAGAATAGTTACGTCGGTGAGCATATACTCGTAATGTCCGGGTATAACAATCACTTGATTCAACTAGGAGTTAATCTTAGGATGATAGCATCATTGACAGAATTCTTCAATCACTGCCACCAAGCTACGAGAGCTTCGTGATGAACTATAATATCCAAGGGATGGATAAGACGATTCCCGAGCTCTTCGCAATGCTAAAGGCTGCGGAGGTAGAAATCAAGAAGGAGCATCAAGTGTTGATGGTCAACAAGACCACCAGTTTCAAGAAAAAGGGCAAAGGGAAGAAGAAGGAACTTCAAGAAGAACAGCAAACAAGTTGCTGCTCGGAGAAGAAACCCAAGTCTGGACCTAAGCACGAGGCTGGGTGCTTCTCCGCAAGCAATTTGGTCCTTTGGTAGCGGAACTGCCCCAAGTATTTGGCGGATAAGAAGGATGGCAAGGTGAACAAAGGTATATGTGATATACATGTTATTGATGTATACCTTACTAATGCTGTGATAGCACTGGTATTTGATACTGGTTCTGTTGCTAATATTTGCAACTCGAAACAGGGACTACGGATTAATTGAAGATTGGCTAAGGACGAGGTGATGATGGCGTGTGGGAAATGGTTCCAAAGTCGATGTGATCACGGTCGGCACGCTACCTCTACATCTACCTTCGGGATTAGTTTTAGACCTGAATAATTGTTATTTGGTGCCAGCGTTGAGCATGAACATTATATCTAGATCTTGTTTGATGCGAGACGGTTATTCATTTAAATCGAGAGAATAATGGTTGTTCTATTTATATGAGTAATATCTTTTATGGTCATGCACCCTTGAAGAGTGGTCTATTTTTGTTGAATCTTGATAGTAGTGATACACATATTCATAATATTGAAGCCAAAAGATGCAGAGTTGATAACGATAGTGCAACTTATTTGTGGCACTACTGTTTAGGTCATATTGGTGTAAAGCGCATGAAGAAATTCCATACTAATGGGCTTTTGGAACCACTTGATTATGAATCACTTGGTACTTGCAAACCGTGCCTCATGGGCAAGATGACTAAAACTCCGTTCTCCGGAACCATGGAGCGAGCAACAGATTTGTTGGAAATCATACATACAGATGTATGTGGACCAATGAATGTTGAGGATCGCGGCAGGTATCGTTATTTTCTCACCTTCACAGATGATTTAAGCAGATATGGGTATATCTATTTAATGAAACATAAGTCTGAAACATTTGAAAAGTTCAAGGAATTTTAGAGTGAAGTTGAAAATCATCGTAACAAGAAAATAAAGTTTCTACGATCTGATCGTGGAGGAGAATATTTGAGTTACGAGTTTGGTCTTCATTTGAAACAATGCGGAATAGTTTCGCAACTCACGCCACCCGGAACACCACAGTGTAATGGTGTGTCCGAACGTCGTAATCATACTTTACTAGATATGGTGTGATCTATGATGTCTCTTATTGATTTATCGCTATCTTTTTGGGGTTATGCTTTAGAGACGACTACATTCACGTTAAATAGGGCACCATCGACATCCGTTGAGACGACGCCTTATGAACTGTGGTTTGGCAAGAAACCAAAGTTGTAGTTTCTTAAAGTTTGGGGCTGCGATGCTTATGTGAAAAAGCTTCAACCTGATAAGCTCGAACCCAAATCGGAGAAATGTGTCTTCATAGGATACCCAAAGGAAACTGTTGGGTACACCTTCTATCACAGATCTGAAGGCAAGACTTTTGTTGCTAAATTTGGATCCTTTCTAGAGAAGGAGTTTCTCTCGAAAGAAGTGAGTGGGAGGAAAGTAGAACTTGATGAGGTAACTGTACCTGCTCCTTTATTGGAAAGTAGTTCATCACAGAAATCGGTTCCTGTGACACCTACACCAATTAGTGAGGAAGTTAATGATGATGATCATGAAACTTTAGATCAAGTTGTTACTGAATCTCGTAGGTCAACCAGAGTAAGATCCGCACCAGAGTGGTATGGTAATCCTGTTCTGGAGGTTATGTTACTAACCATGACGAACCTACGAACTATGAAGAAGCGAAGGTGAGCCCGGATTCCGTAAAATGGCTTGAGGCCATGAAATCTGAGATGGGATCCATGTATGAGAACAAAGTGTGGACTTTGGTTGACTTGCCCGATGATCGGCAAGCCATTGAGAATAAATGGATCTTCAACAAGAAGACTGACGCTGACGGTAATATTACTGTCTATAAAGCTCGACTTGTTGTGAAAGGTTTTCGACAAGTTCAAGGGATTGACTACGATGAGACTTTCTCACCAGTAGCGATGCTTAAGTCTGTCCGAATCATGTTAGCAATTGTCGCATTTTATGATTATGAAATTTGGCAAATGGATGTCAAAACTGCATTCCTGAATGGATTTCTGGAAGAAGAGTTGTATATGATGCAGCTGGAAGGTTTTGTCGATCCAAAGGGAGCTAACAAAGTATGCAAGCTCCAGCGATCCATTTATGGATTGGTGCAAGCCTCTCGGAGTTGGAATAAACGCATTGATAGTGTGATCAAAGCATTTGGTTTTATACAGACTTTTGGAGAAGCCTGTATTTACAAGAAAGTGAGTGGCAGCTCTGTAGCATTTCTGATATTATATGTGGATGACATATTGCTAATTGGAAATGATATAGAATTTCTGGATAGCATAAAGGGATACTTGAATGAGAGTTTTTCAATGAAGGAACTTGGTGAAGCTGCTTATATATTGGGCATCAAGATCTATAGAGATAGATCAAGACGCTTAATTGGACTTTCACAAAGCATATATCTTGACAAAGTTTTGAAGAAGTTCAAAATGGATAAAGCAAAGAAAGGGTTCTTGCCTGTGTTACAAGGTGTGAAGTTGAGTAAGACTCAATGCCCGACCACTGCAGAAGATAGAGAGAAGATGAAAGATGTTCCCTATGCTTCAGCCATCGGCTCTATCATGTATGCAATGCTGTGTACCAGACCTGATGTGTGCCTTGCTATAAGTTTAGCAGGGTGGTACCAAAGTAATCCAGGAGTGGATCACTGGATAGCGGTCAAGAACATCCTGAAATACCTGAAAAGGACTAAGGATATGTTTCTCGTTTATGGAGGTGACAAAGAGCTAGTCGTAAATGGTTACGTCGATGCAAGCTTTGACACTGATCCGGACGATTCTAAATCGCAAACCGGATACGTGTTTACATTGAACGGTGGAGCTGTCAGTTGGTGCAGCTCTAAACAAAGCGTTGTGGCGGGATCTACGTGTGAAGCAGAGTACATAGCTGCTTCGGAAGCAGCAAATGAAGGAGTCTGGATGAAAGAGTTCATATCCGATCTAGGTGTCATACCTAGTGCATCGGGTCCAATGAAAATCTTTTGCGACAATACTGGTGCAATTGCCTTGGCAAAGGAATTCAGATTTCACAAGAGAACAAAGCACATCAAGAGACGCTACAACTCCATCTGGGATCTAGTCCAGGTGGGAGACACATAAATTTGCAAGATACATACGGATCTGAATGTTGCCGACCCGTTGACTAAGCCTCTTCCACGAGCAAAACATGATCAACACCAAGGCTCCATGGGTGTTAGAATCATTACTGTGTAATCTAGATTATTGACTCTAGTGCAAGTGGGAGACGGAAGGAAATATGCCCTAGAGTTAATAATAAAGTTATTATTTATTTCCTTATATCATGATAAATGTTTATTATTCATGCTAGAATTGTATTAACCGAAAACATAATACTTGTGTGAATACATAGACAAACAGAGTGTCACTAGTATGCCTCTACTTGACTAGCTCGTTGATCAAAGATGGTTATGTTTCCTAGCCATTGACATGAATTGTCATTTGATTAACGGATCACATCATTAGGAGAATGATGTGATTGACTTGACCCATACATTAGCTTAGCACATGATCGTTTAGTATTCTGCTATTGCTTTCTTCATGACTTATACATGTTCCTATGACTATGAGATTATGCAACTCCCGTTTATAGGAGGAACATTTTGTGTGCTACCAAACGTCACAACGTAATTAACTGGGTGATTATAAAGGTGCTCTACAGGTGTCTCCAAAGGTACTTGTTGGGTTGGTGTATTTTGAGATTAGGATTTGTCACTCTGATTGTCGGAGAGGTATCTCTGGGCCCACTCGGTAATGCACATCACTATAATCCTTGCAAGCATTGCAACTAATGAGTTAGTTGCGGGATGACGTATTCTGAGCGAGTAAAGAGACTTGCCGTGCTTGAGATTGAACTAGGTATTGAGATACCGACGATCGAATCTCGGGCAAGTAACATACCGATGAGAAAGGGAACAATGTATGTTGTTATGCGGTCTCGACCGATAAAGATTTTCATAGAATATGTAGGGAGCCAATATGAGCATCCAGGTTCCGCTATTGGTTAATGACCGGAGAGGTGTCTCGGTCATGTCTACATAGTTCTCGAACCCGTAGGATCCGCATGTTTAAAGTTTGATGACGGTTATATTATGAGTTTATGTGTTTTGATGTACCGAAGATAGTTTGGAGTCTCGGATGTGATCACGGACATGACGAGGAGTCTCCAAATGGTCGAGACATAAATATTGATATATTGGAAGCCTATATTTGGATAACGGAAGTGTTCCGAAATCGGGATTTTACCAGAGTACCGGGAGTTACCGGAACCCCCCCCCCCCCGAGGGTTTAATGGGCCTACATGGGCCTTAGTGGAGAAGAGGAGGGGCGGCCAGGGCAGGTCGCACGCCCCCTCCCCCTCTAGTCCGAATTGGACAAGGAGGGGGGCGGCGCCCCCCTTTCCTTCCTCTCTCCCTCCTCCTTCCCCCCTTTTCCTACTCCAACTAGGAAAGGAGAGAGTCCTACTCCCGGTGGGAGTAGGACTCCTCCTGGCGCGCCTCCTCTTGGCCGACCGCCTCTCCCTCCCTTGCTCCTTTATATACGAGGGCAAGGGGGCACCCCAGAGACACAACAATTGATCATTGATCTCTTAGCCGTGTGTGGTGCCCCCCTCCACCATAGTCCACCTTGATAATATCGTAGCGGTGCTTAGGCGAAGCCCTGCGTCGGTAGAACATCATCATCGCCACCACGCCCGTCGTCTTGTGGAACTCTCCCTCAAAGCTCGGCTGGATCGGAGTTCGAGGGACTTCATCGAGCTGAACGTGTGCTGAACTCGGAGGTGTCATGCGTTCGGTACTTGATCGGTCGGATCGTGAAGACGTCTGTTGCATCAACAGCGTTGTGCTAACGCTTCCGCTTTTGGTCTACGAGGGTACGTGGACAACACTCTCCCCTGTCGTTGCTATGCATCACCATGATCTTGCGTGTGCGTAGGAATTTTTTTGAAATTACTACGTTCCCCAACAATTCTAGCACAAGTCATGCCAGAATTCATGAAAAAATCTGGCATGAACTTTGCTAAAAAAGGACACATCGAGCGCCTGAAATTTGCCGGAACGGAAATTAATCAACACTCCAGCAGAACATAGGCCACTCGGGCAGAACATAGGCCACTCGGGCAAAAAAATAACAACAAATATGACATGTTCAACTAGTTCTTACTAAATATAAACTTACTATAAATAGGAAAAACTAGTTCTTTCTAAAAATAAAGTATTTCAACTAGTTATATTAATTTTCTTACTAAAAATACATTAGTTCTATTAATTCAACTAGTTCAACTAGTTTATTAATTTACTTACTAAACTAGTTCAACTAAAACTAAACTAGTTCAACTAATACTAAAAATCATTATCTATGAACCCTAAATTAACATCTACTACTACTAAAAAACATCTACTAACTAAGCGAGAGAGGGTGGGGGAGGGTGGGGGCTTATAGAGGGGAGGCGGTGGCGGGGAGGTGCTCGGCGGACGAGGTAGGGGCGGCGGGCTCGGGATCGGGAGGCGGCGGTCTGGGCAGCTCAAGCGGGCCAGTGAGGTCGAGGGCAGCGGTGGCGGTGAGGTTGAGGGCGGCCTCGGGCGGCGGCGGTGAGGGCTGGCTCATGCTCGGGCGGCGGCGACAGAGAGGAGTAGGGGAACAGGGGGAGAAAGGAGAAGGACTTAGCAAAATTTTGTGCCCGCGCGGGTGGTTAATTCAAACTAGCAGTAGCGCTCATTAGGAAACGCGCTGTAGCTAACTTGGCTATAGCATGTTTCGAAGAAAAACGCTACTGCTAATGGAAGCAGTTATTTTTTAAGAGAAAAACGCTATAATTCTAAGCAATGTAAAAACATCAAAAATATACATTGGTCATCATTGATCTTTTTGTGTAGAATCTAAATAGTCAACATGAATCCTCACTGTACCTATATAGGTACAGGCGAGGGTTCATATTGCAGCAACAAATCCTACACATATAGTTCAATTAAGACCAAGTGCTCGAGATAGTTTGAGAAGTAACATATTTAAGGTGGTAAACACCTTGTTCGCTTAGCAGTATGGGACTAAACTTAATTAGTTGCGGTGATACTTAGCAGCAACGAGTTTTGAAGAAAAACGCTGCTACTAAGTACTTTAGCAGCAGCGCGTTCAGGATAAGGGCGCTGCTACTATATCTAGCCTGGAGGCAACGTTGTGGCAATTATAGTAGTAGCGCTCGTTTCACCTAGAGCGCTACTGTTACTCTGCTATTAGTAGCGTGGTTTTCTGAAGCTCGCTACTGCTAAGTAGCAGTAGCGTTTGTTTTTGAACCACGCTGTTGCTAAGATTCTGTGTATAAGGTTTTCCCTAGTAATGAGGGGTCCTAGGGTACAATATCCTAGTCAGCTACGTATGGGGATTAGAGTTCTCCATGGATCTAGCATTTTGTCGTGTACGCCAAGTCTTCCGGAACCTTCTGATTATATGCCATTGTTCACCCAGTCTAGCCCAGGTCAGAACCGACAAGGGGTCCTCAGCCCAGCCCATCAAGCCGAGAGTCGACATGATGAGAGGCCCCTTAGACGGGACACCGTCAGTAGCCCCTGAACCGGTTTTCAAGTCTGGGCGCACCTCGACGCATCTAAGTTGCTGTAACGCCCTCGATGCGGCTATATCTCCCACGTGTCGAGGCACGACTTAGAGGCATAACCGCATTGAAAGCAATGTCGCAAGTGAGGTAATCTTCACACAACCCATGTAATAAATAGGGGAAAGAGATACATAGTTGGCTTACGATCGCCACTTCACACGATGCGTAATTAAACATCCATCATTCGAGTACACTCAAGGTCCGACTACGGAACCAAAATAAAAGAAGATACCCCAAATGCTACACGGATCCCGATCGTCCCAAGCTGGGCACCACTCTTGATCGTCGGGAAAAGACACATAGTAACGACCACGTTCCTCGTCGAACTCCCACTTGAGCTCGGTTGAGTCGCCTGCACTGGCATCGTCGGCACCTGCAACTGTTTTGGTAGAATCCGTGAGTCACGGGGACTCAGCAATCTCACACCCGCGAGATCAAGACTATTTAAGCTTATAGGAAGGACAGAGTAGCGCAGTGGAGCTGCAGCGAGCGACTAGCATATATGGTGGCTACTTCGCAAAAGAGAGCGAGAAGAGGAGCAAAGCACGGTCGTGAAGCTAGTAGCGATCAAGAAGTGATCCTGAACTACTTACGTCAGACATAACTCCAACACCGTGTTCACGTCCCGGACTCCGCCGAGAAGAGACCATCATGGTTACACTTGATTGATGTGTATTTTATTTGAGGTCAACTTCGGGTTTTCTACAACCGGACATTAACAAATTCCCATCTGCCTCATAACCGCGAGCACGGCTTTCGAAAGATATTACCTGCAGGGTGTCCCAACAGCCCATTATAAGCTCTCACGGTCAACGAAGGATATTCCTTCTACCGGGAAGACCCGATCAATCTCGGAATCCCGGACTACAAGACATTTCGTGACAATAAAACAAGACCAGCAAAGCCGCCCGATTGTGCCGACAAATCCCGATAGGAGCTGCACATATCTCGTTCTCAGGGCACATCCAGATGAGCAGTCCATACAACTAAAACCAGACCTCAAGTTTCCTTGAGGGGGCGCTGCACAGGGCTCTAGTTCGGGCCAGCACTCGAAGGAGCACTGGTCCGGGGGGGTTTAAAATAAAGATGACCCTCGGGCTGGCGAAAACCGGGGAAAAAAGGCTTAGGTGGCAAATGGTAAAACCAAAGTTGGGCCTTCTTTGGAGGAGTCTTATTCAAAGCGAACTGTCAAGGGGTCCCATAAATCACCCAACCGTGTAAGAAACGCGAAATCAAGGAACATAACACCGATATGACGGAAACTAGGGTGGCAAGAGTGGAACAAAACACCAGGCATAAGGCCGAGCCTTCCACCCTTTACCAAGTATATAGATGTATTAATTATAGCAGATATATATTGTGATATCCCCAACAAGTAAATATGTTCCGATCAGGAACAATATCTCCATGTTCCAACAAGGAACAAACTTCAACTTCACCTGCAACTAGCAACGCTATAAGAGGGGCTGAGCAAAGCGGTAACATAGCCAATCAACGGTTTGCTAGGAAAGGATGGTTAGGGGCTGACATGGCAATATGGGTGGTATGATATAGCAAGTGGTAGGCATCGCAGCATAGGCATAGCAAAAGAGCGAGCATCTAGCATAGCAAAGATAGAAGTGATTTCGAGGGTATGGTCATCTTGCACGCAATGTTCTCGTGAGTTGTCGAAAGCTTGATCCTCGTAAGCGTTCTCAACAGGTTCCTCGTTCACGTACTCGTCTCCGGCTCTACCCAAAGCAACAACACAAACAAAGGAACCACAATAAATCACGGTGCAATGCACACTCAACATGATGCAAAACATGGCATGATATGCGGGATGTGATATGCAATGCGTATGTGCGCTCGAAAGGAAAATGATGAACCAGGCATCAACTTGGCAAACCAAGTATGCCACTGGAAATATGAGATGATTTCGGTTGAAATCGATATAAAGATCGCCGGAATCGGATGCACGGTTTGGAAATGACAAGCAAAACAAGAATGGCACAAATCTGCCATTAACAGCATGATGCCACTTAGCAAACAACAAGAAATTAAGCTACTGCACCCAAACGTATCAAAAAAGTATATGGCAGTGATCTACACAAGATGCTTGACAAAAGATGAGCACTGAGCTTCGGCTAAATCACATCATAACAGGTTCAAACAAGCATGGCAAAAGTGCATAAAATATCAGGCTGGACATGGCAAAAACAACATCAGGTTGCAATGTTCAGAGTAAGAAAACTACATGCTACAGGAACTTAAAATAGCAAAACAAGGCATGGCATGAATCTACTCAAAGCATAGAACAAAAGTCCCTTACTGACCATAAGCCAAAAAGGATCATAAAACATAGTAACACCCATGTCAATATTGAAAGTTTCGTTGACAGATTCAGCAACATGGCATGTCAAAAACTGATAACAAGTAGGCATGTTTACAAGCTCAATGCACTCACTACAGAGTCTTAAATGATAAACTAAGAATACATACATCAAGAAGACATGGCATAGAAGACATACATGGCAAGAACAATAACATAGCATACATGGATCAACCACAACAACCTTGGCAAAATTGAATAACATGTAAACAATCTGCCAGGAAACATTTGATAGCAAAAGTAGAGCTCAATTGACTCAAGCTATGGTACCCCATAATTGCAAACAAGGGCATGGATGGATATATCAAGACATTTTTAACAAAACATCCTTAATGAAGTATCTCAAACTATGCATGGATCTCTCGGTAGCATCAAGTTAATATGGCATCAAAATATCAGCAAAACAGAGCTGAAATCAGCAACATCAGGACACCTACTTTGCATGCTTGTGCTAGTCACCACATAGATCACAAAAATACATGGCATATACCCCTGGAAAGATGGGCATGGCATATTACAAAACACACGTAGGACTCAAATTCATAGGGTGCACACATTAATCATGGCAAAAATAACAAAAGTGCAAGTTCTGTTAGGAAACAGAAACTAACATCACATAGCCCTCTTCTAACAGCATTTCGGGCATCAAGATGAGCTCAAATGAAAATGATGCAATGAGATTAAATGATCTACTCTTCGGGTCGAACATTTTGATATATTATACGCGCAAAATTGACCTACAGATGCAAAGTTATACCACGTTGAAAATGAGACAAAATATCAATGAGATGAAAAACTTAGAAGAAATAAGAGAGGGGGGAGAAGTCAACGGGCTCGGTCCGATCGGGATCCGCCGATCCGGATCGGGCGAGGCGGAGCGGCGGCGCCGGAGTGGGAGGAGGCGGGGCGGGCGGCGGTGGCCGGCGCCGCGATGCGGCGATCGGGCGCGGCGGGCGCCGGGCGTAGGTCCGGCTGGCGGCCACGCGGCGAGGAGGCGGCGGCGGAGGCGGCCGAGGCGGCGGGGAGGCGGGCGATGGGCCGGCCGGCGAGGGCGGTGGCGGAGCTGCCGGGCGGGCGGCGGCCGAGCGGCCGGGCCGAAGGCGGATGCTGCATGAGTCGGAGGGCTGCGGGCGGTCAGCGGCGAGGCGGCGGCGGCCACGTGGCACGCGCTGGTTGGGCGAGGGCGGCGGCGATTTTCGGGCGGCGGCGGACGCGTCCGGTGGCGCGGGGACGAATTTTTTAAGGTTTCGGGGGAAGAAGACCCGGATTTGGACGGGGGAGTTGCTTAAATAGGCATAGAGGGAGCTAGGAGAGTCCAAATGAGGTGTAGTTTTCGCCCACACGATCGTGATCGAACGACGGAGAGCATGGAAGTGACTTAGATGGGTTATTGGGCTGTTTTGGAGGGTGTTGGGCTGCAACTTAAAAGAGGCCTTTGCGAGAGTGCGGTTAACCGTTGGAGTACCAAACGAGCTCCAAATGACCGAAACTTGACCGGTGGTCTACGGGTGGTATACCAAGGCCACTAGACAAACCTCGGTCCATTCCGAGAAGGTTTAGTACCCGCACACGGAAAAAGCGTAAAAGGGGCGCCGGGGGAGATAGGAGTGTCGGATTGCAAAACGGACAACGGGGAAAATGCTCGGAATCATGAGACGAACACGTAAGCAAATGCGATGCACATGATGACATGATATGAAATGCATGACATGGACAAAATGTAAAATGAAGAAAAACCCAACCACGGAGGGAATATCATATCACAATGCCGAAAATGGCAAGAGTTGGAGTTACAAATATGGAAAGTTACATCCGGGGTGTTACAACACTCCACCACTACACGAGAATCTCGTCCCGAGATCTAGGACTGAAAGAACTCCGGATAGAAAACGGAAGAGGAAGATAAGAGGTAAAACTAAGTTGCTTCTTTGACGAACGAGTGAAACCATGAACCTTGAGAGGTTGAGCAATTTAAAAGAAATAGTACAACAGAGATGAACGAGATTACGAACACTCCGTTAGATAAGAAGAACATGGGATACGACGAGAACCAAGAGGTTAAGTGACAAGATAGATATTTAAACCACTCCGGTTAAAACAAGATAGGAAGGAATAAGAATGATATAATTTGGGCAGCACTCCGGCTGAAAGAAGGAGGAAAACTTGATAAGATGAAAAGAACTTGACAAGATGAGACAACACTCCGGTTAAATGGATAAGCAAGGAAAGAACACGGTCCTCACAATTCGAGATGATGAGTGAAGAGAGCAACATCACCATGCCTTCGGAAGAAAGAATTGAAATAAAAGAATGGAGAAGAAAAGTCCAACTTCTACCACAATTGAATTTGGAAGGCATCCTTGCAAGAAGGTTAGAATAGAGTTGTTGGAAGACCAACAACGAAAAGAATAAGTTTGTAGTGGGCTTATGGAAACATCTCAAGACTATGAGGTGACAACCGGCCACTAATGGAAAACCATTGATTTGATTGAGAGCACCGAAGAGATGAAAAAAAAAACTTCTTCACTGAGATGAGAAGGAGAAAATTGGATCATTGATAAGCACCACAAATAGCTACATTCCTTAGGGAAGGCTGTAGGTGAAATATAACCCAATATAACTCCAACAAAAAGATTGATTGGTTGAAAAGATCTCTTGAGCGAAGAGAAAATGATGGATTTAAAAACCTCATTCTTGACAACAATATGAATCATGAAACATGAAGGAAATTTTCAAGAGTGACATACCAACACCTCCAAAGATAAGGTAGAAAGAATTACACTTTGGAATGCAAGATGAAGAATACTTGAGCTCCTCAAAGCAAAACATGTGTTGAAGACCATGTTTATTTTGAAATATGGCTTGACGGATCATAACTTCGAGAGAAAATGTTGAATAACAATTGAAGAATGAAAAGAATCCTTGACAAACCATCATGTAGAGCCTCCATGAAGAACTCTGTAATAAAAGGATGATAAAAAGAAAGATAAGTTGAAGACACAAGGTGAAACCTTGCAATGATTTAGATGGAGCTTCACGATTATATAACCGAGAGGACTTGGAACTCCGGAAAAGAAAAGATGAAAACACTAAACTAGAATTACTTCATCATGAACAATCTCCGGAAGAAAAGAATTAATCAACTCGAGGAAATAAGAATAAGATTTATTGTATGCTTATCCTTCGTCAAATTAAATTGATGACAAGCAATGGATTTGGCCTACTACTTATTCCCATAGAAAGGATTAAGAGAGATATAACGCAAACTTGAGAAGGTATTGATGGAACCACCGGTGAAATTTGGAAACAACGAATGAATTAATATGATAACGAAGGAAGTGAAATCTTGAACAAACCACCATAAGAATTGAAAATGAACATAGCAAAGGCACAATTCACCGGGAAGAATTGGAAAAGCGAATGAAGATGCTTGAGAGAATTTAGATACAAGAGAATGAAGAGATCATGAACTGATTAGAGGATATTTGAACGATTCACGGTAAGATTTGGAGAATGATAGCTACACGCTGAGAATGAAGAATTATGACATGATGGCCTTTGGAGGAAAAAATGGAAACAACTCATGAAATGCTCGGATGGGTGAAAAGAATTCTACAATCGAAAACAATTATGACAGAATGGCATCAAGCTAGAACCATGAATCTTGAAGAGAATGGAGCAAAATTTAAGAGAAGCTCATCTTCGGTCTTCAAAATTCGAGAATGACGACGAAACACCACCATGAATTGTTGAGGCACTCGAATGAAAATTAGAAAGGTTGAACCAACGATGAAAAGAATTTGGAAGATCTTGGAGAAAGACATTTGGTGATGATAACTCATTCTTACGCCAAACTTAGAAAAGAATTTTAGAAGCTCGAGAAAAATTAGAAGAGTCGAGGTAAGATCACAGGAAAAGACCTGTGGGTTAGGGCCCACTCAAAAGAAACACCGTTGAGCGATTTCTTGAAAAGAGAGATTGCACGGTTGAATTAAATGGGTTGAATGAGATAGCATCCTCAAAAGAACTTGAGTGAATTGAGAATGGAAACTTGAATCTTCAGAGATATCTTCAACACTCCGGAACAAATGAATAGCGAGAGGTGAATGATTAATTGGTGCATCGGAATGGGAAAGCATTGTGAAAAGAGGAAAAGGGATAAGATCAACAATCGAAATCTTGAATTAAATCCACGGAGAAGAAAATTAGAATGGAACAATGATAAGGTTGAAGCTTCCTTAGCGTCTTCATGAGAAATCACCGGATAAAACATTAAAGGAAAAGAATGAAGAAACTTCACTCAATAAAATGGATACTTGATTAAGAAATCTGAGTCCTTGAAGAAAAAGGGTGGGAGGGTGGGAAAACAAAGGCAACTTGGGGATGGAATGAAACGAACAACGTTGAGAAAAGCTTAGAATTGATCTTGCGAATGTTGCAATGATCGGATTTACTTGGAGAGAAGCACACGGTTGGAAAGGATTGAAAAGAGCGACCTTGATGAACAAGAAGGATTAGCATCCACATAGAAATATGAGAACACCGTTTAGAATAAGGTATGGAATCAACACTTGGCATTGAAGCAACTTGAATACCACAAAGCGGAACAAAAACAAAGGATTTGGCTTGAGAATAAGCGAGAAACAAACATACGATAGATCCCATATCGTATCATGTGTCCATTGGAAAGATAATCTAGGAGCTACTTGAATTCCCACTTATAAACTCCGAAACTTTACGGTTATGCAATCTGGTGTTGGGGATACAGGGACACAAAATATATCACCCAAACTAACAATACCTAGATCCAAATTGTATCCATCCGTCAACACATAACCAAGAAATCCTCGGAAATCGTGTACCTCGACCTTGAAAAACATCCGTTATACAAGTCATGGCAATACTCCACTTTTCGCCTCGATCTTGGGCTATCGGGGTTATCTCACCAACAACTGCACAAAAGAGATTTCGATGTCGGCAAAACTCAGGTATTCGAATCTGAACGATAAAATTGTGGCGACAACACCTCGGAGCTCAACTCCCGGGACACCGCCACAACCCCTAAATGTCGGAGGCACCAAGAACAATGTTCTCGTCACAAAACCATCGGAACGATTCCAAGATACCCACGTGATCCTAAAAAAATTTAGTGAAATTTGAGGAGAGAAGAGTCAAAACACTACGTCGGGATACCTCACAGAGCTGACGAAGGGACCGGGAGTAAAAAGAATCCTACTCTCCGATATATATAATCCTAAGACTCAAAACATTTTTTCATTCTAGACTCAACAACGCCATGACAAACAATCAAGTAGGGGGCTCCTAAGTCGGGAAGGCTCGATACCAACTTAGCGCCCTCGATGCGGCTATATCTCCCACGTGTCGAGGCACGACTTAGAGGCATAACCGCATTGAAAGCAATGTCGCAAGTGAGGTAATCTTCACACAACCCATGTAATAAATAGGGAAAGAAATACATAGTTGGCTTACGATCGCCACTTCACACGATGACGTAATTAAACATCCATCATTGAGTACACTCAAGGTCCGACTACGGAACCAAAATAAAAGAAGATACCCCAAATGCTACACAGATCCCCGATCGTCCCAACTGGGCACCACTACTGATCGTCAGGAAAAGACACATAGTAACGACCACGTTCCTCGTCGAACTCCCACTTGAGCTCGGTTGAGTCGCCTGCACTGGCATCGTCGGCACCTGCAACTGTTTTGGTAGAATCCGTGAGTCACGGGGACTCAACAATCTCACACCCGCGAGATCAAGACTATTTAAGCTTATAGGAAGGACAGAGTAGTACAGTGGAGCTACAGCAAGCGACTAGCATATATGGTGGCTACTTCGCAAAAGAGAGCGAGAAGAGGAGCAAAGCACGGTCGTGAAGCTAGTAGCGATCAAGAAGTGATCCTGAACTACTTACGTCGAGACATAACTCCAACACCGTGTTCACTTCCCGGACTCACGAGAAGAGACCATCACGGTTACACACTTGATTGATGTGTATTTTTATTTGAGGTCAACTTCGGTTTTCTACAACCGGACATTAACAAATTCCCATACGCCTCATAACCGCATGCACGGCTTTCGAAAGATATTACCTGCAGGGGTGTCCCAACTTAGCCCATTATAAGATCTCACGGTCAACGAAGGATATTCCTTCTACCGGGAAGACCCGATCAGTCTCGGAATCCCGAACTACAAGACATTTCGACAGCAATAAAACAAGACCAGCAAAGCCGCCCGATTGTGACGACAAATCCCGATAGGAGCTGCACATATCTCGTTCTCAGGGCACATCCGGATGAGCAGTCCATACAACTAAAACCAGACCTCAAGTTGCCTTGAGGGGCGCTACAGGGCTCTAGTTCGGGCCACACTCGAAGGAGCACCGTCCGGGGGTTTAAAATAAAGATGACCCTCGGGCTCGCGAAAACCCGGGGAAAAAGGCTTAGGTGGCAAATGGTAAAACCAAAGTTGGGCCTTCTTTGGAGGAGTCTTATTCAAAGCGAACTGTCAAGGGGGTCCCATAAATCACCCAACCGTGTAAGAAACGCGAAATCAAGGAACATAACACCGATATGGCGGAAACTAGGGTGGCAAGAGTGGAACAAAACACCGGCATAAGGCCGAGCCTTCCACCCTTTACCAACTATATAGATGTATTAATTATAGCAGAAATATATTGTGATATCCCCAACAAGTAACTATGTTCCGATCAGGAACAACATCTCCATGTTCCAACAAGGAACAAACTTCAACTTCACTGCAACTAGCAACGCTTATAAGAGAAATTTGAGCAAAGCGGTAACATAGCCAATCAACGGTTTGCTAGGAAAGGATGGTTAGGGGCTGACATGGCAATATGGGTGGCATGATATAGCAAGTGGTAGGCATCGCAGCATAGGCATAGCAAAAGAGCGAGCATCTAGCATAGCAAAGATAGAAGTGATTTCGAGGGTATGGTTATCTTGCTGCAATGTTCTCAGAGTTGTCGAAAGCTTGATCCTCGTGGCGTTCTCAACAGGTTCCTCGTTCACGTACTCGTCTCCGGCTCTACCCAAAGCAACAACACAAACAAAGGAACCACAATAAATCACGGTGCAATGCACAATCAACATGATGCAAAACATGGCATGATATGCGGGATGTGATATGCAATGCGTATGTGCGCTCCGAAAGGAAAATGATGAACCAGGTATCAACTTGGCAAACCAAGTATGCCACTGCAAAGATGAGATGATTTCGGTTGAAATCGATATAAAGATCGCCGGAATTGGATGCACGGTTTGGAAATGACAAGCAAAACAAGAATGGCACAAATCTGCCATTAACAGCATGATGCCACTTAGCAAACAACAAGAAATTAAGCTACTTCACCCAAACGTATCAACAAAGTATATGGCAGTGATCTACACAAGATGCTTGACAAAAGATGAGCACTGAGCTTCGGCTAAATCACATCATAACAGGTTCAAACAAGCATGGCAAAAGTGCACAAAATATCAGGCTGGACATGGCAAAAACAACATCAGGTTGCAATGTTCAGAGCAAGAAAACTACATGCTACAGGAACTTAAAATAGCAAAACAGGGCATGGCATGAATCTACTCAAAGCATAAAACAAAAGTCCCTTACTGGCCATAAGCCAAAAAGGATCATAAAATATAGTAACACCCATGTCAATATTGAAAGTTTCGTTAACAGATTCAGCAACATGGCATGTCAAAAACTGATAACAAGTAGGCATGTTTACAAGCTCAATGCACTCACTACAGAGCCTTAAATGATAAACTAAGCATACATACATCAAGAAGACATGGCATAGAAGACATACATGGCAAAAACAATAACATAGCATACATGGATCAACCACAACAACCTTGGCAAAATTGAATAACATGTAAACAATCTGCCAGGAAACATTTGATAGCAAAAGTAGAGCTCAATTGACTCAAGCTATGGTACCCCATAATTGCAAACAAAGGCATGGATAGATATATCAAGACATGTTTAACAAAACATCCTTACTGAAGTATCTCAAACTATGCATGGATCTCTCGGTAGCATCAAGTTAACATGGCATCAAAATATCAGCAAAACAGAGCTGAAATCAGCAACATCAGAACACCTACTTTGCATGCTTGTGCTAGTCACCACATAGATCACAAAAATACATGGCATACAACCCTGGAAAGATGGCATGGCATATTACAAAACACACGTAGGACTCAAATTCATAGGGTGCACACATTAATCATGGCAAAAATAACAAAAGTGCAAGTTCTGTTAAGAAACAGAAACTAACATCACATAGCCCTCTTCTAACAGCATTTCGGGCAACAAGATGAGCTCAAATGAAAATGACGCAATGAGATGAAATGATCTACTCTTCGGGTCGAACATTTTGATATATTATACACGCAAAATTGACCTACAGATGCAAAGTTATACCACGTTGAAAATGACAAAAAATATCAATGAGATGAAAAACCTAGAAGAAATAAGAGAGGGGGGAGAAGTCAACGGGCTCGGTCCCGATCGGGATCCGGCCGATCCGGATCGGGTGAGGCGGAGCGGCGGCGCCGGAGTGGGAGGAGGCGGCCGGCGGGGGCGGCGGTGGCCGGATGCGGCGATCGCGCCGGGCGCGGGCGCGAGGTCCGGCGGCGGCGGCCACCGGGCCGGTGAGCGAAGGCGCCGGGCGACGGCGGTGGCGGAGCTGCTGTGGCGGCGGGGAGGCTGGCGGGCGGGAGGGTCTGGCCGGGCCCATGGGCGGCGAGGCGGGCGGCGGACCACGTGGCACGCTGGTTGGGCGAGGCGGCGGCGATTTTCGTCCGGCGGCGGCGGACGCGTCCGGTGGCGCGGGGACGAATTTTTTAAGGTTTCGGGGGAAGAAGACTCGGATTTGGACGGGGGAGTTGCTTAAATAGGCATAGAGGGAGCTAGGAGAGTCCAAATGAGGTGTAGTTACGCCCACACGATCGTGATCGAACGACGGAGAGCATGGAAGTGACTTAGATGGGTTATTGGGCTGTTTTGGAGGGGTGTTGGGCTGCAACTTGAAAGAGGCCTTTGCGACAGTGCGGTTAACCGTTGGAGTACCAAACGAGCTCCAAATGACCCGAAACTTGACCGGTGGTCTACGGGTGGTATACCAAGGCCACTAGACAAACCTCGGTCCATTAAGAGAAGGTTTAGTACCCACACACGGAAAAACGTAAAAGGGGCCGCCGGGGGAGATAGGAGTGTCGGATTGCAAAACGGACAACGGGGAAAATGCTCGGAATCATGAGACGAACACGTAAGCAAATGCGATGCACATGATGACATGATATGAAATGCATGACATGGACAAAATGCAAAATGAAGAAAAACCCAACCACGGAGGGAATATCATATCACAATGCCGAAAATGGCAAGAGTTGGAGTTACAAATATGAAAAGTTACATCCGGGGTGTTACAGTTGCACATCATCTTCATTCGCTGGTCTTGAAACTAGTTCAACGAAAGCATCCTTCTGCAGACTAGCATCCTTCCGCAGCCAAGTCTTGGTGTCGAACTACATCCAAGGTGACCAACACCACCTCAGTCTCTGAAAAGTGTTCAAGCAATTTGAGCCAGGCTACATGCCAAAATGGTTTGCCGTGCAACTGGCTCGTGGGCGTAAAGTATTCCTGTGTTCCCGGTGTGATGATTATTTGGTATGGTTCTGATAACACACACCGGTCTTGTCCACAGGCTGGGCACATGGTGTCCTTGACCTGATGGACAACATGATGTGCGGACGTGGGTGTGGGACCCACCAAGGTTGGAGCAAAGTTGGAGCTCGTCTTCTAGGTGGAGAAGGTGATATGAAAAAGTATATTGCAAGTAAGGTTGACACTATACAACGATCCTTGACAAGCATCTTATTGTGATTCTTCTGGACATGCATCCGTCCATGGATGGGGAGCGAGAGCAAATCCGCGTGGCACGGGTTGCGGCTGATCGTGGAGGACACGAAGGCAACATGATTACTTGGTCGCCGGTTGGAGCCTGGAGGTCATGGAGTAGTCCGCCCAAGAACGTCCAGCCATGATCCGATGAGCTTCGCGACGACGTCTACGGCTCGACGTTGGCATCTCTAATCTGTCACAACAACATGATTATATGATCGCCGACTAGAGTTTGGTGGTCATGGAGCAGTCCGTGCCAAGAACGATCAACCATGGGCCGGCGAGTTCCGCGATGACGTCTACAACTCGATGCCGACATCTCTAATCCTTCACTCGGACCGCCCCTCCCCATCCCCCGCTGCCTCGAAGCTCCTCCCGATCCCGATGGTGCGAGAGGTGAGGTGTGTCTGGTGTTTATGGAGGAGAACAAGAGATATCGTGTCCCGTGTTATTTACCAATCCGTGTCGTGCAAGGGATGAGGTGGGAACAAAGCGATGGATCAAACCAAGAATATCACATCCCTTTATTAGGAGGTATAGATACGCTAAAAACCCTAGTTCCTCTAGCTCCCCGCCGTCCTTTGGTTTCGCTGTATTCCACGTGGCGGCGCCCTCCTAACCATTTTCGCTTGATGCCATCCTCCACCGGGACCCTGGAATGCTCGCAAGATAATTGAAGGCAGGAGAGTGTCGATAATCAACGAAGAAGGGAAATGTTTCGTCGGTTATCCAATGATGGAGAAAAGAAAAGAGCAGGTAAATGCCAATGGATGCCTAGGATGATAGGGTTAATCCAGAGCGAGTTTACCAATGTAACTCAAAATATACCGTCTTTCTTATCTCTCTCTTTCACTTGTGTAATCCGCTGGCGATATATAAGCGTAACTCTGGGAATGGAAGAGTAAGAAGAAAGTTTATCAAGCTAGGGTTTCGTTGTCGAAACCTTCGTTGTCCCCCTTTCTTCTTCCCCGAGCTCCGCCTCCAAATCAGGGGTGACTCTAGATCGAATCCATCCATTAGCTCGGGTTCTTACGCCTTCCCAGGCCCTCGACGCCCGACGCCGTCCTCCCAGGCCCCCGACGCCGCCATCTCAGGCTCCCGACGCCGTCCTCCCCGGCTCCCGACGCCGCCATCTCAGGCTCCCGACGCCGTCCTCCCCGGGCCCTCGACGGCAGCTGCTGGGACGCCCGACGCCGCCCTCCCAGGATCCCGACTCCGTCCTCGCCGGGCTCTTGGCGGCACCTGCTGGGACGCCCGACGCCGCCCTCCCAGGATCTCGACTCCGTCCTCCCCGGGCCCTCGACGGCAGCTGCCGGGACGCCCGACGCTGCCCTCCCAGGATCCCGACTCCGTCCTCCCCGGGCCCTCGACGGCAGCTGCTGGGACGACCTCTCCAAGCCGCCGCACGACGCTGTTCCCTGGCCTTGCCGGACGACCCCGCGGCCAAGCTGCTGGCGTTCGCTTTCCCAAAGCTCCCCCACACAAAACTCCCTCCCTCAACCTTGAGGTCCTTCCCAGCCAGGCGGCCCGCGATATCACCCTGATCGAAACAAATGTCACCACCGAATGAGTTTGCTAATAGGTTAAAGCTATGGGTGGCCCGTCGCTGTTCTAGATCAATTGTTTATGTGGAATTCCGACCAATAGACCCTGATGCAGTGTTAGAGCAGTGGAATACTGTACACCCAATTCCGGCAGATCCTGAGGGGGCAGCTTCACCACAGCAGGCTGAGGGGGGCAGCATCACCACAACAGGCTGGGGGTGCTGCAGCAGAACATGCCAGGAGGGCGGTGGAAAGTGCAAGAACCCTCTCTTGCACTGGTTCCTTTGTGCATACAGACGGAATTGACCCCCACCATTATGTATTGACTTCTGCGCATGCTGTTGCTCCAATTTTCACCAGCAATGCACCAATGACAGCATGGGACCTTAGTCACTTCTACGAACCACATGTTCTTTGTTACCACCGTGAGCTGGACCACCAGAATGGGCACAACAATGTGAGGGTTTTCGTAAGAGGATGGGTGGCTTTCTTGAGCTGCGAAAATGATCTGCTAATGATTCGCGTCACCCAACCCCATATGGAGGGGTACTGTCAGCAAGATCATCAGCCACTAACATTTGCTTCTTCATTTCCGAGACTCCTGAATGATGTGGTGATGGTTTCATGGCCAGAAGTTGGGAGAAGATTGGTCGCTGTTTCTGGGGAGGTCTCCTACCCAAATCGCCATATTGATCTTTGAGATGAAGTCAATGTGTTTGGATTTACTATGGAACTCTCTGAGGTAAATATCACATCGGAGAGTGGAAGTTCAGGGGCACCGTTACTTGACGGTGAGGGCAATGTGGTTGGAGTACTGCGTGGTGGGAATGGGCGGTTCTCCTTTTTCATCTCTCTTGGTGACCTCAGGGAAGTTCTTAATCAGTGGGGTAAGACACGCGACCAATTTGACCCTTTTTTTATTGATTCCTGCATGTGTTACGTCTATAATACAGAGTTGCAGGTTTCATTCTTGCAGTTCCTGCTTAAGCTCCGCTGAATCTGTCAATTGTCTGTTCCACTTTGACTATGCTATGATTGAATTCACAGAACTTTTAGGGGTGGTTTCTAGGAATTTTAAATTGCTGCTGTATCTTTACAAATTGGAGTAGCTTTTGTTGATTTTTTTCCTTGCAGTAATCTAAGACAATGGATGTGGATGGACATTGAACAAGCAGACAGATATGTTTTCTGAAATTCCTGTTATGAATGGAAATTGCAAAGACATTTGGAACTCAAGTTATGAAAAAACAATTCTAGGGATAACTGAAGTTGCTAGTATGAATAAAGACACATGAATCTGCATTTTTCTTTACCACATGTAAGCATATTGCACCACTTCGTTTCAATAGCAGAGGTCACGGGATACTAATATATAGTGTTTAGTTAAGTTCTTGTCTGTAGAAGCATGAGTGTTGGGTTGGCTGGCCTGGGTTTCACCACCAACCATTGTGTAAGAATGTAGATCGCAACCATATCGAAACTGTGGGATGATCTTTATTAATAAATTGTTGTCAAGAGTTGGGCTAAAACAATTTGTGATATGAACCCTCTTCTCTCAAATTTATTCACTTGTATTGCGACCCATTTTCAACCTAGTATAGTAATACCAGTAAGAGCTGCTTCTGAAGTGTCTGTCAGCCTAACACACACCAGTCTATCGGTTATGAGGTACTTCTCATGGGTTCACTTGGTGAGATAAATTCAATTATATGGAAGTTTGGTGAAGGCAAAACCAGAATCAATTCGAGGACATGGCTCCAGTTTAGTACTTTACTACAGCAGGCCGTAAGAAACAACACCTTTCCTTTTGAATTTCTCAGCCCCCTGCACCTCCACAGCTGCATCAACCTCAAGACTCATATGCTTGTAGATAGCCTGTTTAGAGCAAACAAGGAATCAAGGACAATTTGATCCTCACGACTCATAAGCTTGTAGACAGCCTGTTTAGAGCAATTAAGGAATCAAGAACAATTTGATTCACAAATTCTTATTTGGCGTGCGTGCACTGCACTGCTTAGCAGTGTGTGGCCCCCTTTTTAGGGTTGTACTCGGACTGTGGGGTTGCACTTTCAGAGGTCATTGTCTCCCCATTTTATTTCCGCCCTTGCAACCGCTTGGTCTGCTTCAAGGTGGAGACCAAGGCAATCCAGCTCTTGTGGTTGGTGCTAGCCGAGCTCGCTATCTCAATGAGCCGCCCAGAGACATGGAGTGAAGGGGATTGTTCTTAGGGTTTGGTGATATCCGTTGGATCCTTTGTGCGAGAAAGCAAATCCAAGACGAAACCCTCATGTGTATGGTTTTGGCATTTGTGCTCTTAAGTTCAATTAGGGCAATTTTGCCTTTTGATTTCTTCTATAGATTTGTTTCCACAATTCACTTTTGTCTGCCTGATTCCTTGGTTCTATGCAACCAAGTCCAGGTTAGTCAATTGCCCCTATCTCGCTGTTATTATTTTTTTGTTTGATTTTAAGGCAAATTGTGTTATTGGTGATGTGGTTTTTCTTCATTGTTTTTTTTTTTCTAGCTGTTCTCTTCTAATTCGTGTGATTTTCTTCAGTAGGCAGCCAAATTCAAGTGAGTGGATTCAGCTGTTCAAGTATACTCCATAATACTGGATTTTATTAGAAAAAGATGAGTATCAGTGATCGGAATGATTGAACTACAGTACACTGCAAAGAAATTTGGATTACGAGAAGGGCATATATCATGTAAAATTTACTCCCTCCGTTCCTAAATATAAGTCTTTTTAGACATTTCAAATGGACTGCAACATACGGATGTATGTAGACATATTTTAGAGTGTAGATTCACTCATTTTGCTCCGTATGTAGTCACTTGTTGGAATCTCTAGAAAGACTTATATTTAGGAACGGCGGGAGTACATATGTTCGTCACATTTGTTGTCCACTCATTGGGTTCCGTTCAATCAATTGTGTGATCTATGCTATGTGCAGTGCATATGCGTGCTAGGTTTCTGGCCGTGCTTAAAGCTGTTGATTTTTTTTATTAATCGCATTTAGCGGCGAGGGGAGTTTTGGCTCTCGGGTCCAGATGGACCCGAAATCTCTGCCACTCATAGATGCGTCGCGATCTGTGCCAGAGGTCAATGTCACGGCGATACAGAATTCTGAAAAGATTTATACGCTGGCCTGTCTGACGCGCGTACAGACGGTGGGTGGGTCAGAGTTTGACGGCCGTCTCCTGGATAACGCTCGCTACACACCTGTACTCTGGGCGCCTGGTACAGGTGTCTGGTGTTCATGGCGATGGCCGACGGTATTGAAATTCTTGTGAACAAGCCAGGGTCGAGCTCGGCGGCGCCGGCATAGAGGTCAGACGACGAGGCCGGCCGGAGGGGTTGCACAGCAGCCTGATGGATCAAAGAACGCTGGCGTTGAAGATGGCGGCCGACTTCTCCGTAGCTCCAGTGGACAGGTAAGGTTCTAGCTAATCCCCTCTCCGTAAAAACTCGTGAAAAGAATCTGATTTTCAGAGATTTTCCATCTATCTGCGGGGCCGTTGATTTGCGATTGTAATGTCATTGTAGGTTACATATTTTCATGGATTTAGGCGTGCAGCGCTGCAATTTTGATGGAGATGGTGCAGGCGGTAGGTCCGGCCGAAGTTCATTCAGTCGGCGGATCTAGATGGGGAATGGTTGATGCTGGGGTCAGCGTTGTGGCCCGATTCAGCGGTGCAGCGTACGGCGAGCAAGTCAGGGTGGATGCCGGAGGTGTTGTGGTGTCCGATTTGAATGAGAGCGAGGAGGAGGTGTTGTGGTGTCCGATTTGAATGAGAGCGAGGAGGATAACGCTAATGCATTTGAGCAAGGAGGAGCACAAGTGGATGGGATCCACGCCATGGATTCTGTGATTGCAGACCAAGCGGAGAGTGAAGATGCTGCTTCTGTACATTCTACAGGGAAGATTGATCCACAAGCCTCAGGATGGACAAGAAGGTATTCAGGCACTTTTCTTGCTATTTTTTATTCTTGTTGCGATCTACATCCTCTGATATTTTTTTTTTGGCTTAGCATGTTCTGTTACAAGTGGGTAATGTACGGTACATCTGGTGCTATTTTGAAGCACAAGTATGGAAAAAGATAGTAGCATTGCCCCTTTTTATTTTATTTTCTTTTTTTGGGGGCCTTTTTTTTTGGGCCTTTCTCATTTTTTTCTGGGACAATGCTTTATGAATGATGATCATCACACTTTTATTTATTTACAACTTAATGATTACAACTCGATACTAGAACAAAGTATGACTCTATATGAATGCCTCCGGCGGTACCGGGAAGGGCAATGAATCAAGAGTGAGATGTGCACTAGAGCAGACTATCAGAGGAAATGCCGACAAGCTAGGACCAAACGTGATTGAGCTTGAGATGCTGATCCTAAACCTCTGAAATGTTCGCACATTTTTTGCAGGCAAAACAACCTATTGCGGTACTCCTTCGTGAACAAAATGCCAGAGCAATCCGCCATGTTACTACTGCACGCCATAACATTCAGACTGACATGGTGAACTTCACAGACAAGCTCATGGCAACACTTGCATCCAACTGTACTTGTTGTGCTGCTAGGGGTTTCTCAGATTGCCCTTTATGAATGTGTAATGCCAATCCAGCATCCAAGGCCACCACGGCACCAGAAGAGGCTGCCTGCCCGCCCAGTGCTAACCTACCGACCATTTACCGAACCCCTGTCTTCACCAAAATCCATGGTGTCAGGCTTGAACTCTCTGAAAGTGAAGGTAACTTTTTCCCTCTTTCGCCATTTAAGCCTCACGCACGTTGTTTTCCTCATATTTTGTTGTTCACTCAGCACATATCTGGTGTGCAGGCGAAAGTTTTCTCAAAGACTGAAACATGCTAAACGGCTGAGGCATCAGGCTCAAGTTCCTTTAAACAACATCCAAGATTGCCAAAACACCTAGCACCGAATCTGTTACTGAATTTGGAACAACCGAAGCCATTTGTTCTGCTGTCCAGCATTATGCCTGCTGCATATCAGTCTCTGTTAAGGATATATATGCAGACTGCCCGATCGACGAACCATCACTGGTCCTTTTTGGTGTCAACCGTGTCAGCATACCTAAAAGGAAGTATATATCGGCAAGGAGTTATGCTACCAACCCATGGTTTGCAGGTCGCCCAGTCGTTCCAGCTCCTACTTCCACTGCCGAACTTCTCGAATCTCACTTCGCATCATTGTCTGTGAAACACCTTTCAAGGTATTCATGTATTATCATCAACCATGATCTCCCCTTTCTTTTTTTCGAACTTTGCATCATTCTAACAAATAACATGGTCTATGCAAGAATTGGATACAGCATAATGACCCTAGGTTCATTCGAGTTACAGGGGACGAGATAAAAGATCAGCTCCTTGGCGATGCCATGGTCGACCACGAACTTGGATGTATCATTTTGGTCGACCACGAACTTGGATGTATCATTTTGGTCGACCACGAACTTGGATGTATCATTTTGCAGCGCCAGAAGCAGCTTGATCATGAATCAAATCCTGCTGTACAATATCTTAACCACCGACACATCCTAGAGGTTGATTTCTCGGTAAGATAATCTTTCTACATGGTCATAGCCCGACCAGACTTTCTGCATCATTCTAAATTATATAACCTTTTATGTTTATCCCAGCTACCCAATGTTTACCTGTCTACAATTTTATTACAGACAGTTGCTCTATGTGGCACAAGTATTTCCGACTTCCTAGAGGTCCAGAACCAATTCATTGGCCCAAGTGTCTACCATGCCATAGAGGCCTGCCAGCTGGTAATTTTGTTTGGCCTCTTTTAAAAAAAAATGCTTGACCTCTTATCGAACTTGCATTTCTAGTTCTATTGAAACAAACACCTGAGACAAATATCGTCATGACCTCGCTACCATGCAGTTCTACGTACCAGCTATACTACGCGACGGATGGGCTGTCTACATTTGGGATATGCTTACAAGGGCAATCCAAGTTTTTGATCCTTCAGTCGGTCCCAAAGGATGCAGCCAGGATCAGCAGGCTCGACACGAGCTTATTGCGTCGTGCTTACATAATGCATTGTTCGGGTGCCTGCATGCTGGGTGGCCAACACGAAAGGATAACTGGTCTACCATTTCCCCTGTTTTATGGATACCACAATTACCAGGTTTCCCCTTTGCGTTCCACCTAGAATTAAGTTCGTTTCCACATCAATAACTGCCTAGCACACCACTAATCCAAACTTTTTCCTGGCACAGGGAGGAAACTGGTAATTGCGTCATGCACATCATTAGGTACCACGATGGAGAGAAGCTACGTATACCGATCACCAAGGTATTTGATTAAGAAATCCTAAACTACACTGTTCTGTACCGAGCTTCTCTTTTGCCATATAGCGATTAGCTCACAAAGGCAAAATCTCATTTTGATCACAGAACAACCTTGTGAAAACTAAAATTACATTCTGCAAGAAGTTATGAAGCTCCAGGGGAACAGTTCATCATTGCCAGCCGAGCCGATGCACTATGGTCAGTTCATGCCCCTACCGATGGTTATGAAGCTCCAGGGGAACATTTCATGCGACCCATTTAGCGTGCCCACTACGGACATTCAATGAATATTCATTTTGCCAATCCATGTTGTATCGCTATACATGACTAAGTGTGTATCGTACATTTCCTCCAAAACCATCTACCTAAATGGACAACCTATTATATTTTTCATGGGTTATCGTTCTAGACCTCCTTCTTATCACTTTTTTTTTTTTAAATCGATCACTTTTTTTTTGGCAATTCATCATTCATCCACCAGGCGAAATCTGTTGTTCACACACGTTAAGAATGAACTTTGATCTTAGCCATCAGGTTGGTCACGCCGAGCATGATGCATGATGTTGACCCTTATGAGATCTTGGACAAATCGGGATGTGCGCGGCCTGTTTGGTTGGCTGGGCTGCATGCGGTTTGAGGCCTGCACGAACCTCAAAGCAGCCCGTAGCCTGGCCCGGCGGGAACTGCCGAATCGGCAGTTTCTCGCGAGCCTGGCCCGGCGGGAACTGCTGAATCGGCAGTTTCTCGCGAAACGCGGCGGCAGCGGCTTGGCAGCGTGTGAAGCGATTGAACGCCTCGGGCAGCGCGGGAGATGGAGGCGATGTCTCATTACTCGCCCCCCACTCTCCTGTCACCGCCCAGACGCACTGTTCCCACCGCTCCCTCTCTCTCCCTCACCGCCCCTCCATCTTCTCTCCTCTGCTTCGATGGCTCCGCCACGCCCACCTTTGCGCCGCCCTCTGACCCCGGTCGACCAGCGCGTCTCCAGCATCCAGGAGCGCTGGCTGGCCAGGCTCTAAAACTCGGGCCGCGACCTGGCCTCGGCGCTGCGGGCGCCGTCCCCCATCTGCTGCCGGTCTCCACGAGCGTCGGCTAATGCGGTGCCGGCCGCTCCTGCTCCGCCGCCGATTCCGGACCTCGTGGTCCTGGGCTTGGCGCCGGCGCCGTCGACGGAGCCGCCCCTTGTTAGGACACCATTGGCCTAGGGGATTTTCTTGACCCCCGTCCGAGGGTTTTCTTCGGTCGGCGGGTCGTCCTCCGGCGTGGCGTCCAGCACGGGGCCGATGCCGCAGGCCGTCGCCGGGGCCGGCTCGTCCTCTGCTCCGCCGCCTCTATCGTTCCCGCCGGGGTTTTCACCCCGGCCTCGGTTCGTCGCGGCTGCGCGTGCTCCGGTGAGTCAAATCCCCAACAATCTTGCTGCTAGATGTAGATTAGCGGTTAATTTCTTAGGCATGTGTTAGGATTGATAGGATTCTAGCAGATCCGATTGGATGCGATCCCAATCAAATCCAATCGGACTGATCTGTTCTTGTTTTGTACAGTGCGTGTGCTACTGCTTGTGTTCATGCTAGAATGCCCGTAGTTGTGTTACATGCTAGATTCATGTTCATGCTAGTGCGAGTGCTACTACATGCTAGATTTGTGCTACATGCTAGTAGCCGTGTTCATGCTAGAATCATGTTCATGTTGAGTGATGAATGCTAGAATCATGTTGACTAATGGCATGCTCATGTTAGGATCATGTCCTTGTTTCATGTTGCATGTTGAAGCTAGGGTTTGTGCCATGAGTGGATGTTATACGTGCATGTAGTAGGATGGTCCCAAATCTGCATGGCTGCACATGGGTGCTATTGGCACTTGCTGTTGCTATTTTTAGATGTTTCCTTGTTTAAGATAGTGCAGTGATCAGTGCTAGTTGCAGCAAAGAAGATGCCACTGATCAGTGACTTGCCCAACAACAAGGGTCATTAATAAGTGGCATTTGCCCCAATGGCACTTGCTGTTGGGCAAAATGGCACTTGCTATTGGGCAAGTCACTGATCAGTGCCACTGATCATTGCCATTTGGCCATGAGCACATGCCACTGATCAGTGGCACTTGCTATTGGGCTAGTCCACTGATCAGTGCCACTGGTCAGTGGCACTTGCTGTTGGACAAGTCCAGTGATCAGTGGCACTTGTTGTTAGGGAAGTCCACTGATTAGTGCCACTGATCAGTGTCAATTGCTGTTGGGCAAGTCCACTGATCAGTGGCACTTGTCGTTAAGAAGTCCAGCGATCGCTGGCAATCGATCGCTGGCATTTGCTTGCTTGCTTGCTTTCTTTGATATTAATACTTGTCATGTTGCACGACAAGAATCATCAAGACCGATCGGGATGTGACGGGTGGAGGAGCTGGTCGTGGCGGAGCCGAGCGCCGAGGATTTCATCCCCGAGCAACAGTGGCTCAGATGTGGACCTGCCTGGCAGGATCGCCTTCATGAGCGTGCCTCGTTCAAGGGGATGATCTCCGAGGCAGGGCCACGAGGAGGGGGCCAGAGAGCCGATGAGATTCTACGCACAGATCAAGGACAACGAAGACCTCGCCATGCTCGTCGTCCCTCCCAAGTTCGTGGAGGTGATGAACACCTGGCTGGTCATCAAGCGACTCCCGTGCGTGGTCAGGCTCTCAGTCAACAAGAGGTGTGTGTTCTGGGTGCAGGTCCAGAACTTCGAGGGCCAGATGGTGCTTGGCCGAGGGTGGAACTACTTCTGCCGCCGCCACAAGATCGTCCCCGGCGACCTCGTCGTTGTGCGCATCTCCGGACTGGGACTGAAGGTTCAGATCTACAACCACGACTCGTCGGTGATGTGCATGTATCGTTGTAGCAGGCACAACTGTCTTGGTGGCATCGAGCAGGCTATGTAGTTAAGTTAAGTCAGGTGTTAGTGGAGAACTTTTAGGGTGTGTGGCGAGACTTGTGCTGGGAACATGTTCATATTTTGGTCAGGTGCAGCACCACGGCACAACAGGGAAGGAGGATGCCCTGCTCTTAATCTAGACTATGCTATCTAGTTAAGTAGTTTCTTTGTGTTAAGTTTCTTTGTCATTACATTGCTTGCTTTTTTGATCTTGCTGTTGTAATGTTCTTTGTTGGCCGATCATGTGTGGTGGTAAGGCCACCGCATTTGAATGGGGTGAGCAGAACACAAACGCTGTTTGCAACCAAACAACTGAAGTTTGCATCTGCTCACACCCTAAGCACAAATGCCGGCAACCAAACAACAGGGGGGTAAGTCCCTCTCGATGCGATGCAGGCAACCAAACAGGTTGCATCTGCTGCATATGAGGCTGTATTTCAGCAACCAGGCTGGGTTGAGATGGACATGCAATGCAGGTACTGTTTCAAACTGCAACCAAACACGCCCTAGAGGAGCGGCCTGGCAGCCAACGCCGTTGGAACAGTTCCTTCCATGGTTTGGAACAGATCCGTTGAGGGGCATCTGTACCCGAAGCGGCGATCGCCTGCCGTTCCTCTGCCGTGGAACTGTCAAGTGGGCCATACGGTGTACTTTTCATTCAAAATACCTGACTGAATACTATGCTATGTCTGAATCTCGAAGCAGGCCAGCGATCTAGATTACAGGAGCATTTGGACCCGAGAGCCAAAGTGGATTTCCACATTCAGCGTGCCGTTCCTATGCCGTGGAACTGTCAAGTGGGTCATCCGGTGTACTTTTTATTCAAAATACCTGACTAAATACTGTGCTATGTCCGAATCTCAAAGCAGGCCAGCGGTCCAGATTACAGGAGCATCTGGACCCGAGAGCCAAAGTGGATTTTCGCATTTAACGTGCTGTTGTTTGCTAGTACTACCTCTTATGTGTAAATCGAAGTTTGGTCAGTTGATTCTCCAAATCACGGTGCTTTGTCTGTGTGGTTAGGGTTTAGGGGGGTTTTCTGTCCACGTGTCTCCAATTGGCATGTGCTGAGTGCCATTTTTTGACTGTCTTAATTGTTGCGCGCTTGGTGTCACATGGTATTTCAGCAAAATTACATATTGATGTCGGTGCCATGTCACTGATTACGTATAACTAGTTAAATGCTGATGTAAACAAAAAAAAAACTAGCTAGCTAGATGCCACGCGCTTATCAAACAGTTGTTTCAATTAAAAAAATGTGTGTCAGCCAATATGTAATATGGTTTCTATTTATGTAACGACAAACGACTTTCTCTTCCGAATCGTCCTTTGCAATCACCATCTATATCATGTTCTTGCAAGAAGATCAGTCTCTTTCCGTAAAATCATTGCTCATTCAAATGTCTGCCGTCTCACCTTAACATAACAAATCTATGAAATACTTCCTCTGTTTCATAATGTAAGACGTTTTTTGACACTAGTGTAGTGTAAAAAACGTCTTACATTATGGGACGGAGGGAGTAGTTCTCAACGTACTGTGAGAGATGATGGTGTAGTGTATGTCTGATTTACAAAGAAAAAAGAAAAGCTTCCCATCTAACACGTGTAATGAAAATATTTGTCTCCTTATTCTTCAATAACAACAAATGTAGCACTGTAATTTGTGACCGCACGAAGCATAAAGGAAACCAATTGTGGTATATAACTGAGAAAATCAAACTAAAACAAAGACATGAATAACTTCTCCCATTTTATTGTGCTAGTCATTATGGATGACGTAGGTTATGTGGTACTCCCTCCTTCCCAAAATCTTAGGCGTTTAAGTTTCTGCATGCAATCCCATAATCTAAGGCGCACATGCCTTTCTCTCTCAATCAATTACAGCTAACGATACCTATTTAATTGGAAAGAGGATCGTGGATGCCTCCCACCATTTTTCTGAATCGTGGTCGCCTCCCTGTCTACTACCTGTACAATGGGTCAAATAACAATCCACGTACGCTAATTTTCGTGCTAAAGACTAACACGCCTAACATTGTGGGAAGGAGGGAGTACTGTACTACCAACATATGCTTATTATGCCAAATTTGTACTAAATACCTACAACTATATAATGTTTAAGCAAGAGTTTATCAAGTCAAATGAAATTCATTTGAAACAGTGGTAAAAAGATTCAGAATATTAGGCATAGCTTGTTAATGAAAGAATAATAGACATAGTATAGGCCCCACTTCCGGAAATCAGGATAATAAACACATTACAAGAGCCTTAAAATAACACAGAATTTCTCTTGCAACCTCTTCTCTGCTTCATGTACTGCCTTCAGCAAAAAAAATCATCAATTTTCAGTTACGGATGGAGAGATAATGAGACATTTCAGTTAAATAAAAAACTCAAATCTGGTCAAACTATAAATGCCATCTTGTCAGAAGTATCAAAACAATATGTAGATGCCTAAAATCTCGGTTCCCTATAGGCACTCACAGTGTAATGTTTTTTTTTTTGCAAAATCACTCACAGTGTAATGTTAAAAGCATATTACGTCACTGATCCTAGTAATCCCATGAGTGTTCAGAAGGTTAAGCTATAAATGACATCAAAGTACGATGTGTTTTTTTTAAGAAGGATGTACCCTCGGCCTCTGCATCTGGACGATGCATGCAGTCATTTTGTTAATTATTTACAAAGCCCTTACAAGGTAATATATCAGTAAGTCTGAAGCCACCATCTTGGCAACACTTGTCGCTACTCCTATCCCTATGATGAAGGGGTGCCGAATGTCGGAGCCTAATACCAAACAGACATTGCACCAACACCTAACATCTAATGCCGGATGCCCCATCCAAGCCACAATACACTACTAGGAAAAGTTCTACTAATGGCGCACCTAATTTGGCAATTAATGGCGCATTAGTGATGCGCCATTAGTGCACGCCATTACTATATTTAACTAATGGCGCACCACTGGTGCGCCATTAGGATCTGGTATACTAATGGCGGACCTCAGATGCGCCATTAGTATATACAACAGTGCACCATTAGTATATACCTGGACTGGGTTACACACCGGTCCTGCGCACTTTCAGTGGACACCACATGCACACGCTGCAAGGGCCGTCACCTCCTTCATCCATCGATCCATCCTTAGATCAGATATTGACGCATCGACCTTGCCAGGCCTCTCTGCCATCGACGACACCGCGATGCCAGACAGCGTCGTCCTCCTGCACGAGTCCATCGCCATCCATCGGACGCCGAGTCTTCACTGCGCCACGTGTTGGAAATATGCCCTAGAGGCAATAATAAATTAGTTATTATTATATTTCCTTGTTCATGATAATCGTTTATTACCCATGCTATAATTGTATTGATAGGAAACTCAGATACATGTGTGGGTACATAGACAACACCATGTCCCTAGTAAGCCTCTAGTTGACTAGCTCGTTGATCAAAAGATGGTTACGGTTTCCTGACCATGGACATTGGATGTCGTTGATAACGGGATCACATCATTAGGAGAATGATGTGATGGACAAGATGAAGGAAATATGCCCTAGAGGCAATAATAAAGTTATTATTTATTTCCTTATTTCATGATAAATGTTTATTATTCATGCTAGAATTGTATTAACCGGAAACATAATACATGTGTGAATACATAGACAAACAGAGTGTCACTAGTATGCCTCTACTTGACTAGCTCGTTAATCGAAGATGGTTATGTTTCCTAACCATAGACATGAGTTGTCATTTGATTAACGGGATCACATCATTAGGAGAATGATCTGATTGACATGACCCATTCCGTTAGCCTAGCACTTGATCGCTTTAGTATGTTGCTATTGCTTTCTTCATGACTTATACATGTTCCTATAACTATGAGATTATGCAACTCCGTTTACGGAGGAACACTTTGGGTACTACCAAGCGTCACAACGTAATCGGGTGATTATAAAGGAGTATTACAGGTGTCTCCAAAGGTACTTGTTGGGTTGGCGTATTTCGAGATTAGGTTTTGTCACTCCGATTGTCGGAGAGGTATCTCTGGGCCTTCTCGGTAATACACATCACATAAGCCTTGCAAGCATTGCAACTAATGAGTTAGTTGTGAGATGATGTATTATGAGCGAGTAAAGAGACTTGCCGTAACGAGATTGAACTAGGTATTGGATACCGACGATCGAATCTCGGCAAGTAACATACCGATGACAAAGGGAACAACGTATGTTGTTATGCGGTCTGACCGATAAAGATCTTCGTAGAATATGTAGGAGCCAATATGGGCATCCAGGTCCCGCTATTGGTTATTGACCGGAGAGGTGTCTCGGTCATGTCTACATAGTTCTCGAACCCGTAGGGTCCGCACGCTTAACGCTTCGATGGCGAGTTACTATGAGTTTTATGATGTTTCTGTACCGAAGGTTGTTCGAGTCCCGGATGAGATCACGGACGTGACGAGGAGTCTCGAAATGGTCGAGACATAAAGATTCATATATTGGAAGTCTATGTTTGGACATCGGAAGTGTTCCGGTGAAATTGGGAATTTTACCAAGTGCCGGAGGTTACCGGAACCCCGGAATGCTAATGGGCCAACATGGGCCTTAGTGGAAAGGAGAAAGGGGGCCCAAGTGCTGGTTGCACCTTTCCCCTTCCCTAGTCCTATTAGGACTAGGAGAAGGCGCCCCTCTCTCTCCTTCCCACTTGGGGAAACCTAGTTGGACTAGGATTGGGGGAATCCTACTCCTAGTAGGAGTAGGAAACCCTGGTGCGCCTCCTCTCCTTGGCCGGCCAGCCCTCCCCTTCCCTCCTTTATATACAGGGCAGGGGCACCCCATGACACACAAGTTGATCTACGGATCTTTCCTTAGCCGTGTGCGGTGCCCCTTCCACCATATTCCACCTCGGTCATATCGTCATGAGCTTAGGCGAAGCCCTGCGCCGGAGAAGTCATATCGTCATGGAGCTTAGGCGAAGCCCTGCGTCGGTGGAGCATCATTATCGTCACCACGCCCGTCGTCTTGACGGAACTCATCCTCGACACTTTGCTGGATCGGAGTCCGGGATCGTCATCGAGTGAGCGATGTGCGAGAACTCGGAGGTGCCGTCGTTCGGTACTTGGATCGGTCGGATCGTGAAGACGACGACTACATCAACAGCGTTGTTATAACGCTTCGCTTCACGGTCTCACGAGGGTACGTGGACGGACACTCTCCTCTCGTTGCTATGCCATCACCATGGTCTTGCGTGATCGTAGGAAATTTTTGAAATTACTACGTTCCCCAATGATGGCATCCGAGCCTGGTTTTATGCGTAGATGTCATATGCACGAGTAGAACACAAGTGAGTTGTGGACGATACAAGTCATACGCCTACCAGCATGTCATACTTTGGTTCAGCGGTATTGTTGGACGAGACGATCCGGACCAACCTTACGCCAGACGCTTACGCGAGACCGGTTCCCTCGGCGTGCTTTGCACATAGATGGCTTGCGGAAGACTGTCTCTCCAACTTTAGTTGAACCGAGTGGCTACGCCCGGTCCTTGAGAAGGTTAAACGGAGTCTATTTGACAAACTATCGTTGTGGTTTTGATGCGTAGGTAAGAACGGTTCTTGCTTAAGCCCGTAGCAGCCACGTAAAACTTGCAACAACAAAGTAGAGGACGTCTAACTTGTTTTTGCAGGGCATGTTGTGATGTGATATGGTCAAGACATGATGCTAAATTTTATTGTATGAGATGATCATGTTTTGTAACCGAAGTTATCGGCAATCGGCAGGAGCCATATGGTTGTCGCTTTATTGTATGCAATGCAATCGCGATGTAATGCTTTACTTTATTACTAAGCGGTAGTGATAGTCGTGGAAGCATAAGATTGGCGAGACGACAACGATGCTACGATGGAGATCAAGGTGTCGCGCCGGTGACGATGGTGATCATGACGGTGCTTCAAAGATGGAGATCACAAGCACGAGATGATGATGGCCATATCATATCACTTATATTGATTGCATGTGATGTTTATCCTTTATGCATCTTATTTTGCTTGATTGGCGGTAGCATTATAAGATGATCTCTCACTAATTATCAAGAAGTGTTCTCCCTAAGTATGCACCGTTGCGAAAGTTCTTCGTGCTGAGACACCACGTGATGATCGGGTGTGATAGGCTCTACGTTCAAATACAACGGGTGCAAAACAGTTGCACACGCGGAATACTCAGGTTATACTTGACGAGCTATGCATATAAGATATGACCTCGGAACACGGAGACCGAAAGGTCGAGCGTGAATCATATAGTAGATATGATCAACATAGTGATGTTCACCATTGAAACTACTCCATCTCACGTGATGATCGGACATGGTTTAGTTGATTTGGATCACGTGATCACTTAGAGGATTAGAGAGATGTCTATCTAAGTGGGAGTTCTTAAGTAATATGATTAATTGAACTTTGATTTATCATGAACTTAGTCCTGGTAGTATTAGCATATCTATGTTGTAGATCAATAGCTCGCGTTATTGCTTCCCTGTTTATTTTGATATGTTCCTAGAGAAAATTGTGTTGAAAAAATGTTAATAGCAATGATGCGGATTAGATCCGTGATCCGAGGTTTATCCTCATTGCTGCACGAAGAATTACGTCCTTGATGCACCGCTAGGTAGCGGACCTATTGCGAGGAGCGTATGCGCACGTTATGAACGCTTTTGCTAGCTCAATATGATGACTACTTGATAGTTTAGTGCACCATGCTTAACGGCTTAGAATCGGGATTTCAAAGACGTTTTGAACGTCATGGACCATATGAGATGTTCCAGGAGTTGAAGTTAATATTTCCAGCAAATACCGAGTTGAGAGATATGAAGTCTCCAACAAAGTTCTAAAGCTAAAAGATGGAGGAGAATCGCTCAACTAGTGAGCATGTGCTCAGATTATGCAGGTACTTCAATCGCTTGAATCAAGTGGGAGTTAATCTTCCAGATAAGGCGGTGATTGTGAGAATTCTCTAGTCACCATCACTAAGTTACTAGAACTTCGTGATGAACTATAGTATGCAAGGGATGACGAAAACGATTCCCGAGCTCTTCGTGATGTTGAAATCGACGAAGGTAGAAATCAAGAAAGAGCATCAAGTGTTGATGATTGACAAGACCACTAGTCTCAAGGAAAAGGGCAAAGGGAAGAAGGGGAACTTCAAGAAGAACGGCAAGCAAGTTGCTGCTCGAGTGAAGAAGCCCAAGTCTGGACCTAAGACTGAGACTAAGTGCTTTTGCTGCAATGGAACTGGTCACTAGAAGCGGAACTACCCCAAGTATTTGGCGGATAAGAAGGATGGCAAAGTGAACAAAGGTATATTTGATATACAGATTATTGATGTGTATTTTACTAGTGTTCGTAGCAACCCTCGGTATTTGATACTGGTTCGGTTGCTAAGAGTAGTAACTTGAAACAGGAGTTGCGTAATGAATGAAACTAGTTGAAGGGAAGTGACGATGAGTGTTGGAAGTAGTTCCAATATTGATATGATCATCATCGCACACTCCCTATACTTTCGGGATTAGTGTGGAACCTAAATAAGTATTATTTGGTGTTGAGCATAAATATGATTTGATCATGTTTATTGCAATACGGTTATTCATTTAAGTAAGAGAATAAATTGTTGTTCGCTTTACATGAATAAAACCTTATATGGTTACACACCCAATGAAAACGGTTCATTGGATCTCGATCATAGTGATACACATATTCATAATATTGAAACCAAAAGATGCAAAGTTAATAATGATAGTGCAACTCATTTGTGGCACTGCCGTTTAGGTCATATTGGTGTAAAACGCATGAAGAAACTCCATGCTGATGGATTTTTGGAATCACTTGATTATGAATCATTTGATGCTTGCGAACCGTGCCTTTTGGGCAAGATGACTAAAACTCCGTTCTCGGAACAATGGAACAAGCTCTTGACTTATTGGAAATAATACATACCGATGTATGCGATCCAATGAGTGTTGATGCTCGTGGCAAGTATCGTTATTCTTGACCTTCACAAAATGATTTGAGCAGATATGGGTATATCTACTTGATGAAACACAAGTCTGAAACATTTGAAAAGTTCAAAGAATTTCAGAGTGAAGTGAAGAATCATCGTAACAAGAAAATAAAAGTTTCTACGATATGATCGCAGAGGAAAAATATTTGAGTTCTGAGTTTGGCCTTGATTAAAACAATGTGAAATAATTTCACTACTCACGCCACCGAACACCACAAAGCATAATGGTGTGTCCGAACGTCGTAACCACACTTTATTGGATATGGTGCGATCTATGATGTATCTTACCGATTTACCACTATCGCTTTTGGGGTTATGCATTAGAGACACTGCATTCACGTTTAATAGGGCACCATCTAAATCCGTTGAGATGACACCGTATGAACTATGGTTTAACAAGAAACCTATGTTGTCTTTTCTTAAAAGTTTGGAGTTGTGATGCTTATGTGAAAAAGTTTTCACCTGATAAGCTCAAACCCAAATCGGAGAAGTGCGTCTTCATAGAATACCCAAAGGTAACTATTGGGTACACCTTCTATCACAGATCCGAAGGCAAGTTTTTTTTCGTTGCTAAGGTGGATCCTTTCTAGAGAAGAAGTTTCTCTCGAAAGAAGTGAGTGGGAGGAAAGTAGAAACTTGATGAGGTAATTGTACCTTCTCCCTTATTGGAAAGTAGTTCATCACAGAAATCAGTTCTAGTGATTCCTACACCAATTAGTGAGGAAGTTAATGATGATGATCATGAAACTTCAGATCAAGTTGTTACCAAACCTCGTAGGTCTTCCAGAGCAAGATCCGCACTGTGAGTGGTACGGTAATCCTATTCGGAAGTCATATTCTTTGGAACATGATGAACCTACGAACTATGAAGAAGCGATGGTGAGCCCAGATTCCACAAAATGGCTGGAGGCCATGAAATCTGAGATGGGATCCATGTATGAGAACAAAGTGTGGACTTTGGTTGACTTGCCCAATGATCGGCAAGCAATTGAGAATAAATGGATCTTCAAGAAGAAGACTGACGCTGATGGTAATGTTACTGTCTATAAAGCTCGACTTGTTGCAAAAGTTTTTCGACAAGTTCAAGGGATTGACTACGATGAGACCTTCTCACCCGTAGCGATGCTTAAGTCCGTCCGAATCATGTTAGCAATTGCCACATTTTATGAAATCTGGCAAATGGATGACAAAACTACATTCTTTAATGGATTTATTAAAGAAGAGTTGTATATGATGCAACCAGAAGGTTTTGTCAATCCTAAAGGTGCTAACAAAATATGCAAGCTCCAGTGATCCATCTATGGACTGGTGCAAGCATCTCAGAGTTGGAATACATGCTTTGATAAGTTGATCATAGCATATAGTTTTATCTGAGACTTGTGGAAAAGCCTGTATTTACAAGAAAGTGAGTGGGAGCACTACAGCATTTACGATAAGTATATGTGAATTGTTGATCGGAAATAATGTAGAATTATTCGCAAAGCATAAAGGAGTATTTGAAAGGAGTTTTTCAAAGAAGGACCTCGGTGAAGCTGCGTACAAATTGAGCATCAAGATCTATTGAGATAGATCAAAACGCTTGATGGGTTTTTTCAATAAGAACATACCTTGTCAAGATTTTGAAGTAGTTCAAAATGGAACAGTCAAAGAAAAGTTCTTGCATGTGTTGCAAAGGTGTGAAATTGAGTAAGACTCAAATCCCGACCACGCAGAAAAATAGAAAAGAGAATGAAAGTCATTCCCTATGCCTCACCATAGGTTCTATAAAGTATGCTATGCTATGTACCAGACCTATTGTATACCTTGCTCTGAATTTTGCAAGGAGTACAATAGTGATCTAGGAGTAGATCACTTTGGACATTGGTCAAGAACATCCTTAGTGAGGACTAAGGAAATATTTCTCGATTATGGAGGTGATAAAAGAGCCCGTCAGAAAGAGTTACATCGATGCAGGGCTTTTTACACTGATCCAGATGACTCTAAGTCTCAATCTGGATACATATTATAAGTGGGAGCAATTAGCTAGAGTAGCCCCGCGAGCATTGTAGACATAGAATATTTGCAAAATACATACGGCTCTGAATGTGACAGACCCGTTGACTAAGCTTCTCTCACGAGCAAAACATGATCATCCCTTAGTACTCTTTGGGTGTTAATCACATGACGATGTGAACTAGATTATTGACTCTAGTAAACCCTTTGGGTGTTGGTCACATGACGATATGAACTATGGGTGTTAATCACATACAGATGTGAATATTAGTGTTGAATCACATGATGATGTGAACTAGATTATTGACTCTAGTGCAAGTGGGAGATCAAGGAAATATGCCCTAGAGGCAATAATAAAGTTATTATTTATTTCCTTATTTCATGATAAATGTTTATTATTCATGCTAGAATTGTATTAACCGGAAACATAATACATGTGTGAATACATAGACAAACAGAGTGTCACTAGTATGCCTCTACTTGACTAGCTCGTTAATCGAAGATGGTTATGTTTCCTAACCATAGACATGAGTTGTCATTTGATTAACGGGATCACATCATTAGGAGAATGATCTGATTGACATGACCCATTCCGTTAGCCTAGCACTTGATCGTTTAGTATGTTGCTATTGCTTTCTTCATGACTTATACATGTTCCTATAACTATGAGATTATGCAACTCCCGTTTACGGAGGAACACTTTGGGTACTACCAAACGTCACAACGTAATCGGGTGATTATAAAGGAGTATTACAGGTGTCTCCAAAGGTACTTGTTGGGTTGGCGATTTCGAGATTAGGTTTTGTCACTCCGATTGTCGGAGAGGTATCTCTGGGCCTTCTCGGTAATACACATCACATAAGCCTTGCAAGCATTGCAACTAATGAGTTAGTTGTGAGATGATGTATTACGGAACGAGTAAAGAGACTTGCCGGTAACGAGATTGAACTAGGTATTGGATACCGACGATCGAATCTCGGGCAAGTAACATACCGATGACAAAGGGAACAACGTATGTTGTTATGCGGTCCGACCGATAAAGATCTTCGTAGAATATGTAGGAGCCAATATGGGCATCCAGGTCCCGCTATTGGTTATTGACCGGAGAGGTGTCTCGGTCATGTCTACATAGTTCTCGAACCCGTAGGGTCCGCACGCTTAACGCTTCGGCGATGCAGTTACTATGAGTTTTTATGATGTTTCTGCATCAAGGTTGTTCGAGTCCCGGATGAGATCACGGACGTGACGAGGAGTCTCGAAATGGTCGAGACATAAAGATTCATATATTGGAAGTCTATGTTTGGACATCGGAAGTGTTCCGGTGAAATTGGGAATTTTACCAAGTGCCGGAGGTTACGGAACCCCGGAATGCTAATGGGCCAACATGGGCCTTAGTGGAAAGGAGAAAAGGGGGCCCAAGTGCTGGTCGCACCTTTCCCCTTCCCTAGTCCTATTAGGACTAGGAGAAGGCGCCTCTCTCTCTCCCTTCCCACTTGGGGAAACCTAGTTGGACTAGGATTGGGGGAATCCTACTCCTAGTAGGAGTAGGAAACCCCAGTGCGCCTCCTCTCCTTGGCCGGCCAGCCCTCCCTTCCCTCCTTTATATACAGGGGCAGGGGCACCCCATGACACACAAGTTGATCTACGGATCTTTCCTTAGCCGCAGCGGTGCCCCCTTCCACCATATTCCACCTCGGTCATATCGTCGCGGAGCTTAGGCGAAGCCCTGCGCCGGAGAAGTCATATCGTCGCGGAGCTTAGGCGAAGCCCTGCGTCGGTGGAGCATCATTATCGTCACCACGCCGTCGTGCTGACGGAACTCATCCCCGACACTTTGCTGGATCGGAGTCCGGGGATCGTCATCGAAACTGAACGTGTGCAGAACTCGGAGGTGCCGTCGTTCGGTACTTGGATCGGTCGGATCGTGAAGACGACGACTACATCAACCGCGTTGTTATAACGCGCTTCGCTACGGTCTCACGAGTGCGTGGACGGACACTCTCCCCTCTCGTTGCTATGCCATCACCATGGTCTTGCGTGATCGTAGGAAAATTTTTGAAATTACTACGTTCCCCAACACAAGACCCAATCCTAAGCCTAGCACAAAGATCGTAGTTCGTATGCTTAAGCTTTTCTAATCTCAAGTATCATTTTCTTAGACCATGAGATTGTGCAACTCCCGGATACCGTAGGAATGCTTTGGGTGTACCAAACGTCACAACGTGAATCGGGTGGCTATAAAGGGCACTACTGGTATCTCCGAAAGTGTCTGTTGGGTTGTACGAATCGAGACTGGATTTGTCACTCCGTGAAAACGGAGAGGTATCTCTGGGCCCACTAGGTAGGACATCATCATAATGTGCACAATGTGACCAAGGGGTTGATCACGGGATGATGTGTTACGGAACGAGTAAAGAGACTTGCCGGTAACGAGATTGAACAAGGTATCGGGATACCGACGATCGAATCTCGGCAAGTACAATACCGCTAGACAAAGGGAATTGAATACGGGATTGATTGAATCCTCGACATCGTGGTTCATCCGATGAGATCATCGTGGAACATGTGGGAGCCAACATGGGTATCCAGATCCCGCTGTTGGTTATTGACCGGAGAACGTCTCGGTCATGTCTACATGTCTCCCAAACCCGTAGGGTCTACACACTTAAGGTTCGATGACGCTAGGGTTATAAAGGAAGTTTGTATGTGGTTACCGAATGTTGTTCGGAGTCCCGGATGAGATCCCAGACGTCACGAGGAGTTCCGGAATGGTCCGGAGGTAAAGATTTATATATGGGAAGTCCTGTTTTGGTCACCGGAAAAGTTTCTGTGTTTTTACAGTAGCATCTGGGACCACCGGAGGGTCCCGGGGTCCAAAGCAAGTGGGGCCACTAACCCGGAGGGCTGCATGGGCCAAGTGTGGGAGGGAACCAGCCCGGTGGGCTGGTGCGCCCCACAAGGGGCCCAAGGCGCTTAAGGAGAGGAGAGGGGCAAACCCTGAGGCGCAGATGGGCCTTAGGGCCCATACCGGTGCGCCTCCTCTCCCCTCCACTGGCCGCCACCAGATGGGATTGGGGCTGGCCGCCCCTAGGGTGGAACCCTAGAGGGGGCGCAGCCCCTTCCCTCTCCCCTATAAATACTTGAGGCTTGGGGGCTGCCCAACACATGAGTTTCTCCCTCTATTGGCGCAGCCCTGCCTCTCCTCCTCCTCCTCTCCCGTGGTGCTTGGCGAAGCCCTGTTGGATTGCCACGCTCCTCCACCATCACCACGCCGTTGTGCTGCTGCTGGATGGAGTCTTCCTCAACCTCTCCCTCTCCTTGCTGGATCAAGGCGTGGGAGACGCCACCGGGCTGTACGTGTGTTGAACGCGGAGGTGCCGTCTGCTCGGCACTAGGATCTCCGGTGATTTGGATCACGACGAGTACGACTCCTTCAACCCCGTTCTCTTGAACGCTTCCGCTTAGCAATCTACAAGGGTATGTAGATGCACTCTCCTTCCCCTCGTTGCTAGTTTCTCCATAGATAGATCTTGGTGACACGTAGGAAAATTTTGAATTTCTGCTACGTTCCCCAACACCACGCCGCCGAGATCCTCCGCCGTTGATGTGTAGGATGAAGCACCGCTCCACCACCTACCGACGCCCAACTACCAAGTTGTTTACATATCCATCCAGCCGATGAATGTCTCCAAAGATGATGCCCCCATGAGGATGACGATGAAGACGTCCCTATTATCTGATCCAGGAGGCCCCTCAACGCCTCCAAAGAGGGCTACGACGCCCACGGGCGCCACCGTTAATGGTAGCCTCCTCTAGATCCGAGGTTTCCCCCGGAAACAATGGAGCGAGGGACGCCCTCACCATCGCTTTCAACGAGGAAAACGACACCCACGGCACCGCCGGCGATGGTGGCATCCTCACCCACTTCAGCAGCTAGGCCACCATCTCTTCCTCCAGTTGATCCGCCGCCGGGAAGCCACTGCGAGGCAACACCCACCGACCAGATCCCTTTGGACCGATAATGAAGACAGCTAAATGTAGAGGAGGTCACAAAGATGATATTTTACCATCTATATTTACGCAAGTTTCATTATCTAATTGTGGATCAATGAAAAAACAGCCACAAAGATGAAAAGGAAAAATAGTAGCACGAAAACAGAGACAAAACTTGAAGTCTAGAAGAGCAATCGGATACGTGCATGCTGAACATTGAGATTTGTAAGCTCGACACATGCAAAGGTTGCTGACTCGTTAACGTAAGTTGCTCTAATCAGCCTGCAAAGCAAAATCATTTACTCGTTGGAAGCGTCCGTGGGTATCGTTTTTCTCGTTGAAGGCAATGGTGGGGGCGTCCCTCGCTTCATTGTTTTCGGGGGAAACTTTAGATCTAGAGGAGGCTACCATTAACGACGGCGTCCGTGGGCGTCGTAGCCATCGTTGGAGGCGTTGAGGGGCCTCCTGGATCAGATGATAGCGACGTCTTTGTCGTCATCCCCATGAAGGCATCATCTTTGGAGACATTTATCGGCTAGATGGATATGTAAACAGCTTGGTGGTTGAGCGTCGCTAGGTGGTGGAGCGGTCCTTCAGAAACAACATATCCATGATTTTGGAAATTGAGGTACTAACATCTTCTAAGGTGCTGTCATGTACACAAGTCGTTCAAATTAAAACATAGAGACTTAACTGATGCAACTTTCTTATGAATCAAATAACTCCACTCTTATTAATTACACTCGACTTAATATACAAGATATCAAATCGAGTCAGAGATCAAAAGAGCACTCGGTTAAGTACGTTCAACTAAAAGGTAAAAATAGTTTCGACATTGCATACCTATATCGGGAACAACTCAGTGACGCTCCACCAGGAGAGACATGAACCCCACAAGAAGTCAAAAGCTCTCACCGTGAATATTTTTCCAACCTGAAAACCAGGTGACAATACTATCCGTGGCAAAATTGTGCAAATTTTTTATCTTACTAAATAATCAAAAGAAAGGGAATAAACCAGGGCAAGCCTAAATATAAGCATGGACCTAAAAAAATCTGGACATCTTATGGCAATTCACACCTGCAAGTCCATATAGCCATCCAGACAGTAAAAATTGCCTCTAAATCTATACCTACTAATATAGTCCGTCATGCTATTTTGTAGAAAACCCTCTGATGTTTCTAACATTAAACCCGCAGTATATATCAAATATATTTTTAAATACTCATATCTTTTAAACCATAACTCCAAATTTAACATATTATATATGAAATTTGATTAAAAAATATGTAGAATCTAAATATGATGTTATTTTACCTGTTAACAATTTAAAAATAATAATATCTGGGCTGCAATGTTAATCAACAATGCATTATCCGTCTTTTTTTCATACCGGTACTGATTCAGATTGGGGATGAACACCTCATCAAAATCAGGATTGGACATCAAATTAAAGATAAATTTCTTAGAGACACCAATAAATAAGGACATGCATGACAAGAAATAAAAGGACCAAATAAAGATGGGATGTCTGCTATAAAATAAATAAATAAAATGCAGAGGAGATCCAATAAAGATGAGATGTTGCACTATTCTCCTATATATAAGAAGAAAAAAAGAGAGGACATGCATGAAAAAAGTAAAAAGGAGGCATGCATGACAAAAAATAAAATAAAAGACAAGTTTGATAAGAAATAAAGAGTGGTGAAACAGGGCCAATACCTATGACATGTATGACAAGAAATAGTGATGAAATAGGAGCGCAAGTACCTACGTCAACATGAGGCCATAAAAAATGTTCTTTTCCAAACAAAAAAAATCTTTTTTTATTAAAAAAATCATGTATCTTTTTAACAACCTTTTTAACTCTTCATGTATTTAAGAAATAGCTACAAATTCTCAGATTATAAAATATTTTTTGTAAATTAAGAGTGTGTGGTATTTTTTTCTCCCGTTGTAAAGCACGGGCCTTTTTGCTAGTATAATAAACAGAGAAAGAAGACCCAAAGAATAATATCAATCAGCTGGGATTGAATGCAAGCACATTTAAGTAGTCAAATATGATATTCGGGCTTTAGAGTCAGAACGCAAAAGAAGTTGTTAGTGTGTTAAGAATTGAGGGTGCCAATTATACTGCGAATCCCAACGACCAGGATGGAGGCGGCCGCGCTGAGGCCCTCGGGCAACTGCGATGGCGACGCCGTCGCCCCCTCCCCCGGGCGCTTCCATCCCCGGCACCGCCCCCTCCCGATCCCCCCCGCACGGGCGCCTCCTCCTTCCTCGTCTCCGCCGTCCCTCGCGCCGCTCCTCGCGCTCGCTCGCCTGAGCGACTCGCGGTGGGCAGATGTGGCGGCTGAGGAGGATTGCGCAGATGCGGCGACGACCGCTGCTGGGGTGCCCCGCCCAGCCCGGCGTTTTGGCGACCGTCTCGCGGAGGCCGCCGCGAGCGTTCTCAGCGGTGCTCCTCCGGTACCTGCCCCGTCCTCCCTTCCCTTCCCTCGTTCTTTGCAGCGCGGGCCGCGCGACCTCGCTACACCACCTTCCCCACCGCGCCATGGCCGCGGCTTCATAGCGGCGGGACACGCCGGTGCGGCTGGCTCCGCCACGGGCTCTGCTCCCTTCGCCGTCCGCCCCGTCCCTGGGGTCCCTTGGGGCACCCGAGTTTCAGGCTTTTAGCCCCTCTTCGGCCTCGCCGACCGTGCCCCTGGCGGCGGCACCGCTGCAGCCCCCTGCTCCCGGTGTGGAGGGGAAACCCTTCCCTCCCTCCTCGGATCTTTGAGCGACGGGTTGGGCCGACGAGGATCTTCTGGGCCGCCTGTGCCGGGGGGTACCCCCCTCTCCCTCAGGCCCACTATGCTGGGCCGGTCCATTATGGGCCTCGGGGCCTGCCCCCCCTTTTGGCCCGGCTGTGACGCTCGGTCTAGCTAGGGTTCTCCCAGTCGCTCCCGGGATCGCTCTCCAGAGGCATGGTGTGGCCACGGCCGGGATCAGGACCGACGTTCCCCTCCCCGTCGCTCCCGGTCTCCACCCCGCTACGGGCACTCGGAGTCCTTCCCGCCTCGGCGCTATGATCCTCCGCGGCGCCAAGCCCAGTTCCCCTCGGTCGGCCCCAACAACAACAACCACAATGGCTGAGGGGCATTTGCCAAGAAGAAGAAGAAGAAGAAGTGGGGCGCTCAACAGCAGCCGGGTAGCCCGGCGTCCTCGGTCACCAACCCGACGATTGCAGCTGCGCCTCCGTCCGCTGTGGCGGTGGACTCTTACTTCAACTATGGGGTAGCCGGGGCATTGCAAGTGGACTGCACCCAGCCCCCGACCTGCTTCCTCTGCAAGAAGACGGATCACCCCGCGGCGCTCTGCCCCAACCACCAGCCTATTGGCGCGCTTGGTTTGTTCGGCTATGCACTGGACGACCTGGGTTTCTTCCAGATGGACCTCCCCGAGGCTCGGGCCACCCCACCCATGACCACTCTCATCTCGGTCTTGGATGGCAAGACGGTGTCCCCTTCCATCATCTTTGAGGAGCTTCGCCACTTGTTCAACCCGGACTGGGATTGGGAGGTGGCTCTGATCTCGGACCGGGAGTTCACCGCGCTGTTCCTTGGCCGGCCAGTCTCCGCTACGGCACCCACAACGCCAGGCTGACTCTGGCCCTCAACCAGCTCTCCGTCCGCATCTCGGTTCCTTCGGTTGACCCCCTCGCGGTGGCCACCCTTTCCACTGTGTGGGTGCAGATTCGCGGGCTCCCCCAATGCTAGGGAGGAGGGCGTCATCCGTGGCATGTCCCGTCTATTGGGCAAGTTTGTTGCTGTCGACGATCCCTCCCTGGTCAAGGGCCCGGCCGTACGGGTGCAAATCAAGTCTCCAGACCCGTCCAAGCTCAAGACGACGATTCTGATGTTCTTGAACGACGTCAGCTACGATCTTGGCATCTCCGTTGAGGGTGGGACTCCCACTGATCCCCTCAGCCCGGAGGATGGGGGTGGTGCCGAGCTGGGCTCCCCTAGTCAGGGTGGGGGCGCTGCTCCTTGTGGCAACCCCCGTTGCTCCCGCAGTCGCTCTCCCCGCTCTAAGGCCTACGACGACGACTCCACATACCCTGGTGAAGCTCCTCCTCCGGCCGGTTCCTCCCGCCCCTCGTCTGCCCACTGTTCGGGGCTTGGGTCACGTGAGGCCAGCGCAGGGGAGGAGTCTGAGGACATCGAGGCCATCACGGCCATGCTTGACGAGGCCGCTACCCTCCCTCCCAGCGTTACCCTGCCTCCTCCCTTCCTTCCTGCTCCGTTGTCATCTTCTGATGAGGAAGGAAGTGGGGACAGCCGGGTGAGCCTGGATGTGCGCCCCCCCCCCCCCCGTCCTCCCCGCGGCTCATGTCTCGGATGCGCGTGCGGGCAGGCCCTCCTGCGCCAGCTCCCGCGGATCTCGGACACGTGGATACCTCCCCGCCTACTTCCTCGCGGCCGCCCAAGTCCAGGATCAGCCGCCACTCTGCTTCCCGCCGGTCTCGTCGGCTTGGAAGAGTGCTCGGCTTGGGGTGGCCCCCGGCTGGAGGGCCCCTCGCCGAAGGCAGTGGAGAAGGCGTCACGCCGCACCGCCATCCGCAACCTCGACACAGGTCCGTCCGACACCCCGGATCCCTCTCTTGATTCTGATGACATCCGCGGTGATTCTTTCTCTGCACTAGTGGTGTTCCTCTTGGCCACCTAGCCAAGGTTGCCGCCGATTTGGCTATAGTTTTTCGTGGCGAGAAGGGCCCGGTCTTAGAGCAGCTTGCATCCTCTAGGCCAAGGAAGTCCCGGAGGACCACCTTGCGGCCACCTGCGCATGCGAGGCGGCAGCTGAAGGAAATATGCCCTAGAGGCAATAATAAAGTTATTATTTATTTCCTTATATCATGATAAACGTTTATTATTCATGCTAGAATTGTATTAACCGGAAACATAATACATGTGTGAATACATAGACAAACAGAGTGTCACTAGTATGCCTCTACTTGACTAGCTTGTTGATCAAAGATGGTTATGTTTCCTAGCCATAGACATGAGTTGTCATTTGATTAACATGATCACATCATTAGGAGAATGATGTGATTGACATGACCCATTCCGTTAGCTTAGCACAGGATCGTTTAGTATGTTGCTATTGCTTTCTTCATGACTTATACATGTTCCTATGACTATGAGATTATGCAACTCCCGTTTACCGGAGGAACACTTTGTGTGCTACCAAACGCCACAACGTAAATGGGTGATTATAAAGGAGCTCTACAGGTGTCTCCAAAGGTACATGTTGGGTTGGCGTATTTCGAGATTAGGATTTGTCACTCCGATTGTCGGAGAAGTATCTCTGGGCACTCTCGGTAATGCACATCACTTAAGCCTTGCAAGCATTGCAACTAATGAGTTAGTTGCGGGATGATGTATTACGAAACGAGTAAAGAGACGTGCCGGTAACGAGATTGAACTAGGTATTAAGATACCGATGATCGAATCTCGGGCAAGTAACATACCGATGACAAAGGGAACAACGTATGTTCTTATGCGGTCTGACCGATAAAGATCTTCGTAGAATATGTGGGAGCCAATATGAGCATCCAGGTTCCGCTATTGGCTATTGACCGGAGACGTGTCTCAGTCAGTCTACATAGTTCTCGAACCCGTAGGGTCCGCACGCTTAACGTTTCGATGACAGTTATATTATAAGTTTATATGTTTTGATGTACCGAAGGTTGTTCGGAGTCCCGAATGTGATCATGGACATGACGAGGAGTCTTGAAATGGTCGAGACATGAAGATTGATATATTGGAAACCTATGTTTGGATATCGGAAGTGTTTCTGGTGAAATCGGGATTTTACCGAAGTACCGGGAGGTTACAGGAACCCCACGGGAACTTAATGGGCCTTAGTGGGCCTAGGTGGAAGAGAGGAGATGAGGCAAGGGCTGAGCCGCGCGCCCCTCCCCCCTAGTCCGAATAGGACAAGGAGAGGGGGGCGGCGCCCCCCTTCCTTCCTTCTCCTCCACTCCTTCCCCCTCCCAAGTCCTAATCCAACTAGGAAAGGGGGGGAGTCCTACTCCCGGTGGGAGTAGGACTCCTCCGGCGCGCCTCCTCCCTTGGCCGGTTGCACCCCCTTGCTCCTTTATATACGGGGGCAGGGGCACCCCATAGACACAACAATTGATCAAGTTCATCTTTTAGCCGTGTGCGGTCCCCCCCTCCACCATAGTCCACCTCGATATCATCAGAAAGTGCTTAGGCGAAGCCTGCGTCGGTAGAACATCAACATCGCCACCATGCCGTCGTCGACGTAAACTCTCCCTCAACACTCAGCTGGATCGGAGTTCGAGGGACGTCATCGGGCTGAACGTGTGCTGAACTCAGAGGTGCCGTATGTTCGGTACTTGATCGGTCGGATCGTGAAGACATACGACTACATCAACTGCGCTGTGCTAACGCTTCCGCTTTCGGTCTACGAGGGTACGTAGACAACACTCTCCCCTCTCATTGATATGCATCACCATGATCTTGCGTGTGCGTAGGAATTTTTTTGAAATTACTACGTTCCCCAACAATGGTATCCGAGCCTGGTTTTATGCGTAGATGTCATATGCACGAGTAGAACACAAGTGAGTTGTGGGCGATATAAGTCATACTGCTTACCAGCATGTCATACTTTGGTTCGGCGGTATTGTTGGATGAAGCGACCCAGACCGACATTACGCGTACTTTTACGCGAGACTAGTTCTACCGACGTGCTTTGCACACAGGTGGCTGGCGGGTGTCAGTTTCTCCAACTTTAGTTGAACCGAGTGTGGCTACGCCCGGTCCTTGCGAAGGTTAAAACAGCACCAACTTGATAAACTATCATTGTGGTTTTGATGCGTAGGTAAGAACGGTTCTTGCTAAGCCTGTAGCAGCCACGTAAAACTTGCAACAACAAAGTAGAGGACGTCTAACTTGTTTTTGCAGGGCATGTTGTGATGTGATATGGTCAATACATGATGCTAAATTTTATTGTATGAGATGATCATGTTTTGTAACCGAGTTATCGGCAACTGGCATGAGCCATATGGTTGTCGCTTTATTGTATGCAATGCAATCGCCTTGTAATGCTTTACTTTATCACTAAGCGGTAGCGATAGTCGTAGAAGCATAAGATTGGCGAGACGACAACGATACTACGATGGAGATCAAGGTGTCGCACCGGTGACGATGGTGATCATGGAGATGCTTCGGAGATGGAGATCACAAGCACAAGATGATGATGGCCATATCATATCACTTATATTGATTGCATGTGATGTTTATCTTTTATGCATCTTATCTTGCTTTGATTGACGGTAGCATTATAAGATGATCCCTCACTAAATTATCAAAGTATAAGTGTTCTCCCCGAGTATGCACCGCTATGCGAAAGTTCTTCATGCTTTGAGACACCACGTGATGATCGGGTGTGATAGGCTATATGTTCAAATACAACGGGTGCAAAACAGTTGCACACGCGGAATACTCAGGTTAAACTTGACGAGCCTAGCATATAACAGATATGGCCTCAGAACATGGAGACCGAAAGGTCGAGCGTGAATCATATAGTAGATAAGATCAACATAGTGATGTTCACCACTGAAACTACTCCATCTCACGTGATGATCAGACACGGTTTAGTTGATTTGGTTCACGTGGTCACTTAGAGGATTAGAGGGATGTCTATCTAAGTGGGAGTTCTTAAGTAATTTGATTAATTGAACTTAAATTTATCAAGAACTTAGTACATGATAGTATCTTGCTTGTCTATGTTGATTGTAGATAGATGGCCCGTGCTGTTGTTCCGTTTAATTTTAATACGTTCCTTGAGAAAGCAAAGTTGAAAGATGATGGTAGCAATTACACGGACTGGGTCCATAACTTGAGGATTATCCTTATTGCTGCACAGAAGAATTACGTCCTGGAAGCACCGCTGTGTGCCAGGCCTGCTGCAGCAGCAACACCAGATGTTATGAACGTCTGGTAGAGCAAAGCTGATGATTACTCAATAGTTCAGTGTGCCATGCTTTATGGCTTAGAAGCGGGTCTTCAACGACGTTTTGAATGTCATGCAGCATAAGAGATGTTCCAGGAGTTGAAGTTAATATTTCAAGCAAATGCCCGTATTGAGAGATATGAAGTCTCCAGTAAGTTCTACAACTGCAAGATGGAGGAGAATAGTTCTATGAATGAGCATATACTCAAGATGTCTGGGTATAATAATCACTTGATTCAACTGGGAGTTAATCTTCCGGATGATAGCGTCATTGACAGAATTATCCAATCACTGCCACCAAGCTACAAGAGCTTCGTGATGAACTATAACATGCAAGGGATGGATAAGACGATTCCTGAGCTCGCAATGCTAAAGGCTGCGGAGGTAGAAATCAAGAAGGAGCATCAAGTGTTGATGGTCAACAAGACCACTAGTTTCAAGAAAAAGGGCAAAGGGAAGAAGAAGGGGAAATTCAAGAAGAACAACAAGCAAGTTGCTGCTCAAGAGACGAAACCCAAGTCTGGACCTAAGCCTGAACTCGAGTGCTTCTACTGCAAGCAAACTGGTCACTGGAAGCGGAACTGCCCCAAGTATTTGGCGGATAAGAAGGATGGCAAGGTGAACAAAGGTATTTGTGATATACATGTTATTGATGTGTACCTTACTAATGCTCGCAGTACTACCTAGGTATTTGATACTGGTTCTGTTGCTAATATTTGTAACTCGAAACAGGGGCTACGGATTAAGCGAAGATTGGCTAACGACGAGGTGACGATGCGCGTGGGAAATGGTTCCAAAGTTTATGTGATCGCGGTCGGCACGTTACCTCTACATCTACCTTCGGGATTAGTATTAGACCTAAATAATTGCTATTTGGTGCCAGCGTTGAGCATGAACATTATATCTGGATCTTGTTTGATGCTAGACGGTTATTCATTTAAATCAGAGAATAATGGTTGTTCTATTTATATGAGTAATATCTTTTATGGTCATGCACCCTTGAAGAGTGGTCTATTCTTATTGAATCTCGATAGTAGTGACACACATATTCATAATGTTGAAGCCAAAAGATGCAGAGTTGATAATGATAGTGCAACTTATTTGTGGCAATCGCCGCTTAGGTCATATCGGTGTAAAGCGCATGAAGAAACTCCATACTGATGGACTTTTGGAACCACTTGATTATGAATCACTCGGTACTTGCGAACCGTGCCTCATGGGTAAGATGACTAAAAACGCCGTTCTCCGGAACTATGGAGAGAGCAACAGATTTATTGGAAATCATACATACAGATGTATGCGGTCCGATGAATGTTGAGGCTCGTGGCGGATATCGTTATTTCTCACCTTCACAGATGACTTATGCATATATGGGTATATCTACTTAATGAAACATAAGTCTGAAACATTTGAAAAGTTCAAAGAATTTCAGAGTGAAGTTGAAAATCATCGTAATAAGAAAATAAAGTTTCTACGATCTGATCGTGGAGGAGAATATTTGAGTTACGAGTTTGGTGTACATTTGAAACAATGCGGAATAGTTTCGCAACTCACGCCACCCGGAACACCACAACGTAATGGTGTGTCCGAACATCGTAATCGTATTGTACTAGATATGGTACGATCTATGATGTCTCTTACTGATTTACCGCTATCGTTTTGGGGTTATGCTTTAGAGACGGCCGCATTCACGTTAAATAGGGCACCATCGAAATCCGTTGAGACGACGCATTATGAACTGTGGTTTGGCAAGAAACCAAAGTTGTCGCTTACGAAAGTTTGGGGCTGCGATGCTTATGTGAAAAAGCTTCAACCTGATAAGCTCGAACCCAGATCGAGAAATGTGTCTTCATAGGATACCCAAAGGAGACTGTTGGGTACACCTTCTATCACAGATCCGAAGGCAAGACTTTTGTTGCTAAATTCGAAAACTTTCTAGAGAAGGAGTTCCTCTCGAAAGAAGTGAGTGGGAGGAAAGTAGAACTTGATGAGGTAATCGTACCTACTCCCTTATTGGAAAGTAGTTCATCACGTAAACCGGTTTCTGTGACACCTACACCAATTAGTGAGGAAGTTAATGATGATGATCATGAAACTTCAGATCAAGTTACTACTGAACCTCGTAGATCAACCAGAGTAAGATCCGCACCAGAGTGGTACGGTAATCCAATTCTGGAAGGCATGCTACTAGATCATGATGAACCTACAAACTATGAAGAAGTGATGGTAAGCCCAGATTCCGCAAAATGGCTTGAGGCCATGAAATCTGAGATGGGATCCATGTATGAGAACAAAGTATTGACTTTGGTTGACTTGCCCAATGATCGGCAAGCAATTGAGAATAAATGGATCTTCAAGAAGAAGACTGACGCTGACGGTAATGTTACTGTCTACAAAGCTCGACTTGTTGCAAAAGGTTTTCGACAAGTTCAAGGGATTGACTACAATGAGACCTTCTCACCCGTAGCGATGCTTAAGTCTGTCCGAATCATGTTAGCGATTGCCGCATTTTATGATTATGAAATTTGGCAAATGGATGTCAAAATTGTATTCCTGAATGGATTTCTGGAAGAAGAGTTGTATATGATGCAACCGGAAGGTTTTGTCGATCCAAAGGGAGCTAACAAAGTGTGCAAGCTCCAGTGATCCATTTATGGACTGGTGCAAGCCTCACGGAGTTGGAATAAACGCTTTGATAGTGTGATCAAAGCATTTGGTTTTGTACAGACTTTTGGAGAAGCCTGTATTTAGAAGAAAGTGAGTGGGAGCTCTATAGCATTTCTAATATTACATGTGGATGACATATTGCTGATTGGAAATGATATAGAATTTCTGGATAGCATAAAGGGGTACTTGAATAAGAGTTTTTCAATGAAAAACCTCGGTGAAGCTGCTTATATATTGGGCATTAAGATCTATAGAGATAGATCAAGACGCTTAATTGGACTTTCACAAAGCACATACCTTGACAAAGTTTTGAAGAAATTCAAAATGGATCAAGCAAAGAAAGGGTTCTTGCCTGTGTTACAAGGTGTGAAGTTGAGTAAGACTCAATGCCCGACCACTGCAGAAGATACAGAGAAAATGAAAGATGTTCCCTATGCTTCAGCCATAGGCTCTATCATGTATGCAATGCTGTGTACCAGACCTGATGTGTGCCTTTCTATAAGTCTAGCAGGGAGGTACCAAAGTAATCCAGGAGTGGATCACTGGACAGCGGTCAAGAAGATCCTAAAATACCTGAAAAGTACTAAGGATATGTTTCTCGTTTATGGAGGTGACAAAGAGCTCATCGTAAATGGTTACGTTGATGCAAGCTTTGACACTGATCCGGACGATTCTAAATCACTAACCGGATATGTGTTTACATTGAACGGTGGTTCTGTCAGTTGGTGCTGTTCTAAACAAAGCGTCATGGCGGGATCTACGTGTGAAGCGGAGTACATAGCTACTTCAGAAGCAGCAAATGAAGGAGTCTGGATGAAAGAGTTCATATCCGATCTAGGTGTCATACCTAGTGCATCGGGTCCAATGAAAATCTTTTGTGACAATACTGGTGCAATTGCCTTGGTAAAGGAATCCAGATTTCACAAGAGAACCAAGCACATCAAGAGACGCTTCAACTCCATCCGGGATCTAGTCCAGGTGGGAGACATAGAGATTTGCAAAATACATACGGATCTGAATGTTGCAGACCCGTTGACTAAGCCTCTTCCACAAGCAAAACATGATCAACACCAAGGCTCCATGGGTGTTAGAATCATTACTGTGTAATCTAGATTATTGACTCTAGTGCAAGTGGGAGACTGAAGGAAATATGCCCTAGAGGCAATATGAAGTTATTATTTATTTCCTTATATCATTATAAATGTTTATTATTCATGCTAGAATTGTATTAACCGGAAACATAATACATGTGTGAATACATAGACAAACAGAGTGTCACTAGTATGCCTCTACTTGACTGGCTTGTTGATCAAAGATGGTTATGTTTCCTAGCCATAGACATGAGTTGTCATTTGATTACTGTGATCACATCATTAGGAGAATGATGTGATTGACATGACCCATTCCGTTAGCTTAGCACACGATCGTTTAGTATGTTGCTATTGCTTTCTTCATGACTTATACATGTTCCTATGACTATGAGATTATGCAACTCCTGCCATCGGAGGAACACTTTGTGTGCTACCAAATGTCACAACGTGAATCAAGCGTGATTATAAAGGAGCTCTACAGTGTCTCCAAAGGTACATGTTGGGTTGGCGATTTCGAGATTAGGATTTGTCACTCCGATTGCTCGGAGAGGTATCTCTGGGCCCACTCGGTAATGCACATCACTTAAGCCTTGCAAGCATTGAAACTAATGAGTTAGTTGTGGGATGATGTATTACGGAACGAGTAAAGAGATTTGCCAGTAACGAGATTGAACTAGGTATTAAGATACCGACGATCGAATCTCGGGCAAGTAACATACCGATGACAAAGGGAACAACGTATGTTGTTATGCAGTCTGACCAATAAAGATCTTCGTAGAATATGTGGGAGCCAATATGAGCATCCAGGTTCCGCAATTGGTTATTTACCGGAGACGTGTCTCGGTCATGTCTACATAGTTCTCGAACCCGTAGGGTCCGCACGCTTAACATTTTGATGACAGTTATATTATGAGTTTATATGTTTTGATGTACCGAAGGTTGTTAGGAGTCCCGGATGTGATCATGGACATGACGAGGAGTCTCGAAATGGTCGAGACATGAAGATTGATATATTGGAAACCTATGTTTGGATATCAGAAGTGTTCCGGGTGAAAACGGGATTTTACCGGAGTACCGGAGGTTACCAGAACCCCCCGGGAACTTAATGGGCCTTAGTGGGCCTAGGTGGAAGAGATGAGAGGAGGCAAGGGCTGGGCCGCGCGCCCCTCCCCCCTAGTCCGAATAGGACAAGGAGAGGGGGGCGGCGCCCCCCCTTCCTTCCTTCTCCTCCACTCCTTTCCCCTCCCAAGTCCTAATCCAACTAGGAAAGGGGGGGAGTCCTACTCCCGGTGGGAGTAGGACTCCTCCGGCATGCCTCCTCCCTTGGCCGGCCGCACCCCCTTGCTCCTTTATATCTGAGGGCAGGGCACCCCATAGACACAACAATTGATCAAGTTGATCTTTTAGCCGTGTCGGTGCCCCTCCACCATAGTCCACCTCGATAATACAGAAGCGGTGCTTAGGCGAAGCCACTGTCGGTAGAACATCAACATCGTCACGCCGTCAGGTCGTCTTGTGAAACACTCCCTCAACACTCGGCTGGATCGGAGTTCGAGGGACGTCATCGGGCTGAACGTGTGCTGAACTCGGAGGTGTCGTACGTTCGGTACTTGATCGGTCGGATCGTGGAAACGTACGACTACATCAACCGCGTTGTGCTAACGCTTCCGCTTTCGGTCTATGAGGGTACGTAGACAACACTCTCCCCTCTCATTGATATGCATCACCATGATCTTGCGTGTGTGTAGGAACTTTTTTGAAATTACTACGTTCCCCAACAGCAGCAACCGCGGAGGTCCCACCTCCTACCCCTGCCTAGTTGGAGGCCGGGGTCTCTTTGAGACTAGGCCCGACGAGATCCGCGGTCGGACGTGGTCCCGCACTGCCTAGCTGCGTCAGGCTCTTAGTGCTTCCACTACCATATGGTCCAGGGAGGACCTGTTAGGCGCATAGTCATGCACGCCCTTTTCCGAAACTTGCGGGGCTTCGGCCACGATGGCCGCTGCAGGCAACTCATTGAGTACATGCGCGATGAGTCCGTAGGTGTGGTAGTGAATCAAGAAACGATGCGTACTGAGTTCTCCTTAGTAGAGATCGAGTGTCTTAGTAGACACCTGTTTGCTTGGCACTGGCTGCCATCTAGTGGAGTGGCGGGTCACTCCGGTGGCATCCTGATGTCTACTACACAACCTTCTCTTGTAGACGTTGTTGGGCCTCCATGCAGAGGTTTGTAGGACAATAGAAAATTTCCCTCAAGTGGATGACCTAAGGTTTATCAATCCGTGGGAGGCGTAGGATGAAGATGGTCTCTCTCAAGCAACCCTGCAACCAAATAACAAATAGTCTCTTGTGTCCCCAACACACCCAATACAATGGTAAATTGTATAGGTGCACTAGTTCGGCAAAGAGATGGTGATACAAATGCAATATGGATGGTAGATATAGATTTTTGTAATCTGAAAATATACAAACAGCAAGGTAGCAAGTGGTAAAAGTGAGCGTAAATGGTATTGCAATGCTAGGAAACAAGGCCTAGGATTCATACTTTCACTAGTGCAAGTTCTCTCAACAATAATAACATAACTGGATCATATAACTATCCCTCAACATGCAACAAAGAGTCACTCCAAAGTCACTAATAGCGGAGAACAAACAAAGAGATTATTGTAGGGTACGAAACCACCTCAAAGTTATCCTTTCTAATTGATCTATTTAAGAGTCTGTAGTAAAATAACACGAAGCTATTCTTTCCGTTCGATCTATCCTAGAGTTCGTACTAGAATAACAGCTTAAGACACAAATCAACCAAAACCCTAATGTCACCTAGATACTCCAATGTCACCTCAAGTATCCGTGGGTATGGTTATACGATTTCCATCACACAATCTTAGATTCATCTATTCAACCAACACAAAGAACTTCAAAGAGTGCCCCAAAGTTTCTACCGGAGAGTCAAGATGAAAATGTGTGCCAAAACCCCTATGCATAAGTTCACAAGGTCACTGAACCCGCAAGTTGATCACTGATACGTCTCCAACGTATCTATAATTTTTGATTGCTCCATGCTATATTATCTACTGTTTTGGACTATATTGGGCTTTATTTTCCACTTTTATATTATTTTTGGGACTAACCTATTAACAGGAGGCCCATCCTGCACTGCTGTTTTTTGCCTATTTCAAAGGTTTCGAGAGAAAAGAATATCAAACGGAGTCCAAACGGAATGAAACCTTCGAACGTGATTTTCTCACCGAACGTGATCCAAGAGACTTGGACCCTACTCCAAGGAACAAAGAGGCGGTCACGAGGGTGGGGCGCCCCTAGGCGCGCCCGCCTCGTGGGCCCCCTGTTGCTCCACCGACGTACTCCTTCCTCCTATATATACCTACGTACCCCCAAACGATCAGATACGGAGCCAAAAACCTAATTCCACTGCTGCAACTTTTTGTATCCACGAGATCCCATCTTGGGGCCTATTCTAGAGCTCCGCCGGAGAGGGCCGTCATCACGGAGGGCTTCTACATCATCATAGCCCTTCCGATGAAGTGTGAGTAGTTTACCTCAGACCTTCGGGTCCATAGTTATTAACTAGATGGCTTCTTCTCTCTTCTTGGATCTCAATTCAATGTTCTCCCCCTCTCTTGTGGAGATCTATTCGATGTAATCTTCTTTTTGTGGTGTATTTGTTGAGATCGATGAATTATGGGTTTATGATCAAGTCTATCTATGAATAATATTTGAATCTTCTCTGAATTCTTTTATGTATGATTGGTTATCTTTGCAAGTCTCTTAGAATTATCAGTTTGGTTTGGCCTACTATATTGGTTTTTCTTGCAATAGGAGAAGTGCTTAGCTTTGGGTTCAATCTTGCGGTGTCCTTTCCCAGTGACAGAAGGGGCAGCAAGGCACGCATTGTATTGTTGCTATCGAGGATAACAAGATGGGTTTTTTATCATATTGCATGAAACTATCCCTCTACATCATGTCATCTTGCTTAAGGCGTTACTCTGTTTTTAACTTAATACTCTAGATGCATGCTGGATAGCGGTCGATGAGTGGAGTAATAGTAGTAGATGCAGGCAGGAGTCGGTCTACTTGTCTCGAACGTGATGCCTATATACATGATCATACCTAGATATTCTCATAACTATGCTCAATTCTGTCAATTGCTCAACAGTAATTTGTTCACCCACCGTAGAATACTTATGCTCTTGAGAGAAGCCACTAGTTAAACCTATTGCGCCCGGGTATATTCTCATCATATCAATCTCCATCACTTTATTATTGCTTTGCTTTTTTACTTTGCCTTTTACTTTTCACTTTGCATCTCTATATCAAAAATACCAATAATATTATCTATCATCTCTATCAGATCTCACTCTCGTAAGTTTGCGAGGAGCTATTGTTTTTGTGTAGGTACGAGGGACTTGCGTGTAGCCTCCTACTGGATTGATACCTTGGTTCTCGAAAACTGAGGGAAATACTTACGCTACTTTGCTGCATCATCCTCTCCTTTTGGGGAAATCCAACGCAGTGCTCAAGAGGTAGCAAGAAGAATTTCTGGCTCGGTTGCCGAGGAGTCTGCACAAAAGTCAACATACCAAGTACCCATCACAATCCCTATCTCCCGCATTACATTAGTTGCCATTTGCCTCTCTTTTTCCTCTCCCCCACTTTGTCGTTTTATTCGCCCTCTATTTTCCGCTTGCTTCTTGTGTTACCATGTGCCTTATATTTTCTTGCACTTTGCTTGCTAAAAGTCTATTGTTATGGATCCACTTAAAGTGTTCTACTTGGATCATCTTCGATCCTTATCTTTCGTCTTTGAAACCCCAACTAGCCTAGTTGATGGGAAATCTTTAGATGAGCATGCTCATTTTGTGCGCCACCGTTTATGCGAAAAGGGAGACTCTTATGGTATCATATAAATAGTTTGCTATGCTATGCTTGGAATCTTTGTGAAATTTGTGATTTTACTTATTGCTCTAAGAACCCTAAAAACACCTTCCCTACCTATGTGAGTTCAATGATAATGAAATCTTATCTTCTTATGCAAAGGGTGTTTATAGTTACTATGATATCGAACAAATTGAAGAATTTGTCGTTTTTAAGGGTGCTCATGAAGTTGCTTCTTTGATTGAAAAGTATGATTTTACTCTTAACAAATCTGAAAATTCCGTCATACTTAAATATTGCAATGAAAATCTTGCTCATAATGTCTATGTCCAAGAATTTATTGAAAGAATGACCGTTGCTTCGGAAGAAAATAATGATATGCATGAATCTATAGATAATTGTGATTCCGATGATTTGATTGAAATATCCCTTGATGAACATGATGCTTGCTATTCTTGTGGCCATGATGCCAATATTTATGAAGATGAATTTGCTATAGTTCCATATGTTAAACATGAGATCGTAGCTATTGCACCCATGCTTGATAGTTCCCTCGATGAAAAGCATGATTTCAATGATTTTACTATAAATTCTCTTGATGTCAATTGTGCTAATAATATGCAAAACCCTAAGCTTGGGGATGCTAGTTTTTCTATGTCTACTACTTGTTGCAATGATCATGATTGGGGTGATTCTTCTTATGATCTTGAAAATTTATTTAATCCCCATGATGAATATGAGATTGACAGTATTGTTTGCAATAGTACTGAAAGTGGGATTGGAAGAGTGTCAACTTTAGATCCCACATATTTGGAGAATATTCAATCTTATGAAATTTCTAAAAGTGGGTTTGGAGAGGTCATGACTTTAGTTAATGTTAATCCCACTATTTCGGATGAGTGCCAACTTTGCATGCATGTGGATCGTGTTGAAAATATTTTATGTGATAGCTATTTTGTTGAATTTGCTTATGATACCACCTGTAATTATTATGAGAGAGGAAAATGTGGTCGTAGAAATTTTCATGATAATAAATTACCTCTCGTTATGTTGAGATCGCTATTGTTTCTCTCTTCTTCCTTGCATATGATAGGATTTGCTTGCCTTGATAATTTGTTTGCCTATAAGATGCCTATGCATAGGAATTATGTTAGACTTAGATGTGTTTTTCACATGCTTCATGATGCTCTCTTTATGTTTCAATTGCTATCTTTCTAGTGAGCATCATTATCAATGCCTAGCTAGGGGCGTTAAACGATAGCGCTTGTTAGGAGGCAACCCAATTTTATTTTAGTTTTTTGTTTTTTGCTTCTGTTTAGGAATAAATAATCCATCTACCTTCTTTTTAGATGTGGTTTTTGTCGGTGTTCTGGGAACGGGGGTACCCAGACTTGCCTGCCTGCGGCCTGCGGCGTGGCTCAAGGGGTGGCCCTGTACGGCCCATCTTCATCAGCACAAGCCCAAGATCCTCGCGAGGGGCCAAGCCTCGCGGGGCAGGCGACAGTGAGCTTCCTCAGGCACGGCCTCGTCAGGCTGGCTCGCGAGGAGGCGGAGAGATCAAGGCGGGGTACCTCACGAGGTGCCCATGACGCAAGCGATGACGACCAAGGGCGCCAGGCGGGCGCCAGCCCGCGCAGTGTCCTCATTTCCTCTTTGGTGCAAAGGAGGCAAGCGCAGGTGAGAGCATCAAGCAAAGGCAACCATTTTGGTGCAACAAGACCAAGACCAGCAGAACGGCAGGACGGAGGTCATCGTGGAGCCCAAGCCGGCGTCACCGTCAGAGTCTTTGGCGGCGAGGACCGACTTTAGTCAGGATAAGTATACTAGATGTTCCCCTTCAAAATGGCCAGTTGTTGGCGCCCTTCCCGCTCAATATTTGGGAAGAGGCCCAGGGCCTCTGCCTATAAATAGGACTAGCCACCCACAGGGTAGAGGCATCAAGAAGAAGGGAGATCGAGACCTGATCGACCGGAAAATAGGCATCTAGAGAGAGAGAGAGAGAGAGAGAGGCGACTGAACTCCCCCTAGCAGTTCATCGCACCGGCCAAGAACAGACCCTCGCGAGGCTGTTCTTCCTTGTACTGTTCATCATCAGCCCCAGAGGCAATCCACCACACCACACACTCGAGTAGGGTATTACACCACAATGGTGGCCCGAACCAGTATAAACCTTGTGTCCCTTGTGTTGCTCTTTGTGTAGTTTAGATCCTTGCAAGGAGGCGAGGCGTAGGTAGGTTGGAGGTGTGATCTCAGCGTGCACCCCAGAGTTCGAACCTAGAGGGTATGTCGGAACCCGAAATCCGACATTTGGCGCGCCAGGTAGGGGTGCATCGGAATCCGCCTTCCGCCGCCCTGCTCTTCGCCGCCCCTCGCGTCCATGTCAGATGCTCATCGGGCCGCGCGGCCTCAGGGCCGCCCTCGCTACTGCGTCGCCCAGACGGCCCCGTCGGCGCTGCCCCGCCGCTTCCGTCGCCTGCCATCAACGCCGCCACCGGCCCGGCGGGGAACGAGCAGCAGGCGTCGTCCCAGCATCCATCCCTGAGGCGAGGCGGCCGCACCGCTACTCCCTTGCTCTCCCCAGCTGGTTCTTCGTCCCGCACGCTCCGCGCGCCCATGGAGGCTCGAGCGCGCATCGCGCAAGGCAACGAGCTCCTGCGCTACCGCTTCTGCCGTCGACAAGCGTTTACGAGGTGTGGCTCGACTGCGTCGCCGAAGCTCGTCACGCGCTGGAAGGGCTCCCCAGCGCCGTCCTTCTCATCAAGACCGCACTCGCCTTGCACGGGCGATGAAGCTCTGGGGGCGCCTCAGCCGCCTCCCCCTCAAGAAGGCGCCTTGGACCCAAGACGCGTGGCCCCTGGGCGGAACCCACTCCGTCCGGCACCAGCGCAGCAAGAGTAGAGCTGCCAAGAGGTCCCTCGTCCCCAAGAAGCTACCCGAGTGCTCCCTGCACCGGCACGTCACGACCGCGCTCCTGCTCCAGCACGCCAAGACCCCGCGCTGCTCCTAGCGGCAGCGCACGGGGACCCGCAAGATCAAGCCCTCCGTCACCAAAGGCCTCCCGAGCTACGCAGTGTCGCATGGCCCGGCAAGTTCAAGCCAGACCTGCCTGCTCGCTATGACGGCACCGCCGATCCTGCAGAGTTCCTTCAGCTCTACGAGCTGGGCATCGAAGCCGGCAATGGGGACGAGAAGGTCATGGCGAACTGGTTTTCCATGGCGCTCAAGGACGGTGCCCGCACCTGGCTCTGAACACGGCTCTGTGCACGATCTCCTCTGGGGACGAGATGCGCACCGCTTCATCGCCAACTTCCAAGGCACTCGCGACCGGCCTCCTGCCGTGAGCGACATGCGCCGCATCAAGAAGCAGCCAGGAGAGACCCTGCAGAAGTACATCCAGTGCTTCAACAACGCACGCCTCAAGATTCCCAAGGTGACTGAGGAGGCCATCATCTCAGCCTTCTCCGACGGTGTGCATGATGTCAAGATGAAGGAGGAGCTGGCGATGCATGAAGACCTGTGCACATCCCTGGAGCTGTTCAACTTGGCGACCAAGTGCGCCAGAGCTGAGGAAGGACGCCTTTCCCTCCTCGAGCTGCCGGCTGCCGACCCAGAAGAGAAGAAGCCCAAGGTAAAGGACGTGAAGCGCAAGGGGGCTGCCGTGCTCGCGGAAGAACCAAATACCAAGCAAGGCAGGGATCAGCCCGAGTCCTCCAAGGGCAGCCGGTACTACGTGTACCACGACCTCCACACCCACAACACCAACGAATGCGAAGAGCTCAGAGCCGTGCGAGAAGGGCGAGTCGGTCGATGCCCCGACCGCAATGATCGAGGCTACGGCCGAGGAGGAGGAAGAGGCACAGGACGCTGGGAAGACCGTGGCCCTCGCCAAGGGTGGCGCGACCGACCTCGCGAGGACCGCTGGCAGGATCAGCCTCGCGAGGGAGGTTGGAGGGACCCGCCTCGCGAGGGAGGCTAGAGGGATCAGCCTCGCGAGGATCGCCCACAAGGCAACATAGGCCTCCCTCCTCTGCCACCGCAGCCAAGGAGAAATGAAGACCATCATCAGGACGAAGGGGCTGGGGGCTTCCAGGAGCCGTGCGGAATCGCTTGCATCCTGGGCGGAGCTCAAGCCCCAGCCTCTCAGCGCATCTTCAAGCAGTTCGCCCGCGAAGTGAATGCAGTCCTCCCCAAGCTCGAAGCCACGCGCCCTCTCAGGTGGTCAGCATGCGCCATAACGTTCAGCTCGGTGATCAGCTCAAGTCGCAGCCACAGCGAGTCCTCCCGATGCTTTGTTCCCCAATCATCGCGAACGTGCAAGTCACGGGACCCTCATCGATGGCGGAGCAGGGCTCAATGTCCCGTCCGTCGAGACATTCAACAATCTCCAAGTGCCATACAATCAGCTTCAGCCAACCAAGCCTTTCTCCGGAGTCACTGATGGTTCCACAGTTCCGATTGGGCAGGTCCGCCTTCCTGTCACCTTCGGGGCACGCGACAACTACCGCACCGAGCTCATTGACTTCAACGTCGCTCACATTCGCCTACCGTACAATGCCATCCTCGGGTACCCAGCTCTGGCCAAATTCATGGCCGTGACTTATCACGGCTACAATGTCCTTTAAGATGCCAGGAAGCGGTGGAGTCATCACGGAGCCTTGTGAAGAGAGAGACGCGGTGTGTTCCCTGGTGCGTGCTTTTCTAGCCGCGTCAATTGAAGACCCAGATCACAGGAGCGGGAGGCTCCCCGAGGCTGCTCCTAAGAAGAAGAAGACATTGCCTGGCCCGACCCCTCGGGAGACAGGCCCCTCGTGGTCCGCTACTGCTCAGGGGCACCTCCTTCGTCGCATAGGAAGGCGCGCCAGGCGCCTCCTCTGCAAGGCTCGGGGCTCTCTCTGGAGGGCCACCGACTTTGCTAAGATCACGAGGGAGGCGCTCGGGCACCACTTGGAGGCGTGTTTCAAAGCACATTTCCCTCGGGAAGGAGGCGAGGCAAGGAGGGCCAAACCCTCGGGAGTTCGTCCAAGATCATTCGGGACTGCAGGAGTCAAGAGTCATGAGTGGCAGCCGCATTTCCGGCCGTAGCCCCCCATCCAGGCGAGGATGGTGGGCTGCTTGGCGTCTGCATCGACATACCAGGGCTCACCGAGCCGCCTCAGGAGCGCCTCTGGACCTCACGCGTGGGGCGCTGTGAAGGTCCACCCCACAGCTACGTTCGCATGCCTTACGGCTTGCCGAACGCGGCTGCCACGCGCCAGCGCCTCATGAGGAGCATCTTGGAGGCTCAAGTGGCCAGGCGTTCCGCAGTCTGGTGGAGATGGAGATGGTCGCGAGGAGCCACCGGCGCCTCCGGAGCCTCCCGAGGCTCTGGGCACGGGGCTCATGAAGATCGGCTTCCTTGGCGCCTGACGTCCGCTACTTCAGCATCCCTCATCTTCAAGATGTCGGTGACATCCTTCGAGTTTCATTTTCAGCTGGGAGCGCCCCCCCCCAAGGCTGCATCATTCCCAGGCCGCGTGGGTCCGTCCCTGCGGCATGTCTCCCTTTTGATTCATGTTTCTAGTCTACTTTATTGGGGGCGCCCCTCGGGCTGCGTCATCCCCAAGTCGCTCGGGCCCGACCCAGCGATGTCCGCCTTCTCTGCACCTATCTAAATGGACTTGCTCCTTCGTGATTAACGTGTTTGACCTGGTCGCCCGCACGATTGACACCAACTGATCGAGCTGCTCCCTAACGGCATGACGCTTGCGCATGGGTCCGTCCCTGCAACACCGACAAACCTGAATGGCTGAGCTCTGGCCGCGGCAGCCCCGCATGGCGCCACCTCGTCAAGCCTTCAGTGCCTCGTCACCCCTCCAGAGCAACCAACGCTGACTGTCGATTGTCATGGTGAACTCTTGTTCTTCTTATGATGAGCCTGCAGGATCTCTTCAAGGAGCAGCGTCAGGAGAGGCCTTCACGGCGTCTCCTTCACTCTCGTCCGCGCGAACCGCTTGCACGTTAAAGGGGGGGGGGTACCTGAGCACCGCGACTCATGGGCTCCTATTGGCTCTCAAGCCTTCACCCTCTGGCCTTTTCCACGGCATCGCGGCCTGGCATACCAGCGACGTCTGAGCTCCCTCGAGGGCCGGGACCCGAGGACGTAGAGCAGAATGTGGAGTAAAGGCGAGAGGGAAGAGGCACGCAGGGACCTCGCCAGGCAACTCCTCATCTGCCGATGCGCGGACCTAACGCCGCACCAAGAAGCGGTTCCTGACTCCCGAGATAAGTCATCCTCCGGAAATACTAGCTATCGCAGCACCGACCTCGCACCTAAAGCAATGCCGTGTTAGCAATGTCGCGTTCCTTTCTCACCGAACGATGAATGCTTGAGCGCTAAAGGGGACCTCCTGAGCATCGCGACTCAGGGGCTCTTACTGGACCCCGGGCCGCTCACCTCCTGGCCTTGACCACGACATCGTGGACTGGCATACCGGCTGACGGTGAAGCCTGCCTTGGGGACGGGACTGTCGTGTGAGCATCAAGCCCTCGTGAGGTTCGAAAGGAGGAACTAAGCTAAGATGGGATGAGCATCTCGCACCACTTCACGACAAGGATCATATTAGAAAAAAGAACCGCAGGCACCTTACAAGCCCCCACGGGACGCGTTTTTCGATTCCTCGCAGGGAACAAAGGGAGCAGATCCTAAAGAACGCTAACTACACGCGCCTCTGCAAAAGACGCCATCATCAATAGTGGGCCGTCAGGCACCGGCGCCAACCCCATCCAGATCAGTGGCGGCGGCGGCCTGACGAGCCCGCCCTGCTCCGAGAGCGACGCAAGCTCGGGGGCTCGTAGCTGTCGTCGCTCGTCTCCGGAGTCGCGAAGAGCTCGGCGGAGTCGCTGGATCCTCCGCCGCCTCCGCCGCCTGAGGAGCCGCCAGGGGAGCAGTCGGCGAGCCTAGTTGTCTGTGTCAAAACCGGCGGATCTTGGGTAGGGGGTCCTGAACTGTGCGTCTAGGCGGATGGTAACAGGAGACAAGGGACACGATGTTTTTACCCAGGTTCAGGCCCTCTCGATGGAGGTAATACCCTACTCATGCTTAATTAATATTGATGATATGGGTAGTACAAGAGTAGATCTACCACGAGATCAAGGAGGCTAAACCCTAGAAGCTAGCCTATGGTGTGATTGTTGTTCGTCCTACGGACTAAAACCCTTCGGTTTATATAGACACCGAATAGGGTTAATGTCGGTGTCAAAACCGGCGGATCTTGGGTAGGGGGTCCCGAACTGTGCGTCTAGGCGGATGGTAACAGGAGACAAGGGACACGATGTTTTTACCCAGGTTCGGGCCCTCTCGATGGAGGTAATACCCTACTCCGCTTGATTAATATTGATGATATGGGTAGTACAAGAGTAGATCTACCACGAGATCAAGGAGACTAAACCCTAGAAGCTAGCCTATGGTATGATTGTTGTTAGTCCTACGGACTAAAACCCTCCAGTTTATATAGACACCGGATAGGGTTAGGGTTACAGAGTCGGTTACAATGGTAGGAGATCTACATATCCGTATCGCCAAGCTTGCCTTCCACGCCAAGGAAAGTCCCATCTGGACACGGGACGAAGTCTTCAATCTTGTATCTTCATAGTCTTGGAGTCCGGCCGCGATAATAGTTCGGCTATCCGACACCCCGTAGTCCAGGACTCCCTCAGTAGCCCCTGAACCAGGCTTCAATGACGACGAGTCCGGCGCGCATATTGTCTTTGGCATTGCAAGGCGGGTTCCTCCTCCGAATACTTCATAGAAGGTTTTGAACACAAGGATAGTGTCCGGCTCTGCAAAACAAGTTCCACATATCACCGTAGAGAGAATAATTTTTGCACAAATCTGCTGACGTATTCCGCAGCGTGACATCACACCACGACCAAGCCTTTATATGAATCGTTTTTTTACTGTTCCACCTTAGCGCGTTTAGCGAGGCGGTTTCCTTGGCACGTCTTATCAAAGCGTAGATCGTGCCCCTTATTCCGGGATTCCCATCAATACGGATGTGGGTAACCCATCCGCGCAATTGATTACGGTGCTTGGGAGATAAGCGAGTTTTACCAGGCTGGTGGGGACGATAGCTTGGCCGTCCGTCCATATAAGGGGATAAGGATCCACCTTTTCACCTACGCCTTCTTCCTCCTTTGCTCATCCATTTCCGCGCACTCGAGCTCCAGCACCCAAGTCCGCACATCCCACCTCAACCTTCTCCAACTATGTCCGAAGCAGGAGGCAGGTGGATGGCCTCCTCCGTCACGGAGGGGCACATCACAAAGCTGCGGGAGGCCGGATACTTGTCCGGCGACATCGCGCGCTGGCTCCCCAACAAGGGGCAGCTCGTCCCCACCCCCAGGCCCCATGAGAGGGTGGTGTTCCTCACCCACTTCCTCCGCGGACTAGGTTTTCCACTTCACCCATTTGTCCGGGGGCTCATGTTCTACTACGGCACAGATTTCCACGATCTGGCCCCGAATTTCATCCTCAACATCTCGGCGTTTATCATCGTGTGCGAGGCTTTCCTCTGCATCCAACCCCACTTCGGTTTATGGTTGAAGACCTTTAGCGTCAAGCCGAAGATAGTCGGCGGCCGACAGGCGGAGTGCGGAGGCGCCATGGCGGGCAGGATGCCCAATGTTCTATGGCTCGAGGGCTCCTTCGTGGAGACAGTAAAGGGGCGGCAATCGGGGTGGTTCTACATCACCGAGCCGTGTGACTCCAAATGGGCGGCGGCCCCCGAATTCAGATCTGGCTCCCCCACACGGGTCACATCATGGAAAGAGACGGGCCTGACGTGGGGTAATTCGGAAGAGCTGACCGGACTCCAAACCTGTGTCCGAAACCTGGTGGACAAGAAGCTCAAGCTTGTCAACGTAGTCCAGGTTATGCTCATCCGCCGGATTCTCCCGTGCCAGCAACGGGCCTTCAATTTGTGGGAGTTTGATCCGCACAAGACCAGACCTTTTAGCCGGCTCTTCGACACTACGCACGAAGATGCCCGGAAGGTGCTGTTCAAGGGCGCCGAGGCTCCTACATCCGCCACCGAAGATCGCGGATTCAGCTCATGACATCAAGCCAGCCGAGGTAAGTTATTTTACCCTTTATGGGACTCTTGCTTTTCATAGATTGACTCTATGTGGGATCTAAAACTCCCTAACCTTGGACAGGACTGGCTGAAGACGTCCGGACAGAGTAATTGTCCGGCTCCTTTGCCAGAAGACCCAGCGGACGCCCGACTGACGGGACTGCTGGCTCCGGCACCTCACGTGGTGACGGAGAAGAAGGCCAAGAAGGAGGCCACGGGAACTTGAAGGAGCTCCAGGCGCCAGGTGCTGTCAGATTCTGAAGCAGAATCCTCTCCTGAGAACGAGGAGGGGAAAGAAGCCTCTCCTGTGGGGAAGAGAGGAAAAGGAAGGCCGCCCCAATTGGGGAGGCCGGAGGGTCCAAGAAGGGAAGGACCCTTCCTCCGGACTTCTCCGCCAACACCGACAGCGACGAGGAGGATTGGCCAACAAGGGCCAAGCCCCTGGCGAGATCGTAAGTGTCCGGATACCCATTTTTTTTCATTGCATAGTGTTTTCTAATGCCGAACAACCATGCAGCCCGCCCAAGGGCGAGCTCGCCGCTTCGTCGAGCGGGTCCCTGAGTTCGTCGGAAATGGAGAGTACTTCACTTCCGACCGCCTCCTCTCCTCGCGCTGCGGACGACGCCGAGGTGGCGCCCCAAGGGGGGCCTGGTCAAGAGGAGGTGGCGCAGGACGCGCCGCAAGGCAACCTCCCGGACTACAGGCGCGTGGGGGGCGAGGCCCCCAGGGGCTCTAAGCCTGACCCTCATCCGGACTCCATACCGGAACCTTCAGCGGTTCCGAAGTCCGGCAAGCGGCCCCTTCGTAGGAAGGGTAAGACGCCGGTGTCCTCCGTCCAACCGGAGGCACCGGATAGCTTACTGGAGGCGCTTAACAGCGCCTCCATCGAGGAGGAGCACCGCACTGTTATGAGTGTGGTGATCCAGAAAGTTCAGTCCGCCAAGAGCGGGCTGACTGAAGCCTGTACCAGCCTTCTAACAGGCTTTGAGGTAAGTTTTATAATATGTAAAAATATTACCGCATAGACAGTAGCCCCTGATGCTTAGTTCGGTGTTCGGAAAGAAAAGCCGGACTAAGGATCTAAAAAGATATACGCAGGAGTCTAACATAAGTATGTCAATATGCGAATGCAGGCTGCCGACCTCTGCCAAGACCGATGCTGGAGGTCAATGCATTGAAGCAGAGCCTCGGGCGGTCCGAGAACGAGCTCGGCCTTGCCAAGAAGCAGCTCGAGGACAAGGAAGGTAAGTAATACCTTATTAAAGAAATACCTTATAGAAAGGATTCGGTTGCAAAAAATGACAGGAATAACGTGGGTATTGTAGGGGCCACGAACGAGGTGGCGACCCTGAAGGAAGCGGTGTCCGCGGCCGAAAACAAAGCGGCCGTGGAGCGCACCGAGCGAGAGAAGGGGGAGGCGCAGCTGGCGGAGGTGCGGCAAGAGCTCCAGGCTCTCGTGGAAAAACACGAGGGTTTGGAGCGTGACTCGAAGACCCGAGAGTCCGAGCTTGCTTCGGCTCTTGAGAGTGCCAAAGCTGCTAAGGCCGAGGCCCAAAAAGCCCTCCAAGAGATTGAGGCAATAAAGAATATCGCGGGTAAGGCATTCTTTATGCAGAGCAAGAATGTGAAAGTGAATTACCTATTACTTACCCGGATTCGGAGCTCTCCAGGAGCATTCACAGATCTGCCCCGTAGTGTGTCTGATGCTGCCGCATTCTACCGCGCCAAGGAGGGGAGCTCGACGGAGAAGGTGTTCTGGTCTCAGTATGCTGAGGCCGAACGTCCGGTGCCCCTGAGCGACCAGCTGAAGCAGCTGGTCGAGCTCCACAAGGTCGCCGAACAGGCCATGAAGGGCCTCATAGTTCGGTTGTGGCCATTGGAGGCCATGCCTGGGAGCTACTTCGGGCTGGTGCAGCGGTTGGTGGACGCCTGTCCATGGATTGAAGCCATCAAGCGCTCCGACTGCTTTGAAGGTGCCCGTCGGGCCCTTGCCCATGCTAAAGTGCACTGGGGCAAGCTGGATGCGGAGAAGCTTGTGAAGGACGGGCCACCGAAGGGCAAGGAGCATCGCACGCCCGAAATGTACTATGAGGGCCTCCTGAAGGGTGCCCGTCAGATAGCGGATGAGTGCTCCAAAGATGTAATTTTGAATAGACTCGCATTTGTTATCCTCAGACGCTGAAAACTTGTTCATATGCGCTAAGCAACGCTTGTTAATTTAAAATATTACCTTACATGCGGCCGTTTATCAAATTTGAGAGATGGCAAGTCGTTGGCTTCACCCCCATGCCACGAAAGTGCTTTGGGGTGTTCGGGATAAACTTGAGCGCTCTTGTTCCCATTCTTGGGTCCATCGAGGGAGGCGCTCAACGCATAGCGAACAAGGCAATCGGACTTATAGTGCTTGAACACTCTCACTTAGCCATAGAATTCTATAATTTTAAATTTCGGCGAAGCCCCTAGTATTCGGAAGACCGAGTTCGGGGCGCTATCCATGCCTTGGCCGGATAATTTCCGGTTCTTCGCTCTAAGCGGCATAAGTCTTTAGGGACCCGAAAAAAACCTCTCGAACAGCAATCGGCTCTCGCCCCATCATGACGGTCAGTTTTAGCTTTCTCCACTAAGGTGCTCAACCCAGCTCAACCGGGGCACAATCGCAGTGGTTCTCACGGTGCAGCGTTAGCCGATAGAGAACGGAACGTAAGGCAGCAAAACACACGTGAGCCGGGCAAACCCAACTATTGACCCAAGACATGATTCGGAGCCGATGCATATAATGCTATAAGTTCGGGTGCCGCACTTGTGAAAGTGTTCGGACTTATCACACCATAATTTTGGGGTACTTAAGCCCCTGGTGTATTGGCCGTACCAAAGTGTACGGGTGCAACATGCCATGAAATGAACATATATATAGATAAAGAAAGGATTGCAATAATAGGCAAAAGCTATGTATTGTTTATTCAAAAGAAACTGCAAATAAAAGCGTAACGATACAAATAGTGCGATAAGCAAGGGATGGGACTATTTAACATATCCCTCCGTGGGTAAGCTGCGGATGGTATGTAAAACAGGTATAATGCTCATAGTAGAGACCACCAACGCTCGGCGTAGCTTTACGCTTCCCTGGCTGTTGCATCGTGAGTTCGGCAATTCTAGTGCCGGACGGGACTTCCGCAAACGGAGTCCTGAAATTAAGAAAAGGAAAAAGAAAAGAATGACACAATCGGAGCCCCCGGTGTGGTTGAGCCGCGATGCAGGCGTGCCGTGGTCGTGCCCCTCCCTTATGCCCATGGTATCTCCAGAGCGTAGTTATGTACGCGTAATCTTGACTTCGCAATTTCGCGAGGGCTGGGGTTGGGGCCGGATTGCTACGCGTGCTTGAATCGTGCCAGGCGGTTTTGTTGTAGGTTACTCCGGGCGCGCTTGACAGTGTCCGGACGTTTAGTGGCCGGACTCGAGAATTGCTGTGAGAGGCTACTTTGCACCTCCGCCGCGAGGGCTGCCGTCTGCTCCTCCGTTCGGAGAGAGCGTTCGGTGTTTCCATTGACCGTGATTACTCCTCGAGGGCCTGGCATCTTGAGCTTGAGGTATGCGTAGTGCGGCACCGCGTTGAACTTTGCAAATGCGGTTCGTCCAAGCAGTGCGTGATAGCCGCTGCAGAACAGGACTATGTCGAAGATTAACTCTTCACTTCGGAAATTATCCGGGGATCCGAAGACCACTTCGAGTGTAACTGAGCCTGTACAATTGGCCTCTACACCCGGTATGACGCCTTTAAAGGTCGTCTTTGTAGGTTTAATCCTTGTGGGGTCTATGCCCATTTTGCACACTGTATCCTGATAAAGAAGGTTCAGGCTGCTACCGTCGTCCATCAGGACTCTGGTGAGGTGAAATCCGTCGACAATTGGTTCAAGAACCAATGCGGCGAATCCGCCGTGACGAATGCTAGTGGGGTGGTCCCTTCGATCAAATGTGATCGGGCAGGAGGACCATGGGTTGAACTTCGGGGCGACTGGCTCCATCGCATATACGTCCCTTAGTGCACGCTTCCGCTCCCTTTTGGGTATGTGGGTTGCGTATATCATGTTCACCATCCGCACTTGTGTGGGAGAGCCCTTCTTTCCTCTATTGTTCGGCGGCCGGGGCTCTTCCTCGTCATCCCTATGCAGCCCCTTGTCATTGAGTTCGGCACTTAACTTGCCTGCTTGCTTGAACACACAACAATCCCTGTTGGTGTGCTTGGCTGGTTTTTCGGGGGTGCCATGTATCTGGCACAAGCGATCGAGTATTCGGTCCAAGTTGGACGGGCCTTGGGTATTTCTTTTGAATGGCTTCTTCCGCTGACCAGGTTTAGGGCCTCTGAATCCGGCATTGACTGCCGTATCTTCATCATTATCGCCGTTAATGCGGCGCTTGTTCTTGTTGTGACCCGACCTGCCATTGATATCCTTCATATCCGAACTACCAGGGTTTTTGGTCAAGTTGTTGCTTCGAGCTAGCCAGCTGTCCTCTCCCACGCAAAAGCGGGTCATGAGTGTGGTGAGGGCTGCCATGGATTTCGGCTTTTCCTATCCTAGGTGCCGGGCTAGCCACTCATCGCTGATGTTATGTTTGAAGGCTGCAAGGGCCTCTGCATCCGGACAGTCGATGATTTGATTTTTCTTGGTTAGGAACCGTGTCCAGAATTGTCTGGCCGATTCTTCTGGCTGCTGGATTATGTGGCTGAGGTCATCGGCGTCTGGTGGTCGCACGTATGTGCCCTGGAAGTTATCAAGGAATGCGGCTTCCAGGTCCTCCCAACAACCAATTGATTTTGCTGGCAAGCTGTTGAGCCAATGCCGAGCTGGTCCTTTAAGCTTGAGTGGGAGGTATTTGATGGCATGTAGATCATCACCGCGGGCCATGTGGATATGGAGGAGATAGTCCTCGATCCAGACCGCAGGATCTGTGGTACCATCGTATGATTCGATGTTTACGGGTTTGAAGCCCTCAAGGATTTGATGATCCATTACTTCATCTGTGAAGCATAGTGGGTGTGCGGCGCCTCTGTATTGGGCTATATCACGACGTAGCTCATATGAGCTTTGTCTACTGTGTTCGGCCCGGCCGGAGTTGCTGTATCCGGCGTGACGATTATCATCACGTGTCGTGGGGCGCCCACGCGATCCGTAGATTGATCTTGTATGTCTTGCCTTGTCCTCCAATATGTCTCGCAGGTCTGCCGCGTTTCCCCGTGCCTTGATACTTTTCGGGTGACACCGGAGTACGGCTTAAATGGAGGGTCTAGAGGCCTCTCTGTCGCGACCACGGGTTGGCCGGTCAGCCGCTTCATGCGCTGGTGATGTAAGTTTGGGTGCTGCTTCCTCTAATTGGGGTAGCAGCCTGCGTTTGGGGTATATCTTGGAGGGGCGTTCGAGTTCATACTCTTCGGCTGCAAAGACTTCAGTCCATCTGTCAGCTAGCAGGTCTTGGTCAGCTCTAAGTTGTTGCTGCTTTTTCTTGAGGCTGCTTGCCGTGGCCATAAGCCTGCGTTTGAAATGCTCCTGTTCGGCGGGATCCTCAGGCACGACAAATTCGTCATCGTCGAGGCTTGCCTCGTCTTCGGAGGGGGGCGCATAAGTATCGTCCCCTACCTCTCTTTCTGCCGCACTGTCGTGCGGACTTGCTTCTCCTTCCTCCTGCGCTGAATCCTGCTGGAGGGGGTTGTCTTCGGCACATTCTGGGGTGTTATTATCTCCCGTGCCGGCATCACCGTTTTTACTGTGGCGGGATTTAGAGCGGCGCCGCTGACGTCGGCGCTTGGGCTGTTTCTTGGAGGGGTCATCCTCCGCTGTTCCATCGCCTTTCCCATCTTTTGGGATGTCCACCATGTATATGTCGTATGACGAGGTGGCCTTCCAGTGCCCTGTAGGCGCTGGGTCTTGGTCTTCACCGGCATCGTTGTCCATACCGTCGATGTCTTTAGAGTCGAAGTCGAGCATGTCGGTTAAATCATCGATAGTGGCTACAATGGGTGGTGGGTGGGCGTTGAATTTCTTCGTCGTCCGCATCCCAACCTTCCTGACCGTAGTCCGACCAGGGCTCTCCTGATAAAGAGAGAGACTTTAGTGAATTCAAGATGTCGCCAAAGGGCGAGTGCTTTGAAAAGATGTCCGCGCGGTGAACTCCATGACGGCGCCCAATCGGATTCGATTAGCGGGCGCGGCAGGTTGAGTCCGGAGAGGAGTCCAGCACCTTGGAGTCACGGTCTTCGCAGCGACAGGGATAGAGTTCGGCTCAATCGCCGTTGAGATCATAGCCCCCAAGGCGGTGTCCAACCACTCGTCCTCGATCGGGGGAGTCGGCTCCGAGCTAGGGGTCGGAGCGGACGCAGGTGCGGCCTCCAGGACACTGTTCGGCGGCAGAGCTAGATCATGCCCATCAAGACAGTGCGGCGCACTTGGCTGTGGCTCAAATCCGTCGAAGATCAAGTCTCCGCGGATGTCGGCCGTCTAGTTCATACTTCCAAACCTGACCTGATGGCCAGGGGCGTAGCTTTCGATCTGCTCCAGATGGCCAAGTGAATTGGCCCGCAGTGCAAAGCCGCCGAATACGAAGATCTATCCGGGGAGAAAAGTCTCACCTGGACCACGTCGTTGTTGATGATCGAAGGAGCCATCGGGCCTATAGGTGACGACACAGAGGAACTCTCAATGAAAGCACCAATGTCGGTGTCAAAACCGCGGATCTCGGGTAGGGGTCCCGAATCGTGCGTCTAGGCGGATGGTAACAGGAGACAAGGGACATGATGTTTTACCCAGGTTCGGGCCCTCTCGATGGAGGTAATACCCTACTCCTGCTTGATTAATATTGATGATATGGGTAGTACAAGAGTAGATCTACCACGAGATCAAGGAGGCTAAACCCTAGAAGCTAGCCTATGGTATGATTGTTGTTCGTCCTACGGACTAAAACCCTCCGGTTTATATAGACACCGGATAGGGTTAGGGTTACACAGAGTTGGTTACAATGGTAGGAGATCTACATATCCGTATCGCCAAGCTTGCCTTCCACACCTAGGAAAGTCCCATCCGGACACGGGACGAAGTCTTCAATCTTGTATCTTCATAGTCTTGGAGTCCGGCCGCGATGATCGTTCGGCTATCCGGACACCCCCTAGTCCAGGACTCCCTCAGTTAGGGTTACACAGAGTCGGTTACAATGGTAGGAAATCTACATATCCGTATCGCCAAGCTTGCCTTCCACGCCAAGGAAAGTCCTATCCGGACACGGAACAAAGTCTTCAATCTTGTATCTTCATAGTCTAGGAGTCCGGCCAAAGATGATAGTTCGGCTATGCGGACACCCCCTAGTCCAGGACTCCCTCAGTAGCCCCTGAACCAGGCTTCAATGACGACGAGTCCGGCGCGCATATTGTCTTCGGCATTGCAAGGCGGGTTCCTCCTCCAAATACTTCATAGAAGATTTTGAACACAAGGATAGTGTCCGGCTCTGCAAAACAAGTTCCACATACTACCGTAGAGAGAATAACCTTTGCACAGATCTGCTGACGTATTCCGCGGCGTGACATCACACCACGGCCAGGCCTTTATACGAATTGTTTTTATTGTCCACCTCAGCGCGTTTAGCAAGGCGGTTTCCTTGGCACGTCTTATCAAAGCGGAGATCGTGCCCCCTTATTCCGGGATTCTCATAAATACGGACGTGGGTAACCCAACCGCGCCATTGATTACGGCGTTTGGGAGATAAGCGAGTTTTACCAGGCTGGCGGGGGACGCATAGCTTCGTCCGTCCATATAAGGGGATAAGGATCCACCTTTTCACCTACGCCTTCTTCCTCCTTTGCTCATCCATTTCTGCGCACTCGAGCTCCAGCGCCCAAGTCCGCACACCCCACCTCAACCTTCTCCAACTATGTCCGGAGCGGGAGGCAGGTGGATGGCCTCCTTCGTCATGGAGGGGCACATCGAAAAGCTGCGGGAGGCCGGATACTTGTCCAGCAACATCGCAAGACCGGCTACCCGACGAGGGGCAGCTCATTCCAACCCCAGGCCCCATGAGAGGGTGGTGTTTCTCACCCACTTCCTCCATGGACTAGGTTTTCCACTTCACCCATTTGTCCGGGGCTCATGTTCTACTACGGCCTGGACTTCCACGATCTGGCCCCGAATTTCATCCTAAACATCTCGGCGTTTATCGTCGTGTGCGAGGCCTTCCTCTGCATCCAGCCCCACTTCGGCTTATGGCTGAAGATCTTCAATGTCAAGACGAAGGTAGTGGGCGGCTGCCAAGAAAAGTCTTGAGGCGCCATGGTTGGCAAGATGGCCAAAGTCCTATGGCTCGAGGGCTCCTTTGTGGAGACCATAAAGTGGTGTCAATCGGGTGGTTCTACATCACCGAGCAGCGACCCTCAATGGGCAGCGGCCCCAATTCGATCTGGCCTCCCACGCTGGCTCACATCATGGAAAGAGACGGGCTCGACGTGGGGGATTCGACGAGCTGTCCGGACTCCAAACCTGCGTCCAAACCTGGTGGACAAGAATCTCAGTTTGTCAACATAATCCGTGTGATGCTCATCCGCCGGATTCTCCCAGGCCAACAACGGGCCTTCAAATTGTGGGAGTTCGATCCGGCACAACACCCAATTCTGAAAAGGCTCTTCGACACTACGTACGAAGATGCCTGGAAGGTGCTGTTCAAGGGCGCCGAGGCTCCCACATCCGCTACCGAAGATCGTGGATTCAGCTCGCAACGTCAAGCCAGCGAGGTAAGTTATTTTACCCTTTATGGGACTCTCGTTTTTCATAGATTGACTCTATGTGGGATCTAAAAATCCCTAACCTTTGACAGGACTGGCTGAAGACGTCTGGACAGATTAACTGTCTGCCCCTTTGCCGAAGACCCAGTGGACGCCCGATTGACGGGATTGCTGGCTCCGGCACCTCATGTGGTGGGAGAAGAAGGGCAAGAAGAAGGCCACAGGAACTCGAAGGAGCTCCGGTGCAGTCTTGTCGGACTCGTCGCCCGACAACCACGAGGCGGAATCCTCCTCGAGGAAGAGGAGGAGGAAAGAAGCCTCTCCCAGCCGGGGAGAGAAGAAAAGGAAGGCCGCCCCAATTGGGGAGGCGGAGGTCAGAAGGAAGGACCCTTCCTCCGGGACTTCTCCACCAACGCCCGGCAACGACGAGGAGGAGTGGCCAACAAGGGCCAAGCCTGGCGAGATCGTAAGTGTCCAGGATACCCATGGCTTTTTTTTCATTGCATAGTGTTCTCTAATGCCAAACAATCATGCAGCCCGCCCAAGGGCAGGCTCGCCCGCTTCATCGGCGGGTCCTCAATTCGTCGGAAGTGGAAAGTACTTCACTTCCGGCCGCCTCCTCACCTCACGCTGCGGACGACGCCGAGGTGGGGCCCCGAGGGGGGCCTGGTCAAGAGGAGGTGGCGCAGGAGGCGCCGCAAGGCAGCCTCCCGGACTCAGCGCGAGGGGAGCGAGACCCCGGGGCTCTAAGCCCGACCCTTGTCCGGACACCATACCGGAACCTTCAGCGGTTCCGAAGTCCGGCAAGCAGTCCCTTCGTAGGAAGGGTAAGACGTCGGTGTCCTCCGTCCAACCGGAGGCACCGGATAGCTTACTCGAGGCGCTTAACAGCGCCTCCATCGAGGAGGAGCACCGCACTGTTATGAGTGTGGTGATCCAGAAAGTTCAGTCCGCCAAGAGCGGGCTGATCAAGCCTGCATCAGCCTTCTAACGGGCTTTGAGGTAAGTTTAGAATATGTAAATATATTACCGCATAGACAGTAGCCCCTGATGCTTAGTTCGGTGTTCGGAAAGAAAAGACGGACTAAGGATCTAAAAAGATATACGCAGGAGTCTAACATAAGTATGTCAATATGCGAATGCAGGCTGCTTCTTGACCTCTACCGCCTTGGCTGCGGAGGTCAATGCATTGAAGAAGAGCCTCGGCGGTCCGAGAACGAGCTCGGCCTTGCCAAGAAGCAGCTCGAGGACAGGGAAGGTAAGCAATACCTTATTAAAGAAATACCTTATAGAAAGGATTCGGTTGCAAAAATGACAGGAATAACGTGGGTATTGTAGGGGCCCACGAACAAGGTCGCGACCACGAAGGAAGCGGTGTCATGGGTCGAAATCAAAGCGGCGGAGCGCACTAGAGCGAGAGAAGCAGGAGGAGTGGGTGGCGGAGGTGCGGCAAGAGCTCCGGGCTCTCGTGGAAAAACACGAGAGTTTGGAGCATGACTTCAAGACTTCGAGAGTCCGAGCTCGCCTCGGCTCTTGAGAGTGCCAGCCGCTAAGGCCGAAGCCCAAACAGCCCTCCAAGAAATTGAATCATTAAAGAAGATAGCGGCGGGTAAGGCATTACGTTATGCAAAGCAAGCATGTGAAAGTGAATTACCTATTACTTACCCGGATTCGAGCTCTCCAGGGAGCATTCGCAGATCTGCGCCCGTAGTGTAATACGATCTTTGCGCGTTCTACCGCGCGCCAAGGAGGGGAGCTCGACGGAAAAGGTGTTCTGGTCTCAGTATGCTGAGGCCGAACGTTCGGTGCCCCTGAGCGACCAGCTGAAGCAGCTGGTTGAGCTCGACAAGGTCACCGAACAGGCCATGAAGGGCCCCATAGTTTGGTTGTGGCCATTGGAAGCCATGCCTGGGAGCTACTTCGGGCTAGTGCAGCGGCTGGTGGACGCCTGTCCATGGATTGAAGTCATCAAGCGCTCCGTCTGCATTGAAGGTGCCCGTCGGGCCCTTGCCCGTGCTGACGTGCACTTTGGGGCAGGCTGGATGCTTGGATAAGCTTGTGACGGACGGGCCTTGAAGGGCAAGGAGCATCGCAAGCCCGAAATATACTATGAGGGCGTCTGAAGGGTGCCCGCCGTATAGCGGATGAGTGCTCCAAAGATGTAATTTTGAATAGACTCGCATTTGTTATCACAGACGCTGAAAACTTGTTCATATGCGCTAAGCAATGCTTGTTAATTTAAAATATTACCTTACGTAGGCGTCCGTTTATCAAATTTGAGAGATGGCAAGTCGTTGGCTTCAGCCCCATGCCACGAGTGCTGGGGTGTTCGGGATAAACTTGAGCGCTCTTGTTCCCATTCTTGGGTCCGTCGAGGGAGGCGCTCAATGCAACGAACAAGGCAACCGGACTTATAGTGCTTGAACACTCTCACTTAGCCATAGAATTCTATAATTTTAAATTTCGGCAAAGCCCCTAGTATTCGGAAGACCGAGTTCGGGGCGCTATGCACGCCTTGGCCGGACAATGCCGACTCCTCGCTCTAAGCGGCATAAGTCTTGAGGGACCCAAAAAAACCTCTCGAACAGCGACCGGCTCTCGCCCTATCATGAGGGTCAGTTTTAGCTTTCTCCACTGAGGTGCTCAACCCAGTTCAACCGGGGCACAATCGCAGTGGTTCTCCCAGCGCTACCTTAGCCGATATAACGGAACGTAAGGTACCAAAACATGGGAGCCGGGCAAACCCAACTATTGACCCAAGACATGATTCGAGCCGATGCATATAATGCTATAAGTTCGGGGTGCCGCACTTGTGAAAGTGTTCGGACTTATCACACCATACTTTTGGGGTACGTAAGCCTGGTGTATTGGCCGTACCAAAGTGTACAGGTGCAACATGTCATGAAATGAACATATATATAGATAAAGAAAGGAGTGCAATAATAGGCAAAAGCTATGTATTGTTTATTCAAAAGGTACTGCAATGAAAGCAAAGCGATACAAATAGTGCGATAAGCAAGGGATGGGACTATTTAACATGTCCCCTCCGAGGGTAAGCTGCGGGATGGTATGTACAATGTATAATGCTCGTAGTAGAGACCACTGGACACTCGGCAGTAACTTTACGCTTCCACGGCTGTTGCATCGTGAGTTCGGCAATTCTAGTGTCGGACAGGGCTTACGGGAAGCGGAGTCCTGAAAGTAAGAAAAAGAAGAAAAGAAAAGAATGACACAATCGGAGCCCAGTGCGGTTGAGCCGCATGCAGGCGTGTCGTGGTCGTGCCCCTCCCTTATGCCCATGGTATCTCCAAAGCGTAGTTATGTACGCGATCGGCTTCGCAGTTTTGCGAGGGCTGGGGTTGGGGCGGATTACTACGCTGGCGTTTCGGATCATGCCAGGCGGTCTTGTTGTAGGTTACTCCGGGCGCGCTTGAAGGTGGTCGGACGTTTAATAGCCGGACTCGAGAATTGCTGTGAGAGGCTGCTTTGCACCTCCGCTGCGAGGGCCGCCGTGTGCTCCTCCGTTCGGAGAGAGCGTTCGGTGTTTCCATTGACCGTGATTACTCATCGAGGGCCTGGCATCTTGAGCTTGAGGTATGCGTAGAGCGGCACCGCATTGAACTTTGCAAATGCGGTTCGTCCCAAGCAAAGGCGTGATAGCCGCTGCGGAACGGGACTATGTCGAAGATTAACTCTTCACTTCGGAAGTTATCCGGGGATCCGAAGACCACTTCGAGTGTAACTGAGCCTGTATAATTGGCCTTTACATCTGGTATTACGCCTTTAAAGGTCGTCTTTGTAGGTTTAATCCTTGAGGGGTCTATGCCCATTTTGCGCACTGTGTCCTGATAAAGCAGGTTCAGGCTGCTACCGCCGTCCATCAGGACTCTGGTGAGGTGAAATCCGTCGATAGTTGGGTCAAGAACCAATGCGGCGAATCCGCCGTGACAAATGCTAGTGGGGTGGTCCCTTCGATCGAAGGTGATCGGGCAGGAAGACCATGGGTTGAACTTCGGGGCGACCGCTCCATCGCCAGATATCGCCCCTTAGTGCGCGCTCATTCCCCTTTTGGGTATGTGGGTTGCGTATATCATGTTCACCGTCCGCACTTGTGTGGGAAAGCCCTTCTGTCCTCTATTGTTCGGCAGCCGGGGCTCTTCCTCGTCATCGCTATGCAGCCCCTTGTCGTTGTTTTCGGCGCTTAGCTTGCCTGCTTGCTTGAACACCCAACAATCCCTGTTGGTGTGGTTGGTTGGTTTTTCGGGGGTGCCATGTATCCGCACAAGCGATCGAGTATGCGGTCCAAGTTGGATGGGCCCCGGGTATTTCTTTTGAATGGCTTCTTCCACGACCGGGTTAGAGCCTCTGAATCCGGCATTCTTGTCGTATCTTCAGCATTATCACCGCACGCGGCGTTTATGCTTGTTGCGACGCGACCTGCCATTGCTGTCCTTGGTATCCGAACTACCTGGGTGTTTGGCCAAGTTGTTGCTTCGAGCTAGCCAGCTGTCCTCTCCCGTGCAAAAGCAGGTCATGAGTGTGGTGAGGGCTGCCATGGATTCCGGCTTTTCCTGTCCTAGGTGCCGGGCTAGCCACTCATTGCGGATGTTGTGTTTGAAGGCTGCTAGCGCCTCTGCATCCGGACAGTTGACGATCTGATTTTTCTTGGTTAGGAACCGTGTCCGGAATTGTCTGGCCGATTCTTCTGGCTGCTGAATTATGTGGCTGAGGTCATCAGCGTCTGGTGGTCGCACATATGTGCCCTGGAAGTTATCAAGGAATGCGGCTTCCAGGTCCTCCCAACAACCGATTGACTCTGCTGGCAAGCTGTTGAGCCAATGCCGAGCTGGTCCTTTAAGCTTGAGTGGGAGGTATTTGATGGCATGTAGATCAGCACCGCGGGCCATGTGGATAAGGAGGAGATAGTCCTCGATCCAGATCACGGGATCTGTGGTACCATCGTATGATTCGATGTTTACGGGTTTGAAGCCCTCAGGGATTTGATGATCCATTACTTCATCTGTGAAGCATAGTGGGTGTGCGGCGCCTCTGTATTGGGCTATATCACGGCGTAGCTCATATGAGCTTTGTCTACTGTGTTCGGGCCACCGGAATTGTTGAATCCGGGCGTGACGGTTATCGCCACGTGTCGTGGGGAGCCCACGCGATCTGTAGATCGATCTTGTTTGCCTTGCCTTGTCCTCCAATATGTCTCGTAGGTCTGGCGCGTTTCCCCATGCCTTGGTACTTTTCGAGCGACGCCGGAGTGCGGCTTGAATGGAAGGTCTAGAGGCCTCTCTGTCGCGACCACGGGGTGGCTGGTCGGCAGGATCCTCAGGCACGACAAATTCGTCGTCGTCAAGGCTTGCCTCATCTTCGGAGGGAGGCATATAATTATCGTCCTCCACCTCCCTGTCTGCCGCTCTATCATGAGGGCTTGCTTCTCCCTCCTCCTGCGCTGAGTCCTGCTGGAGGGGGTCGTCTTCGGCACTGTCCGGGGTATTATTGTCTCCCATGCTGGAATCGCCGTTTTTACTGTGGCGGGATTTAGAGCGGCGCCGCTGACGTCGGCGCTTGGGTTGTTTCTTGGAGGGGTCATCCTCCGCCGTTCCATCTTTTGGGATGTCCACCATGTATATGTCGTATGACGAGGTGGCCTTCCAGTGCCCTGTAGGCGCTGGTTCTTGGTAAATCTCCGGCATAAATCGTCCCATACCGTCGATGTCTTCGGAGTCGAAGTCGAGCATGTCGGTTAAATAATCGACAGTGGCTACAAAGTGGGTGGTGGGTGGGCGTTGAATTTCTTCGTCGTCCGCATCCCAACCTTCCTGACCTAGTCTGGCCAGGGCTCTCCTGATAAAGAGAGAGAATTTAGTGAATTCAGGATGTCGCCAAAGGGCGAGTGCTGAAAGACGTCCGCGGCAGTGTACTCCATGACCGGCGCCCAATCGGATTCGATTGGCAGGGGCGCGGAGGGTTCGGAGTTCGGAGAGGAGTCCGGCACCTTGGAGTCACGGTCTTCGCAAAGGACAGGGATGGAGTTCGGCTCAATCGCCGTTGAGATCATAGGCCCCGAGGCAGTGTCCGACCACTCGTCCTCGATCGGGGAGTCGGCCCGAGCCAAGGGTCGGAGGCGGACGCCGTGCGACCTCCGTGGCACTGTTCGGCGGCAGAGCTAGATCATGCCCATCGAGACAAAGGCGGCACGCTATTGTGGCTCGAATCCGTCGAAGGTCAAGTCTCCGCGGATGTCGGCCGTGTAGTTCAAACTCCCAAATCGACCTGATGGCGGGGCGTAGCTTCGATCTGCTCCGGATGGCCTAGCGAATTGGCCCGCAGCGCAAAGCCGCCCGAATCTGAAGATGCATGCGGGGAGAAAAGTCTCACCCTGGACTGCATCGTTGATGATGATTGAAGGAGCCATCGGGCCTATAGGTGACGACACAGAGGAACTCTCAATGAAAGCACCAATGACAGTGTCAAAACCGGCGGATCTCGGTAGGGGGTCCCGAACTGTGCGTCTAGGCGGATGGTAACAGGAGACAAGGGACACGATGTTTTTACCTAGGTTTGGGCCCTCTCGATGGAGGTAATACCCTACTCCTGCTTGATTAATATTTATGATATGGGTAGTACAAGAGTAGATCTACCACGAGATCAAGGAGGCTAAACCTAGAAGCTAGCCTATGGTATGATTGTTGTTCGTCCTATGGACTAAAACCCTTCGGTTTATATAGACACCGAATAGGGTTAGGGTTACACAGAGTCGGTTACAATGGTAGGAAATCTACATATTCATATCGCCAAGCTTGCTTTCCACACCAAGGAAAGTCCTATCCAGACACGGGACGAAGTCTTCAATCTTGTATCTTCATAGTCTAGGAGTCCGGCCAAAGATGATAGTTCGGCTATCCGGACACCAGTCCAGGACTCCCTCACTAGTCCTCGCCGCGGCAGGGCCCCGACCACCTCTCTCAGGGTAGCACTCCAGCCGACGTCCTTCCGTGTCGAAGACCTTGAAGAACATCACGGAAGCACCGTCGTACTCCAGGTGGATCACGAGGGCGCCCCTCGTCCTGCAGACCTGGGCGATCTCGCCCCAGCCTCAAGTCATGAAGACCTTGCCTGGAGTGACGACCGCAACCTCCGCTCCGGTCGCAAGGGTGTTGCAGCCGGCGTGCTGCAACCAGAGCTCCAGAGATCCCCTCTGCGGAATCACGAAGGCGAAGGAGGGAGGAAGGCGAATCCAGGACTGAGGAGGCATGGCGGCGTGGAGCACAAACTCTCGGGAGGAGCCCTCGGCATGGACTCCAGGAGGAACAACGTGCACCGCCGTGGCCCGCCGGCGCCGATGGCGGCGTCGTCCATGGCGCTCGGCGTCAGCTCCTTCAGGGCCCTCAATGCGGGCGTACAGGGGCAGCGGGAACCCTGGTGGTGGCCGCTCGTACCAGGGCCTCGACACCTCCTGCCGGGCGCCCTCATCTCGGCGGAAGAGGGCTAGCCGTTTCTTCGGTGGAAGCGGATCGGGACCCTCTAGGGGGGCCTTTCCTTTCTCTCCTGCAGAGAACCGGCGGATCCGAGCTATTGCCGCAATATGGAGCAGGGGCAAGGATGGAGAAGAAGGAGAAGCAATAAGAGATGGACTGGAAGGGCACGCGCCGTTCCGTACTTATAGCCGGGGAAGGCCAACCGTCGACCTCCACGATCACAGGTAACCATGATCCGCTTTGCATGCAGGGACTTATCAATTCGTGCAGTTGTCGAGGCGTCGTGGGGAAGTGGAGATGCCCACGTCCAATCAACCGCCACACAGCGCCCAATGCCGCAGGCTGTTAGGGCCCGCGGCGCTTCGCACTTGCCCCTTCGCTTCTCTGCTAAGCCAAGTCTAGGCGCGCCTTGGGCCTGGGGGCTACCGTCGGCGTTCTGGGAACAGGGGTACCCAGACTTGCCTGCCTGCGGCCTGTGGCGTGGCTCAAGGGGTGGCCCAGTACGACCCATCTTCATCAGCACAAGCTCAAAACCCTCGCGAGGGGCCAAGCCTCACGGGACGGGCGACAGGGAGCTTCCTCAGGCACGGCCTCGTCAGGCTGGCTCGCGACGAGGCGGAGAGATCAAGGCGGGGTACCTCACGAGGTGCCCATGACGCAAGCCATGACGACCAAAGGCGCCAAGTGGCGCCCGCTGCATGATGTCCTCATTTCCTCTTTGGTGCAAAGGAGGCAAGCGCAGGCGAGAGCATCAAGCAAAGGCAACCATTTCAGTGCAACAAGACCAAGACCAGCAGAACGGCAGGACGGAGGTCATCGTGGATCCCAAGCCGGTGTCACCGTCAGAGTCTTTGGCAGGCGAGGACCGACTTTAGTCAGGATAAGTGTACTAGATATTCCCATTCAAAATGGCCAATTGTTGGCGCCCTTCCCGCTCAATATTTAGGAAGAGGCCCAGGGCCTCTGCCTATAAATAGGACTAGCCACCCACAGGGTAGAGGCATCAAGAAGAAGGGAGATCGAGACCTGATCGACTGGAAAATAGGCATCTAGAGAGAGAGAGAGAGAAGCGACTGAACTCCCCCTAGCAGTTCATCGCACCGGCCAAGAACAGACCCTCGCGAGGCTGTTCTTCCTTGTACTGTTCATCATCAGCCCCAGAGGCAATCCACCACACCACACACTGGAGTAGGGTATTACACCACAATGGTGGCCCGAACCAGTATAAACCTTGTGTCCCTTGTGTTGCTCTTTGTGTAGTTTAGATCCTTGCGAGGCGACGATGCGTAGGTAGGTTGGAGGTGTGATCTCCGTGTGCACCCCAGAGTTCGAACCTAGAGGGTCTGCCGGAACCCGAAATCCGACAGTTTAATCTTTTAATTAGTGTTTGTGCCAAGTTAAACCTATAGGATCTTCTTGGAGGATAGTTATTTGATCTTGCTGTAATTTCCAGAAACTTTCGGTTCACAAAAAAATATATTATAATTCACCAGAACGTGATAAAATAGTGATTCCAATTGATACTGATAAATAAACAAATTTCCTAGGTCGTCCTATTTTTGATTAATTTTTGGAGTTCCAGAAGTTTGCGTTAGTTACAGATTACTACAGACTGTTCTGTTTTTGGCAGATTCTGTTTTTCGTGTGTTGCTTCTTATTTTGATGAATCTATGGCTAATAAAATAGTTTATAATCCATAGAGAAGTTGGAATACAGTAGATTTAACACCAATATAAATAAAGTATGAGTTCATCACAGTACCTTGAAGTGGTCTTTTGTTTTCTTTCGCTAACGGAGCTCACGAGTTTTGTGTTGTGAAGTTTTCAAGTTTTGGGTAAATTCTTTTGATGGATTATGGAACAAGGAGTGGCAAGAGCCTAAGCTTGGGTATGCCCATGGCACCCCCAATATAATCCAAGGACACCAAAAAGTCAAAGCTTGGGGATGCCCCGGAAGGCATCCCCTCTTTCGTCTACTTCCATCGGTAATTTTACTTGGAGCTATATTTTTATTCACCACACGATATGTGTTTTGCTTGGAGCGTCTTGTATTATTGTTTGTTAGTGTGCCACAATCATACTTGCTGTACACACCTTTTGAGAGAGCCATACATGAATTGAAATTTGATAGAATACTCTATGTGCTTCACTTATATCTTTTGAGCTTGATAGTTTTGCTCTATGTGCTTCACTTATATCTTTTGATCTTGATAATTTTGCTCTATGTGCTTCACTTAGATCTTTTAGAGCACGGTGGTGGATTTGTTTTATAGAAACTATTGATCTCTCATGCTTCACTTAGATTATTTTTAGAGTCTTTAATAGCATGGTAATTTGCTTAATAACAATATGCTTGGTATTCAAGATTTGTAAAACTTTCTTTTGAGTGCGTTGAATACTAAGAAAAGATTGATGCTTGATAATTGTTTTGAGATATGAACATGGTGATATTAGAGTCATGCTAGTTGAGTAGTTGTGAATTTGAGAAATACTTGTGTTAAAGTTTGTGATTCCCGTAGCATGCACGTATGGTGAACCGTTATGTGATGAAGTCGGAGCATGATTTATTTATTGATTGTCTTCCCTATGAGTGGTGGTCGGGGACGAACGATGGTCTTTTCCTATCAATCTATCCCCCTAGGAGCATGCGCGTAATACTTTGCTTTGATAACTTCTAGATTTTTGCAATAAGTATATGAGTTCTTTATGACTAATGTTGAGTCCATGGATTATACGCACTTTTCCCATCCTTCCACCATTGCTAGCCTCTCTAATACCCGCACTTTTAGCGGTATGATACACCCACCATATACCTTACTCAAAACAGCCACCATACCTACCTATCATGGCATTTCCATAGCCATTCCGAGATATGTTGCCATGCAACTTTCCACCGTTCCGTTTATTATGACACGCTCCATTATTGTCATATTGCTAGCATGATCATGTAGTTGACATCGTATTTGTGGCAAAGCCACCGTTCATAATTCTTTCATACATGCCACTCTTGATTCATTACATATCCCGGTACACCGCCGGAGGCATTCACATAGAGTCATATTTTGTTCTAAGTATTGAGTTGTAATTGTTGAGTTGTAAGAAAAATAAAAAGTGTGATGATCATCATTTTTAGACCATTGTCCCAAGTGAGGAAAGGATGATGGAGACTATGATTCCCCCACAAGTCGGGATGAGACTACGGACGAAAAATAAAAATAAAAATAAAAAAAGAGAAAAAAAGAGGCCATAAAAAAAGAGAAAAGGCCCAAAAAAATGAGAGAAAAAGAGAGAAGGGACAATGTTATTATCCTTTTACCACACTTGTGCTTCAAAGTAGCACCATGATCTTCATGATAGAGATTCTCTCATTTTGTCACTTTCATATACTAGTGGGAATTTTTCATTATAGAACTTGGCTTGTATATTCCAATGACGGGCTTCCTCAAATTGCCCTAGGTCTTCGTGAGCAAGCAAGTTGGATGCACACCCACTTAGTTTCTTTTGTTGAGCTTTCATATACTTATAGCTCTAGTGCATCCGTTGCATGGCAATACCTACTCACTCACATTGATATCTATTGATGGGCATCTCCATAGCCCGTTGATACGCCTAGTTGATGTGAGACTATCTTCCCCTCTTTTTGTCTTCTCCACAACCACCATTCTATTCCACATATAGTGCTATATCCATGGCTCACGCTCATGTATTGCGTGGAGATCGAAAAAGTTTTGAAAATGTTAAAGTATGAAACAATTACTTGGCTTGTCATCGGGGTTGTGCATGATTTAAATACTTTGTGTGGTGAAGATAGAGCATAGCCATACTATATGATTTTGTAGGGATAACTTTCTTTGGCCATGTTATTTTGAGAAGACATAATTGCTTTGTTAGTATGCTTGAAGTATTATTACATTTATGTCAATTTGAACTTTTGTCTTGAATCTTTCGAATCTGACTATTCATACCACAATTAAGAAGATTTGCATTGAAATTATGCCAAGTAGCACTCCGCATCAAAAATTCTCTTTTTATCATTTACCTACTCGAGGACGAGCAGGAATTAAGCTTGGGGATGCCTGCTACGTCTCCAACGTATCTATAATTTTGATTGCTCCATGCTATATTATCTTGCTTTGGACTATATTGGGCTTTATTTTCCACTTTTATATTATTTTTGGGCTAACCTATTAACCGGAGGCCCAGCCCGAATGCTGTTTTTGCCTATTTCGGTGTTTTGGAGAAGCGGAATATCAAACGGAGTCCAAACGGAATGAAACCTTCGGGAACGTGATTTTCTCAGCGAACATGATCCAGGAGACTTGGACCCTACTCCAAGGAACAAAAGAGGCGGTCACGAGGGTGGGGGGCGCGCGCCCCCGGCCTCGTGGGCCCCCTGTTGCTCCAAGCGTACTCCTTCCTCCTATATATACCTCATTACCCCCAAACGATCGACACGGAGCCAAAAACCTAATTCCACCGCCGCAACTTTCTCAGATCCACGAGATCCCATCTTGGGGCCTGTTAGGAGCTCCACGGAGATGGCCGTCATCACGGAGGGCTTCTACATCATCATAGCCTCTCCGATGAAGTGTGAGTAGTTTACCTCAGACCTTCGGGTCCATAGTTATTAGCTACATGGCTTCTTCTCTCTTTTTGGATCTCAATACAATGTTCTCCCCCTCTCTTGTGGAGATCTATTCGGTGTAATCTTATTTTTGCGGTGTGTTTGTTGAGACCGATGAATTGTGGGTTTATGATCAAGTCTATCTATGAATAATATTTGAATCTTCTCTGAATTCTTTTATGTATGATTGGTTATCTTTGCAAGTCTCTTCGAATTATCAGTTTGGTTTGGCCTACTAGATTGGTTTTTCTTGCAATAGGAGAAATGCTTAGCTTTGGGTTCAATCTTGCAAGTTCCTTTCCCACTGACAGAAGGGGAAGCAAGGCACGTATTGTGTTGTTGCCATCGAGGATAACAAGATGGGGTTTTTATCATATTGCATGAAACTATCCCTCTGAAGGAAATATGCCCTAGAGGCAATAATAAAGTCATTATTTATTTCCTTATTTCATGATAAATGTTTATTATTCATGCTAGAATTGTATGGACCGGAAACATGATACATGTGTGAATACATAGACAAACAGAGTGTCACTAGTATGCCTCTACTTGACTAGCTCGTTGATCAAAGTTGGTTATGTTTCCTAACCATAGACATGAGTTGTCATTTGGTTAACGGGATCACATCATTAGGAGAATGAAGTGATTGACATGACCCATTCCGTTAGCTTAGCAGATGATCGTTTAGTATGTTGCTATTGCTTTCTTCATGACTTATACATGTTCCTATGACTATGAGATTATGCAACTCCCGTTTACCGGAGGAACACTTTGTGTGCTACCAAACGTCACAACGTAATCTGGGTGATTATAAAGGTGCTCTACAGTGTGTCTCCGAAGGTACTTGTTGGGTTGGCGTATTTCGAGATTAGGATTTGTCACTCCGATTGTCGGAGAGGTATCTCTGGGCCCACTCAGTAATGCACATCACTATAAGCCTTGCAAGCATTGTAACTAATGAGTTAGTTGCGGGATGATTTATTGCGGAACGATTAAAGAAACTTGCCGATAACGAGATTGAACTATGTATTGAGATACCGACGATTGAATCTCGGGCAAGTAACATACCGATGACAAAGGAAACAACGTATGTTGTTATGCGGTCTAACCGATAAAGATCTTCGTAGAATATGTAGGAGCCAATATGAGCATCCAGGTTTCGCTATTGGTTATTGACCGGAGACGTGTCTCTGTCATGTCTACATAGTTCTCAAACTCGTAGGGTCCGCACGCTTAACGTTACGATGACAGTTATATTATGAGTTTATATGTTTTGATGTACCGAAGGTTGTTCAGAGTCACGAATGTGATCACGGACATGACGGGGAGTCTCGAAATGGTCGAGACATGAAGATTAATATATTGGAAGCCTATGTTTGGATATCGAAAGTCTTCCGGGTGAAATCGGGATTTTACCGGAGTACTGGGAGGTTACGGGAACCCCCCGGGAACTTAATGGGCCTTAGTGGGCCTTGGTGGAAGAGAGGAGAGGTGGCCAGGGCAGGGCCGCGCGCCCCTCCCCCCTAGTCTTGATAGGACAAGGAGAGGGGGGCGGCGCCCCCCCTTTCCTTCCTCCCCTCCACCTCTTTCCCCTCTCTCTCCTAGTCCAACATGGAAAAGGGGGGGAGTCCTACTCCCGGTAGGAGTAGGACTCCTCCTGGCGCGCCCTCCTCCTAGGCCGGCCGCACCCCCTTGCTCCTTTATATACGGGGGCAGGGGGCACCCTAGAGACACAACAATTGATCTGTTTGATCTTTTAGCCGTGTGCGGTGCCCCCCTCCACCATAGTCCACCTCGATAATACTGTAGCGATGCTTAGGCGAAGCCCTGCGTCGGTAGAACATCGACATCGTCACCACGCCGTCGTGCTGACGAAACTCTCCCTCAACACTCGGCTGGATCGAAGTTCGAGAGACGTCATCGGGCTGAACGTGTGCTGAACTCGGAGGTGCCGTACGTTCACTACTTGATCGGTCGGATCATGAAGACGTACAACTACATCAACCGCATTGTGCTAATGCTTCCGCTTTCGGTCTACGAGGGTACGTGGACACACTCTCCCCTCTCGTTGCTATGCATCACCATGATCTTGTGTGTGCGTAGGAATTTTTTTGAAATTACTACTTTCCCCAACAGTGGCATCCGAGCCTGGTTTTATGCGTAGATGTCATATGCATGAGTAGAACACAAGTGAGTTGTGGGCGATATAAGTCATATTGCTTACCAGCATGTCATACTTTGGTTCGGCGGTATTGTTGGATGAAGCGGCCCGGACCGACATTACGCGTACGCTTACGCGAGACTGGTTCTACCGACGTGCTTTGCACATAGGTGGCTGGCGGGTGTCAGTTTCTCCAACTTTAGTTGAATCGAGTGTGGCTACGCCCGGTCCTTGCGAAGGTTAAAACAGCACCAACTTGACAAACTATCGTTGTGGTTTTGATGCGTAGGTAAGAACGGTTCTTGCTAAGCCCGTAGCAGCCACGTAAAACTTGCAACAACAAAGTAGAGGACGTCTAACTTGTTTTTGCAGGGCATGTTGTGATGTGATATGGTCAAAGCATGATGCTAAATTTTATTGTATGAGATGATCATGTTTTGTAACCGAGTTATCGGCAACCGGCAGGAGCCATATGGTTGTCGCTTTATTGTATGCAATGCAATCGCCCTGTAATGCTTTACTTTATCACTAAGCAGTAGCGATAGTCGTAGAAGCATATGTTTGGCGAGACGATAATGATGCTACGATGGAGATCAAGGTGTCGCGCCGGTGACGATGGTGATCATGACGATACTTCGGAGATGGAGATCACAAGCACAAGATGATGATGACCATATCATATCATTTATATTGATTGCATGTGATGTTTATCTTTTATGCATCTTACCTTGCTTTGATTGACGGTAGCATTATAAGATGATCTCTCACTAAATTTCAAGATAAAAGTGTTCTCCCTGAGTATGCACCGTTGCCAAAGTTCGTCGTGCCCAGACAGACGTGATGATCGAGTGTGATAAGCACTACGTCCATTTACAACGGGTGCAAGCCAGTTTTTGCACACGCAGAATACTCAGGTTAAACTTGACGAGCCTAGCATATGCAGATATGGCCTCGGAACACTGAGACCGAAAGGTCGAGCGTCAATCATATAGTAGATATGATCAACATAGTGATGTTCACCATTGAAAACTACTCCATTTCACGTGATGATCGGTTATGGTTTAGTAGATACACATGATCACTTAGATGATTAGAGGGATGTCTATCTAAGTGGAAGTTCTGAAGTAATATGATTAATTGAACTTTAATTTATCATGAACTTAGTCCTGGTTGTATTAGCATATCTATGTTGTAGATCAATAGCTCGCGTTTAGCTCCCCTGTTTTATTTTTGATATGTTCCTAGAGAAAAATAAGTTGAAAGATGTTAGTAGCAATGATAAGGATTGGATCCGTGATCTGAGGTTTATCCTCATTCTTTGAATGTAAGAATTATGTCCTTGATGCACCGCTAGGTGATAGACCTATTGCAGGAGCAGATGCAGACGTTATGAACGTTTGGCTAGCTGAATGTGATGACTACTTGATAGTTTAGTGCACCATGCTTAACTGCTTAGAATCGGGACTTCAAAGACGTTTTGAACGTCATGGATCATATGAGATGTTCTAGGAGTTGAAGTTAATATTTCAAGCAAATACCCGAGTTGAGAGATATGAAGTCTCCAACAAGTTCTATAGCTAAAAGATGGAGGAGAATATCTCAAGCAGTGAGCATGTGCTCAGATTGTCTGGGTACTACAATCGCTTGAATCAAGCGGGAGTTAAATCTTCCAGATAAAATAGTGATTGACAGAATTCTCTAGTCACCATCACCAAGTTAGTAGAACTTCATGATGAACTATAATATGCAAGGGATGACGAAAGTAATTCCCAAGCTCTTCGTGATGCTGAAATCGACGAAGGTAGAAATCAAGAAAAACATCAAGTGTTGATGGTTAACAAGACCACTAGTTTCAAGAAAAGGGCAAAGAGAAGAAGGGGAACTTCAAGAAGAACGGCAAGCAAGTTGCTGCTCAAGTAAAGAAGCCCAAGTCTGGTCCTAAGCCTGAGACTAAGTGCTTCTACTGCAAAGGGACTGGTCCTTTGGAAGCGGAACTACCCCAAGTATTTGGCGGATAAGAAGGATGGCAAAGTGAACAAAGGTATATTGGATATACATGTTATTGATGTGTACTTTACTAGTGTTTATAGCAACCCCTCGGCATTTGATACTGGTTCAGTTGCTAAGAGTAGTAACTCGAAACAGGAGTTGCAGAATAAACAGCAACTAGTAAATGGCGAGGTGACGATGTGTGTTGGAAGTAGTTCCAAGATTGATATGTGAAGGAAATATGCCCTAGAGGCAATAATAAAGTTATTATTTATTTCCTTATATCATGATAAATGTTTATTATTCATGCTAGAATTGTATTAACCGGAAACATAATACATGTGTGAATACATAGACAAGCAGATAGTCACTAGTAAGCCTCTACTAGACTAGCTCATTAATCAAAGATGGTTATGTTTCCTAACCATAGACATGTGTTGTCATTTGATTAATGGGATCACCTCATTAGAAGAATGATGTGATTGACATGACCCATTCCGTTAGCTTAGCACTTGATCGCTTTAGTATATTGCTATTGCTTTCTTCATGACTTATACATGTTCCTGTAACTATGAGATTATGCAACTCCCGTTTACGGAGGAACACTTTGGGTACTACCAAAGCGTCACAACGTAATCGGGTGATTATAAAGGAGTACTACAGGTGTCTCCAAAGGTACTTGTTGGGTTGGCGTATTTCGAGATTAGGTTTTGTCACTCCGATTGTCGGAGAGGTATCTCTGGGCCTTCTCGGTAATACACATCACATAAGCCTTGCAAGCATTACAACTAATGAGTTAGTTGTGAGATGATGTATTACGGAACGAGTAAAGAGACTTACCAAGAATCTAGATTGAACTAGGTATTGGATACCGACGATCGAATCTCGGGTAAGTAACATACCGATGACAAAGGGAACAACGTATGTTGTTATGCGGTTCTGACCGATAAAGATCTTCGTAGAAAATGTAGGAACCAATATGGGCATCCAGGTCCCGCTTATTGGTTATTGACCGGAGATGTGTCTCGGTCATGTCTACATTGTTCTCGAACCGTAGGGTCCGCACGCTTAAGGTTTCGATGACTGGTATATTATGAGTTTGTGTATTTTGATGTACCGAAGGAGTTCCGAGTCACGGATGTGATCACGGACATGACGAGGAGTCTCAAAATGATCGAGACATAAAGATTGATATATTGGACGGCTATATTCGGACACGGAAAGGTTCGGAAGTTTCGGAGAAAGACGGAGTGCCGAGGGGTTACCGGAACCCCCGGAAGTAATGGGCCTTATTGGGCCAAGAGGGAGAGAGAGAGGCTGCGCCAGAGGTGGCGCGCCCCCCATGGGGAGTCCGACTGGACAAGGAGGGGGGGGGGGGGCGCGGCCCCCCTTTCCCTCTCCCTCTCCCTCTCTTTCCTTCCCCCTTCCTCCTTCCTAGTTGGACTAGGAAAGGGGAGTCCTACACCCACTAGGAGGAGGACATCCCCCTCCCAAGGCACACCACCAAGGGCCGGCCGGCCTCCCCTTGCTCCTTTATATCACGGGGCAGGGGGCACCCTAGAACACACAAGTTGATCCTTGAGATCGTTCCTTGGCCGTGTGCGGTGCCCCCTCCACCATATTCCACCTCGGTCATATCATAGCGGTGCTTAGGCGAAGCCTGCGTCGGTAGAACATCAAGATCGCCACCACGCCCGTCGTCTTGTGGAACTCCCTCTCCCGGAGCTTTGCTGGATCGGAGCCCGAGGAGCGTCATCGAGCTGAGCGTGTGCCAAGAACTCGGAGGCGCCGAGTAACGGCTGGGATCGGCTGGATCGCGAGGAGAACGTCTGACTACTTCCTCTACGTTGTGATCGACTCGAGGCGCCGGAGTAACGGGCGCTGGGATCGGCTGGATCGCGAGGAGAACGTCGACTACTTCCTCTACGTTGTGATCGCTTCCGCTTTGGTCTACGAGGGTACGTAGACAATACTCTCCCCTCTCGTTGCTATGCATCACCATGATCTTGCGTTAATGCGTAGGAAATATTTTGAAATTACTACGTTCCCCAACGGTGGCATCCGAGCCTGGTTTTATGCGTTGATGTCATATGCACGAGTAGAACACAAGTGAGTTGTGGGCGATACAAGTCATACCGCCTACCGGCATGTCATACTTTGGTTCAGCGGTATTGTGAGATGAAGCGGCCGGACCGACATTACGTGATACGCTTACGCGAGACTGGTTTCACCGTTCACGAGCACTCGTGCTTAAAGGTGGCTGGCGGGTGTCTGTCTCTCACTTTAGTTGAACCGAGTGTGGCATACGCCCGGTCCTTGAGAAGGTTAAACGGAGTCTATTTGACGAAGTATCGTTGTGGTCTTGATGCGTAGGTGAGATTGGTTCTTGCTTAAGCCCGTAGCAGCCACGTAAAATTTGCAACAACAAAGTAGAGGACGTCTAACTTGTTTTTGCAGGGCATGTTGTGATGTGATATGGTCAAGACGTGATGCTATATTTTATTGTATGAGATGATCATGTTTTGTAACCAAAGTTATGGGCAACTGGCTGGAGCCATATGGTTGTCGCTTTATTGTATGAAATGCAAACGCCCTGTAATTGCTTTACTTTATCTCTAAGCGGTAGCGATAGTCGTAGAAGCAATAGATGGCGTAAACGACAACGATGCTACGATGGAGATCAAGGTGTCGGCGCCCGGTGGCGATGGTGATCACGACGGTGCTTGGAGATGGAGATCACAAGCACGAGATGATGATGGCCATATCATATCACTTATATTGATTGCATGTGATGTTTATCCTTTATGCATCTTATTTTGCTTTGATTGACGGTAGCATTATAAGATGATCTCTCACTAAAATTATCAAGAAGTGTTCTCCTGAGTATGCACCGTTGCGAAAGTTCTTCGTCTTTGAGACACCACGTGATGATCGGGTGTGATAGGCTCTACGTTCAAATACAACGGGCGCCAAAACAGTTGCGCACGCAGAATACTCAGGTTAAACTTGACGAGCTTAGCATATAACAGATATGGCCTCGGAACACGGAGACCGAAAGGTCGAACGTGAATCATATAGTAGATATGATCAACATAGTGATGTTCACCATTGAAACTACTCCATCTCACGTGATGATCGGACATGGTTTAGTTAATTTGGATCACGTAATCACTTAGATGACTAGAGAGATGTCTGTCTAAGTGGGAGTTTTAATATGATTAATTAAAAACTTAAATTTATCATGAACTTAGTACACGATAGTATTTTGCTTGTCTATGTTTACTTTGTAGATAGATGGCTCGTCTGTTGTTCCGTTGAATTTTAATGCGTTCCTTGAGATAGCAAAGTTGCTAGATGATGGTAGCAATTACACGGACTGGGTCCGTAACTTGAGGATTATCCTCATTGCTGCACAGAAGAATTACGTCCTAGAAGCACGGCTGGGTGCCAGTGCCGCAGGAGCAACGAGAAGTTGTGAGCGTCTGGCGAGAGCAAAGTGATGACTACTCGATAGTTCGGTGTGCCATGCTTTACGGCTTAGAACCGGGTCTTCAACGACGTTTTGAGCGTCATGGAGCATATGAGATGTTCCAGGAGTTGAAGTTAATATTTCAAGCAAATGCCGGATTGAGAGATATGAAGTCTCCAATAAGTTCTATAGCTGCAAAATGGAGGAGAATAGTTACAAGTGAACATATACTCAAAATGTCCGGGTATAATAACCACTTGATTCAAGCGGGGTTACTCTTCCGGATGATAGTGTCATTGACAGATTCTCCAATCATCGCCACCAAGCTACAAGAGCTTCGTGATGAACTATAATATGCAAGGGATGACCAAAACAATTCGAGCTCTTCGCAATGCTAAAAGTCATGGAGGTAGAAATCAAGAAAGAGCATCAAGTGTTGATGGTCAACAAGACCACTAGTTTCAAGAAAAGGGCAAAGGAAAGAAGAAGGGGAACTTCAAAAGGAACAGCAAGAAAGTTGCTGCTCAAGAGAAGAAACCCAAGTCTGGGCCTAAGCCTGAAATCGAGTGTTTTTACTGCAAGCAAGCCCGGACCTTTGGAAGCGGAACTGCCCCAAGTATTTGGCGGATAAGAAGGATGGCAAGGTGATCAAAGGTATATGTGATATACATGTTATTGATGTGTACCTTACTAATACTCGCATGTAGTACACGGTATTTGATACTGGTTACATTGCTAATATTTGCAACTCGAAGCAGGAACTACGGATTAAGCGAAGATTGGCTAAGGACGAGGTGACGATGCGTGGGAAATGGTTCCAAAGTCGATGTGATCGCGGTCGGCACGCTACCTCTACATCTACCATCGGGATTAGTTTTAGACCTAAATAATTGTTATTTGGTGCGGCGTTGAGCATGAACATTATATCTGGATCTTGTTTGATGCGAGACGGTTATTCATTTAAGACAGAGAATAATGGTTGTTCTATTTATATGAATAATATCTTTTATGGTCATGCACCCTTGAAGAGTGGTCTATTTTTATTGAATCTCGATAGTAGTAATACACATATTCATAGTGTTGAAACCAAAAGATCTGAGTTGATAATGATAATGCAACTTATTTGTGGCACCGCCGTTTGGGTCATATCGGTGTAAAACGCATGAAGAAACTCCATCTTGATGGGCTTACGGAATCACTTGATTATGAATCATTTGATACTTGCGAACCATGCCTCATGGGCAAGATGACTAAAACGCCGTTCTCGGAACTATGGAACGAGCAACCGATTTGTTGGAAATCATACATACCGATGTTTGTGGTCCAATGAATGTTGAGGCACGCTGGCGGGTATCAAGTTATTTTCTCACCTTCACAGATGATTTGAGCAGATATGGGTATATCTACTTAATGAAACACAAATCTGAAACATTTGAAAATTTCAAAGAATTTCAGACTGAAGTGGAAAATCATCGTAACAAGAAAATAAAGTTTCTACGATCTGATCGTGGAGGAGAATATTTGAGTTACGAGTTTGGTTTACATTTGAAACAATGTGGAATAGTTTCGCAACTCACGCCACCGGAACACCACAGAGAAATGGTGTGTCCGAACGTCGTAATCGTACTTTACTTGATATGGTGCGATCTATGATGTCTCTTACTGATTTACCGCTATCGTTTTGGGGATATGCTTTAGAGACGGCCGCATTCACGTTAAATAGGGCACCATCTAAATCCGTTGAGACGACACCGTATGAACTGTGGTTTGGCAAGAAACCAAAGTTGTCGTTTCTTAAAGTTTGGGGCTGCGATGCTTATGTAAAGAAACTTCAACCAGATAAGCTCGAACCCAAATCGGAGAAATGTGTCTTCATAGGATACCCAAAGGAGACTGTTGGGTACACCTTCTATCACAGATCTGAAGGCAAGATTTTCGTTGCTAAATTCGGATCCTTTCTAGAGAAGGAGTTTCTCTCGAAAGAAGTGAGTGGGAGGAAAGTAGAACTTGATGAGATAACTATATCTGCTCCCTTATTGGAAAGTAGTTCATCGCAAGAAACGGTTCCTGTGACAACTACACCAATTGGTGAGGAAACTAATGATGTTGATCATGAAACTTCAGATCAAGTTGCTACTGAACTTCAGAGGTCAAGAAGAATAAAATACGCACCCGAGTGGTACGGTAATCCTATTACGGAAGTCATGTTACTTGACCATGGCGAACCTACAAACTATGAAGAAGCGATGGTGAGCCCAGATTCATGAAATGGCTGGAAGCCATGAAATCTGAGATGGGATCCATGTATGAGAACAAAGTATGGACTTTGGTTGACTTGCCCAATGATCGGCAAGCCATTGAGAATAAATGGATCTTTAAGAAGAAGACCGACGATGGTAATATAACTGTCTACAAAGCTCGACTTGTTGCAAAAGGTTTTCGACAAGTTCAAGGGGTTGACTATGATGAGACTTTCTCACCCGTAGCGATGCTTAAGTCTGTCCGAATCATGTTAGCAATTGCCGCATTTTATGATTATGAAATTTGGCAAATGGATGTAAAACTGCATTCTTGAATGGATTTCTAGAAGAAGAGTTGTATATGATGCAACCAGAAGGTTTTGCTGATCCAAAAGGTGCTAACAAAGTGTGCAAGCTCCAGCGATCAATTTATGGTGCGGTGCAAGCCTCTCGGAGTTGGAATAAACATTTTGATAGTGTGATCAAAGCATATGGTTTTATCTGAGACTTTTGGAGAAGCTTGTATTTACAAGAAAGTGAGTGGGAGCTACTGTAGCATTTACGATATTATATGTGGACGACATATTATTGATTGGAAATGATATAGAATTTCTGGATAGCATAAAAGGATACTTGAATAAAAGTTTTTCAATGAAAGACCTCGGTGAAGCTGCTTACATATTGGGCATCAAGATCTATAGAGATAGATCAAGACGCTTAATTGGACTTTCACAAAGCACATACCTTGATAAAGTTTTGAAGAAATTCAAAATGGATCGAGGCAAAGAAAGGTTTTTACCTGTATTACAAGGTGTAAGATTGAGTCAGACTCAATGCCCGACCACAATGAGAAGATAGAGAGAAAATGAAAGATGTTCCTATGCTTCAGCCATAGGCTCTATCATGTATGCAATCTGTGTACCAGACGACGTATGCTTAGCTGTAAGCTTGGCAGGAAGGTACCAAAGTAATCCAGAGTGGATCATCGGACAGCGTCAAGAACATCTGAAATACACGAAAAGGACTAAGGATATGTTTCGTATATGGAGGTGACAAAGAGCTAGTCGTAAATGGTTACGTCGATGCAAGCTTTGACACCGATCCGGACGATTCTAAATCGCAAACCGGATACGTGTTTTTGTTAAGCGGTGGAGCTGTCGGTTGGTGCAGTTCTAAACAAAGCGTCGTGGCGGGATCTACATGTGAAGCGGAGTACATAGCTGCTTGAAGCAGCAAATGAAGGAGTCTGGATGAAAGAGTTCATTTCCGATCTAGGTGTCATACCTAGTGCATCGGGACCAATGAAGATCTTCTGTGACAATATTGGTGCAATTGCCTTGGCAAAGGAATCCAGATTTCACAAGAGGACCAAGCATATCAAAAGACGCTTCAACTCCATTCGGGACCAAGTCCAAGTGGGAGACATAGAGATTTGCAAAATACATACGGATCTGAATGTTGCAGACCCATTGACTAAGCCTCTTCCACGAGCAAAACATGATCAGCACCAAGACTCCATGGGTGTTAGAATCATTCTTGTGTAATCTAGATTATTGACTCTAGTGCAAGTGGGAGATCAAGGAAATATGCCCTAGAGGCAATAATAAAGTTATTATTTATTTCCTTATATCATGATAAATGTTTATTATTCATGCTAGAATTGTATTAACCGGAAACATAATACATGTGTGAATACATAGACAAACAGATAGTCACTAGTAAGCCTCTACTAGACTAGCTCATTAATCAAAGATGGTTATGTTTCCTAACCATAGACATGTGTTGTCATTTGATTAATGGGATCACCTCATTAGAAGAATGATGTGATTGACATGACCCATTCCGTTAGCTTAGCACTTGATCGTTTAGTATATTGCTATTGCTTTCTTCATGACTTATACATGTTCCTGTAACTATGAGATTATGCAACTCCGTTTACGGAGGAACACTTTGGGTACTACCAAGCGTCACAACGAATCGGGTGATTATAAAGGAGTACTACAGGTGTCTCCAAAGGTACTTGTTGGGTTGGCGTATTTCGAGATTAGGTTTTGTCACTCCGATTGTCGGAGAGGTATCTCTGGGCCTTCTCGGTAATACACATCACATAAGCCTTGCAAGCATTACAACTAATGAGTTAGTTGTGAGATGATGTATTACGGAACGAGTAAAGAGACTTACCAAGAACTTAGATTGAACTAGGTATTGGATACCGACGATCGAATCTCGGGTAAGTAACATACCGATGACAAAGGGAACAACGATGTTGTTATGCGGTCCGACCGATAAAGATCTTCGTAGAAAATGTAGGAACCAATATGGGCATCCAGGTCCCGCTATTGGTTATTGACCGGAGATGTGTCTCGGTCATGTCTACATTGTTCTCGAACCGTAGGGTCCGCACGCTTAAGGTTTCGATGACGGTTATATTATGAGTTTGTGTATTTTGATGTACCGAAGGAGTTCGAGTCCCGGATGTGATCACGGACATGACGAGGAGTCTCGAAATGATCGAGACATAAAGATTGATATATTGACGGCTATATTCGGACACGGAAAGGTTCGGAAGTTTAGGAGAAAGACGGAGTGCCGAGGGGTTACCGGAACCCCCCGGGGAAGTAATGGGTCTTATTGGGCCAAGAGGGGAGAGAGAGGGCTGCGCCAGGAGGTGGCGCGCCCCCCATGGGGAGTCCGAGGCTGGACAAGGAGGGGGGCGCCCCCTTTCCCTCTCCCTCTCCTCTCTTTCCTTCCCCTTCCTCCTTCCTAGTTGTACTAAGAAAGGGGAGTCCTAATCCCACTAGGAGGAGGACAACCCCCTCCCATGGCGCACCTCCTAGGGCCGCCCGGCCCTCCCCCTAGCTCCTTTATATCACGGGGGCGGGGGCACCCTAGAACACACAAGTTGATCCTTGAGATCGTTCCTTAGCCGTGTGCGGTGCCCCTCCACCATATTCCACCTCGGTCATATCATAGCGGTGCTTAGGCGAAGCCTGCGTGGTAGAACATCAAGATCATCACCACGCCGTCGTCTTGTGGAACTCCCTCTCCCCGGAGCTTTGCTGGATCGGAGCCCGAGGAGCGTCATCGAGCTAAACGTGTGCCAAGAACTCGGAGGCGTCGGAGTAACGGCGCTGGGATCGGCTGGATCGCGAGGAGAACGTACGACTACTTCCTCTACGTTGTGATCGACTCGGAGGCGCCGGAGTAACGGCGCTGGGATCGGCTGGATCGCGAGGAGAACGTACGACTACTTCCTCTACGTTGTGATCGCTTCCGCTTTGGTCTACGAGGGTACGTAGACAATACTCTCCCCTCTCGTTGCTATGCATCACCATGATCTTGCGTGTGCGTAGGAAATTTTTTGAAATTACTACGTTCCCCAACAATATGATCATCATCGCACACTCCCTATACTTTTGGGATTAGTGTTGAAACTAAATAAGTGTTATTTGGTATTTGCGTTGAGCATGAATATGATTTGATCATGTTTGTTGCAATACGGTTATTCATTTAAATTAGAGAATAATTGTTGTTTTGTTTACATGAATAAAACCTTCTATGGTCATAGACCCAATAAAATGGTTTGTTGGATCTCGATCGTAGTGATACACATATTCATAATATTGAAACCAAAAGATGCAAAGTTAATAATGATAGTGCAACTTATTTGTGGCACTGCCGTTTAGGTCATATTGGTGTAAAGCGCATGAAGAAACTCCATGTTGATGGGATTTTGGTATCACTTGATGCTTGCGAACCATGCCTTATGGGCAAGATGATTAAGACTCCGTTCTCCGGAACAATGGAGCGAGCAACTGACTTATTGGAAATAATACATACCGATGTATGCGATCCGATGAGTGTTGAGGCTCGCGGCGGGTATCGCTATTTTCTCACCTTCACAGATGATTTAAGCATATATGGATATATCTACTTGATGAAACATAAGTCTGAAACATTTGAAAAGTTCAAAGAATTTCAGAGGGAAGTGGAAAATCATCGTGACAAGAAAATAAAGTTTCTACGATCTGATCGCAGAGACAAATATTTGAGTTACGAGTTTGGTCTTCAATTAAAACAATGTGGAATAGTTTCACAAATTCGTGCCACTTGGAACACCACAGCATAATGGTGTGACCAAATGTCATAACCGTACTTTATTGGATATATGCAATCTATGATGTCTCTTACCGATCTACCACTATCGTTTTGGGGTTATGGATTAGAGACAGTTGCATTCACGTTAAATAGGGCACCATCTAAATCCATTGAGACGACTCCGTATGAACTATGGTTTGGCAAGAAACCTAAGCTGTTGTTTCTTAAAGTTTGGGGTTGCGATGCTTATGTGAAAAAGTTTCATCCTGATAAGCTCAAACCCAAATCGGAAAAGTGCGTCTTCATAGGATACCCAAAAGTTACTATTGGGTACACCTTCTATCACAGATCCGAAGGCAAGATATTCGTTGCTAAAAGTGGATCCTTTCTAGAGAAGGAGTTTCTCTCGAAAGAAGTGAGTGGGAGGAAAGTAGAACTTGATGAGGTAACTGTACCTGCTCCCTTATTGGAAAGTAGTTCATCACAGAAATCTGTTCATGTGACTCCTACACCAATTGTGAGGAAGCTAATGATGATGATCATGTAACTTCAGATCAAGTTACTACCGAACCTCGTAGGTCAACCAGAGTGAGATCCGCACCAGAGTGGTACGCTAATCCTGTTCAGGAGGTCATGTTACTTGACCATGACGAACCTACGAACTATGAGGAAGCGATGATGAGCCCAGATTCCACGGAATGGCTTGAGGCCATGAAATCTGAGATGGGATCCATGTATGAGAACAAAGTGTGGACTTTGGTTGACTTGCCCCATGACCGGCAAGCCATAGAAAATAAATGGATCTTCAAGAGGAAGACGGACGCTAATAGTAATGTTACTATCTACAAAGCTATAATTGTCGCAAAAGGTTTTCGACAAGTTCAAGGTGTTGAATACGATGAGAGTTTCTCACTCGTATCTATGCTTAAGTCTGCCCGAATCATGTTAGCAATTGCCGCATTTTATGAAATCTGGCAAATGGATAAACGAAACTACATTCCTTAATGGATTTATTAAAGAAGAGTTGTATATGATGCAACCAGAAGGTTTTGTCAATCCTAAAGGTGCTAACAAAATATGCAAGCTCCAGCGATCCATCTATGGACTAGTGCAAGCATCTCGGAGTTGGAATATACGCTTTGATAAGTTGATCAAAGCATATATTTTTATACAGACTTGCGGTGAAGCCTGTATTTACGAGAAAGTGAGTGGGAGCACTACAACATTTTTGATAAGTATATGTGAATGACATGTTGTTGATCGGAAATAATGTAGAATTATTCTGCAAAGCATAAAGGAGTGTTTGAAAGGATTTTTTTGAAAGAAAGACCTCAGTGAAGCTTCTTACATATTGAGCATCAAGATCTATAGAGATAGGTCAAAATGCTTGATAAGTTTTTTCAATGAGTATATACCTTGACAAGATTTTGAAGTAGTTCAAAATGGAATAGTCAAAGAAAGAGTTCTTGCCTGTGTTACAAGGTGTGAAATTCAGTAAGACTCAAAGCCCGACCACGGCAGAAGATAGAAAGAGAATGAAAGTCATTCCCTATGCCTCAGCCATAGGTTCTATAAAGTATGCCATGCTATGTACCAGATCTATTGTATACCCTACACTAATTTTGGCAAGGGAGTACAATAGTGATCTAGGAGTAGATCACTGGACAGCGGTCAAAATTATCCTTAGTGGAATAAGGATATGTTTCTCGATTATGGAGGTGACAAAAGGTTCGTCATAAAAGGGTTACGTCGATACAAGTTTTGGCACTGATCCAGATGACTCTAAGTCTTCATCTGGATACATATTGAAAGTGGGAGCAATTAGCTAAAGTAGCTCCGTGCAGAGCATTGTAGACATAAAATTTGCAAAATACATACGGATCTGAATATGGCAGACCCGTTGACTAAACTTCTCTCACAAGCAAAACATGATCACACCTTATCACTCTTTGGGTGTTAATCACATAGCGATGTGAACTAGATTATTGACTCTAGTAAACCCTTTGGGTGTTAGTCACATGGAGATGTGAACTAATAACATAAAGATGTGAACTATTGGTGTTAAATCACATGGTGATGTGAACTAGATTATTGACTCTAGTGCAAGTGGGAGACTGAAGGAAATATGCCCTAGAGGCAATAATAAAGTTATTATTTATTTCCTTATTTCATGATAAATTTTTATTATTCATGCTAGAATTGTATTAACCGGAAACATGATACATGTGTGAATACATAGACAAACAGAGTGTCACTAGTATGCCTCTACTTGACTAGCTCATTGATCAAAGATGGTTATGTTTCCTAACCATCGACATGAGTTGTCATTTGATTAACGGAATCACATCATTAGGAGAATGAAGTGATTGACATGACCCATTCCGTTAGCTTAGCACACGATCGTTTAGTATGTTGCTATTGCTTTCTTCATGAATTATACATGTCCCTATGACTATGAGATTATGCAAGTCCCGTTTACCGGAGGAACACTTTGTGTGCTACCAAACGTCACAACGTAACTGGGTGATTATAAAGGTGCTCTACAGGTGTCTCTGAAGGTACTTGTTGGGTTGGCGTATTTCGAGATTAGGATTTGTCACTCCGATTGTCGGAGAGGTATCTTTGGGCCCACTCAAGAATGCACATCACTATAAGCCTTGCAAGCATTGCAACTAATGAGTTAGTTGCGGGATGATGTATTACGGAACGAGTAAAGAGACTTGCCGGTAACAAGATTGAACTAGGTATTGAGATACCGACGATCGAATCTCGGGCAAGTAACATACCGATGACAAAGGGAACAACGTATGTTGTTATGCGATCTGACCGATAAAGATATTCGTAGAATATGTAGGAGCCAATATGAGCATCCAGGTTCCGCTATTGGTTATTGACCGGAGACGTGTCTCGATCATGTCTACATAGTTCTCGAACCCGTAGGGTCTGCACGCTTAACATTACGATGATAGTTATATTATGAGTTTATATGTTTTGATGTACGAAGGTTGTTGAGTCCGGATGTGATCACAGAGACATGACGAGGAGTCTCAAAATGGTCGAGACATGAAGATTGATATATTGGAAGCCTATGTTTGGATATCGGAAGTGTTCCGGGTGAAATCGGGATTTTACCGGAGTACCGGGAGGTTACCGGAACCCCCCGAGAACTTAATGGGCCTTAGTGGGCCTTGGTGGAAGAGAGGAGAGGCGGCCAGGCGGGGTGGCCGCGCCTCCCCCTAGTCCGAATAGGACAAGGAGAGGGGGGCGGCGCCCCCCCTTTCCTTCCTCCCCTCCACCTCTTCCCCCTCTCTCTCTCTCCTAGTCCAACATGGAAAAGGGGGGGAGTCCTACTCCCGGTAGGAGTAGGACTCCTCCTGGCGCGCCCTCCTCCTAGGCCGGCCGCACCCCCCCTTGCTCCTTTATATACAGGGGCAGGGGGGCACCCTAGAGACACAACAATTTATCTGTTTGATCTTTTAGCCGTGTGCGGTGCCCCCCTCCACCATAGTCCACCTCAATAATACTGTGGCGGTGCTTAGGCGAAGCCCTGCGTCGATACAACATCGACATCGTCCTGCGCCCGTCGTCTTGTGAAACTCTCCCTCAACACTCGGCTGGATCGGAGTTCGAGGGACGTCATCGGGCTGAACGTGTGCTGAACTCGGAGGTGTCGTACATTCAGTACTGGATCGGTCGGATCATGAAGACGTACGACTACATCAACCGCGTTGTGCTAACGCTTCTGCTTTCGGTCTACGAGGGTACGTGGACACACTCTCCCATCTCGTTGCTATGCATCACCATGATCTTACGTGTGCATAGGAATTTTTTTGAAATTACTACGTTCCCCAACACCCTCTACATCATGTCATCTTGCTTAAGGCGTTACTCTGTTTTTTTACTTAATACTCTAGATGCATGCTGGATAGCGGTCGATGAGTGGAGTAATAGTAGTAGATGCAGGCAGGAGTCGGTCTACTTGTCTCGGATGTGATGCCTATATACATGATCATACCTAGATATTCTCATAACTATGCTCAATTCCGTCAATTGCTCAACAGTAATTTGTTCACCCACCGTAGAATACTTATAGTCTTGAGAGAAGCCACTAGTGAAACCTATGGCCCCCGGGTCTATTCTCATCATATCAATCTCCATCACTTTGCATCTCTATATCAAAAATACCAAAAATATTATCTATCATCTCTATCAGATCTCACTCTCGTAAGTGACCGTGAAGGGATTGACAACCCATAATCGCGTTGGTTGCAAGGAGCTATTGTTTTTGTGTAGGTACGAGGGACTTGCGTGTAGCCTCCTCTTTGGATTGATACCTTGGTTCTCAAAAACTGAGGGAAATACTTACGCTACTTTGCTGCATCATCCTCTCCTCTTCGGGGAAATCCAACGCAGTGCTCAAGAGGTAGCAATCACCAAACCATACATCAAGTAGAGCATGTGAATATCCCATTGTCACCACAGATAAGCACATGCAAGACATACATCAAGTGTTCTCAAATCCTTAAAGACTCAGTCCGATAAGATAACTTCAAAGGAAAAACTCAATCCATTACAAGAGAGTAGAGGGGGAGAAACATCATAAGATCCAATTATAATAGCAAACCTTGCGATACATCAAGATTGTGCCGAATCAAGAACACGAGAGAGAGAGAGACAGAGAGAGGGAGAGATCAAACACATAGCTACTGGTACATACCCTCAGCCCCGAGGGTGAAATACTCCCTCCTCGTCATGGAGAGCGTCGGGATGATGAAGATGGCCACCGTTGAGGGATCCCCCCTCTGGTAGGGTGCTAGAACAGGGTCCCGATTAGTTTTTGGTGGCTACAGAGGCTTGCGGCGGCGAAACTCCCGATCTAGGTTATGGTCTGGAAGTATGGGGATATATAAGAGGTGTTGGCGTCGGGAACAAGTCAGGGGGGGTCCATGAGGCGGCCACGAGATAGGGGGGGCGCACAGGGGGATAGGGCGCGCCCCCACCCTCGTGGTGGCCTCGGGGCTCTTTTGGTCCATCTCCGGTACGCCGTGGGCTTCTTCTGGTCCAAAAACAATCTCCATGAATTTTAAGGTCAATTGGACTCCGTTTGGTATTCCTTTTCTACGATACTCAAAAACAAGAAAAAACAGAAACTGGCACTGGGCTCTAGGTTAATAGGTTAGTCCCAAAAATCATATAAAATAGCATATAAATGCATATAAAACATCCTAGATGGATAATATAATAGCATGGAACAATCAAAAATTATAGATACGTTGGAGACGTATCAAGCATCCCCATGCTTAATTCCTGCTTGTCCTCGAGTAGGTAAATGATAAAGCAGAATTTTTGATGTGGAATGCTACCTAGCATATTTATCAATGCAATTTTCTTTATTGTGGCACGAATGTTCAGATCCAAAAGATTCAATACAAAATTTTAATATTGACATAAAAATAATAATACTTCAAGCATACTGTCGTATTACGGGTTCCGGCAAAACCCTTGAGGTTCGAACTCTAGGGTGCGCACGAAGATCTCTCTCCCCCTAGCTCTCACTCTCACTGCAATCTCCAAGCTCAGCTCGTTGAACCCGAAGAACAAGGGACACAAGAGTTTATACTGGTTCGGGCCACCGATGTGGTGTAATACCCTACTCCAGTGTGGTGTGGTGGATTGCCTAGTAGGCTTGGATGAACAAGTACAAGGGAAGAAGGTGTTCTTGAGCTCGGTGAGCTTGTGTGTGTGAGAATGGTCTGAATGATCCCTCTCCCTCTATGGTGGTGGCTAGTCCTATTTATAGAGGCATGGGTCCTCTTCCCAAATGTTAGGCGGGAAGGGATCCCGCAACTGCCAATTTAAAGGGGGACAACTAGTACAAGCTATCCTGACAGAAGGTGGTCTTCGCCTGCCAAAGGCTCTGCTGGTGACGCCGTCGTGGGCTCCGCGATGACCTCCGTCCTGCCATCCTGCTGGTCTTGGTCCCGTTGCACCGATATGGAAACCTTTGCCTGATGCCTCGGGACTCCTCGCCTGCACTTGCCCCTTTAGCACCAAAGAGGAAACGAGTACTCTGCGCCCGCTGGCGCCCGCCTGGCCTTGGTCGTCATGGCTCACATAACGGGAACCTCGAGAGGTGCCCCCTGCCTTGATCTCTCCGCTCCTCGCGAGCCAGCCTAGGGAGGCTGCCCCTGAGGAGGTCTTGTGTTGTCCGCCTTGCGAGGCTTGGACCTTCACGAGGCTCTTGAGTGTTTGCTGGTGAAGATGGGTCGTACCAGGCCGCTGGTGGAGTCACGCCGTGGGCCGCAGGTAGGCAAGTCTGGGGACCCCCATTCCCTGAACGCCGATAGTAGCCCCCTGGCCCAAGGCGCGCTCGGACTTGGCTTCGAGGCGAAGCCAAGAGACAAGTGCGAAGCGCCGCGGGCCCCAACCGCCTGCGGCCTCGATTGACGCGTGGCGACTGATGGGACGTGGGCGTCTCCGCTTGCCCACGACGCGTGGCGACTGATATCCACCTGGCTAGGCGGCCACCACGACTTACATGGTTATTCCTTCATCGCTGGCGACGCACTCCCCCAACTCTTCCGCCTTCCTGAAACAACAGCCTCCTCTTCCAATCTGACCTGAGCACTGCCCTTCCGTCGCCATGGCGCCGAGCCAAATGAAGAAAGGGAAGAAGAAGTCCCCGTCCTCAGCCAAACCACACTACTGCAGGATGCTGCTAACGTGACACTACAATCAGAGACCCTTCCAAAAACTATGTGCGATGCCATAATCGCAAACGGTGCTGTATGAAAACCGTCAAAAAAGGTGGAAACGTTTGCGATGGAGGATGTGATACGTCTCCAACGTATCTATAATTTTTGATTGTTCCATGCTATTATATTATCAAGCTTGGATGTTTTATATGCATTTATATGCTATTTTATATGATTTTTGGGACTAACCTATTAACCTAGAGCCCAGTGCCAGTTTTTGCTTTTTCCTTGTTTCTAAGTATCGTAGAAAAGGAAAACCAAACGGAGTCCAATTGACCTGAAACTTCACGAAACTTATTTTTGGACCAGAAGAATGCCATGGAGTAAAAGAGTTGGGACAGAAGAGTCCCGGGCTGCCCACGAGGGTGGGGGGCGCGCCCACCCCCTGGGCGCGCCTCCCTACCTCGTGGACAGCCCGGAGACCCCCCTGACTTGTTCTCGATGCCAAAACCTCTTATATATACTGAAACCTCCAGAACATAACCTAGATCGGGAGTTCCGCCGCCGCAAGCCTTTGTAGCCACCGAAAACCAATCTAGACCCGTTCCGGCACCCTGCCGGAGGGGGGAATCCCTCTCCGGTGGCCATCTTCATCATCCCAGCGCTCTCCATGACGAGGAGGGAGTAGTTCACCCTCGGGGCTGAGGGTATGTACCAGTAGCTATGTGTTTGATCTCTCTCGGGTGTTCTTGATTTGGCACGATCTTGATGTATCGCGAGCTTTGCTATTATAGTTGGATATTATGATGTTTCTCCCCTCTACTCTCTTGTGATGGATTGAGTTTTCCCTTTGAAGTTATCTCATTGGATTGAGTCTTTAAGGATTTGAGAACACTTGATGGATGTCTTGCATGTGCTTATATGTGGTGACAATGGGATATTCACGTGATTTACTTGATGTATGTTTTGGTGATCAACTTGCGGGTTCTATGACCTCGTGAACTTATGCATAGGGGTTGGCACACGTTTTCGTCTTGACTCTCCGGTAGAAACTTTGGGGCACTCTTTGAAGTACTTTGTGTTGGTTTGAATAGATGAATCTGAGATTGTGTGATGATGCATATCGTATAATCATACCCACGGATACTTGAGGTGACATTGGAGTATCTAGGTGATATTAGGGTTTTGGTTGATTTGTGTCTTAAGGTGTTATTCTAGTACGAACTCTTGAATAGATCGATCATAAAGAATAACTTTGAGGTGGTTTCGTACCCTACAATAATCTCTTCGTTTGTTCTCCGCTATTAGTGACTTTGGAGTGACTCTTTGTTGGATGTTGAGGGATGGTTATATGGTCCAATTATGTTATTATTGTTGAGAGAACTTGCACTAGTGAAAGTATGAACCCTAGGCCTTGTTTCCTAGCATTGCAATGCCGTTTACACTCACTTTTATCATCAGTTACCTTGCTGTTTTTATATTTTCAGATTACAAATACCCATATCTACCATCCATATTGCACTTGTATCACCATCTCTTCGCCGAACTAGGGCACCTATACAATTTACCATTGTATTGGGTGTGTTGGGGACACAAGAGACTCTTTGTTATTTGGTTGCATGGTTGTTTGAGAGAGACCATCTTCATCCTACGCCTCCCACGGATTGATAAACCTTAGGTCATCCACTTGAGGGAAATTTTCTACTGTCCTACAAACCTCTGCACTTGGAGCCCAACAACGTCTACAAGAAGAAGGTTGCGTAGTAGACATCATGATGCATCAAACACGGTTCAGATTTTAGTTGCGTGTGCGATCCAGGGCATACAGTTCAGTCCAATGAACTGTTTGCGATGAGGCGGAACAAAAGAAACGGGCAGCCTGATGAAGGCGTGTGCGATATAGAGCATACGGTTCACTCGGATGAACTGTTTGTGATTAGGCAACACAAAAGAAACGGGCAGCCATATGAAGGTGTGTGCGATATACAGCATACGGTTCACTCGGATGAACTGTTTGTGATCAGGCAACACACAAGAAACGGTCAGCCAGATCAAGGTGTGTGTGATTGAGGGCATACGCTTCAGAAGGATTAACTGTTTGCGATTAGGCATGCAGCGTAAACGGGTAAGCCAGATCAAAGTGTCTGCGATTGATGACACACACTTCACATGGATGAACTGTTTGCGATTAGCCACAACAAATCAAAGCAGTTAGATAGATCAACGTGGTAATGCGCTTAGACAGGCACACCCATTCTAATTAAAAGACGTGTGCTGACATTGCCTATTGCGGTGCACCCTATGGTGCAAACGCCACGTACGCGGCCGAGAAGGCGTACGTGCCCACGTTACTCCAAGATGACTTGCATTCCTCCTCAACTCCTCATCCACAAAAATACAAAAACAAACAAGTCATTCATCATCGTTCCCTTGCGTCCGCCATGGCCAGCGTGAGTTCTGGGTCAAGAGATTGCCACCAGGGAGAGGCGAGCCTGGAAGCGTGTGGCACCCCGGCTCAGAGAAATCGGAACGCCCCGTATTCCAGCCTAGAGATCGAGGAGAAGTCTCTGGAATACGGCACTGCTTGACATAGAACAAATCAGCTCTTATTACAAGAATAATAATACAAGGGTATGATGTTACAAATAAGCACATCAGCACGACGACACTATGCCTGGGATACTACACTTGCTCTATGCTAGCAACGAAACAACTCGTAGCAGCGGAATACTTCTAGCAGCGGAACAACGACGAAGGTGGTGAATCTCCACTTCGCAGGGACTCTGGCTAGGACACGATCTAGCTCGCACGCACGGCAACCTCGACAAGCAAGCAAGCAATCATGGCATCACCTGCAATCTGGCATGACACGCCAGGTCAGTACATTGAATGTACTTGCAAGCTCACAACAACCATAAACATCAAGGCAAGACAATAACATAGCATTAAGCAGGTTAATTAAATTAACATCTACCATGATACGACAGCAACTACTAAGCATGATATGAAACTACTACAATACTGATAAACCAACATCTCATTCCCAACAACAATCTCATTCTTGGCTAACCGGCCAAGCAATATACCATCTCGACCACCTCGTGGTCCATATGATCACCTCGTGATCAAAACATCCACCTGATCACCTCGTGATCAACATATCCACACGGTCACCTCGTGACCACATCACAAACTGAATGATCATCCTCAAGATCATCTCAACATCATCATCAACATCCTGCCAAACTGTTACTGCTCACATACATCATATAAATCAACTATAAGTCATTCCGTCACGTGAGTGTTGATCGAACGGTGTGACCTAGTACGGACGCGGCTATCGATAGCTTAAACACACACTCTGCAGAGGTAGCGCATTGTACCCACACCATGGAACCCATGGCCTCGCACTCTCATTCGGGTGGACCAACGGTGTTCCGACAAAACCGATCTACTGCCATGACACTCTCCCGGCCACTCCGACCAACACCCCCTTTGGGTTCAGTCCTGGGTGGTCCCGTGCCTACTAAAGGCACCAACGGCCACCGTAGTGGCAAAACGGCCACCGTCGTGGCAAACAAAAACGGTCCCAAACGGGGACAAAAGCGCGCAAAATCCAACTACGGGCACACAAGCCTTATATCCGCCTACCTAATTAGGGTAGCGCGTGCCCATAACCTTCCCTCGTTGGAGGCACCGGCGCGAGACACGGCAATAGCATCGCATTAGGGCCTTCCCATAAAGGCAAATGTGGTTGCACTGGAGAAAGCCCGGTTCGGTGGCACCTGACCAACTTAATGACGGAATTTATCCCCAAAAATATAACTGTGATAACTGATACTCCGATATCAACTATCAAACTATAATCCAAGTCATAGCAATATCCAACAAATAATCTGAGCATAATATCATCATATCAAAATACTCCAAGGATAGCATAACATTTCTATCATGATGAATCTGAAAACAATAACTCTACTACTCCAATAACAAGAACAAAGCTATCCAGCTAAGATCCACACGTAAACATCATCTCCGAAATTAATACTCCAAGCAATAGTAACAGATCATCGACCAGCATCATGAAAATAATCATACTAACCACTAATAATCCGAAGGCAGCATGACATCCAAAGTAATACTCCAAAATATAATAACAGATATCATCATGAAAACAATCATAATATCAACCACTAATACTCCAATGGAAACATGATACTCATCAACTACAAACATAACTCCTAGTAATACAAACAATAGCATGGCAACAACAAGATCAAAAATAATACTCCGAGAAAATGCCATGCACAAAGTCATGTAGCTAAAGCAATATTTTAAACAAGTTCAAATAGATTAAACCATGCCACTGCATTACAGTGATGCAAATGGAGGGTGTGGCTTGCCTGGGGTGGAAGAAATCAACGGAAGAAAGTGCGAGAAGCTCGCGGAACGAATCGCCGGAAAACGTACTCTCTTGGAGGGGGCTAAATAAGGGCAGGGGCAAAATGGTCATTTTTAGAATGTCAAAACATGTTGAAAATGATTCCATCGGAACGGGCTCGACGAAACAAAGAAGTGGGCTTTGGATTCACCTGATTTGGAGCTACGGGTAAAAAGATAGGATAGTTTTTCTGCCAGGGACCCATTTGTAAATAAAATCATCACAAGCAGGCCCTTAGCCGGAAAAACTGAAAGCGCACTCCAGAAAATACGCCTTCTCTTTTGGAAAACGTATTCCTCGCTGTAACAGAGAGAAAATACGCCTTCAGTAAAGGAAAGCGTACTTTCGCTGAAGTAGAAGGAGAATACGCTTTTAGAAGAAGAAAACGGAGTGGCTAGGAGTTCGTCTCCACTTATCTGACGCGGCGGGGCGGGGTCAACATCCAGAGGCTGACCTATGGGGCCCGCATGACCCAGGCGAGGTCAACGCCCTCCTCCTGGCCTCTCCTTCTTCTCTCCCGACGCGCCCGCGGAGCAGAGGGAGGTCGCCGGCGCGGAGGCTCGTCCGGCCGGCTCCGGCCATCCCCCGCCTCACTCGACCTATGGGCAAGCTCAGCAGGAGTAGCCGCACCCGTATGCGGAGAGAAGGGGCTCCGAGAAGGACCGAGGCGAGAGGGAGCGAGGACATGGCGGACGGTGGCGACGGGCACCGACGGGGCTCGCGGCCAATAGCCACCAGAGGAGGAGGAGAAGCATTGGGGCGGCTCTAGGGGACTTGGGGAGGCTACTGGTGGTGGTGGAAAGGAGAATGGGGCTCGGCCTTGCTCGGATTTAGGAGGGCAGGGGCGGCGGCCATGGCGGCCAACAGAGGCGAAGAGGGCTTCTGGAGCTCGTTTGAGAGGCTGGGGCGGGGTCTAGGAGGAGGGTGAGGTCGTGGATGAGGAGAGACGCGGTTCGGGGCTGCTAAATAGGCGCAGGGCGAGGTGCCGAGCCGGTTGCTGCCGCTCGAGCTCGGCCAAACCTCTGGCGACGCTCATCGATCACGGGGAGGCGCGGGAATGCGACGAGGGGGGTGTGGATGAGCTATAGAGGTGCACAGGGCAGGAGGGGCCGAGGGCGAAGAGGAGAAAGAAACCAAACGCCTTGAATGCTCGGTCGGCCACATCACGTCCGTGGGCGCATGGTGACGAGAGCTTACGGAGGGCTTACGGAGGGGGAGATGACTCCACGAGGACGGCGACGACACGGGGAACATGGTAGACAGGTCTGTGCTCGCTGAGACGCCGAGCAGAGGAGGGGCCCGAGCAAGAAGATGTTCTGGACGCGGCCAGGGTGTGCCAAAACGATGGCCACCGCGTGCACTGGTGCACACAGTCCCACAAGCCATGCCAAGCAATGTCTGGGGGTTAGTCCTTCCTAGGGAGGTTGCAACTGCGGTGGTAGCTTGGTTAAAAATGCTTTGGTTAAATGGTAAGTAACCTCTGAAGTTTACTGCAGTAAACTTGAACATGTACTGTTGATCCGCAGTAACTTGGTTGGGTCCAACAGGTTTGTCTGGGGTGATTAGCTTAGGAAGGACTATAATCCTGGAAGTTTTCGAGCATAATGAAGCACAAACTAATATAGTTGCTTTGTAACACATTATGGTCCAGAAACTAGATCAGGAAGGTGCACTCACATGGAGCATCAACTTGAGCTCAAATTTGGCATAGGATGATGATTTGATCATATAAAGATGTTGTATAAGTTTCATACCAATTGGATTCACCAAAATGGTACTTGCTTGAAAAACATCCTTACTGACCAGAAACTTGCAATAATTTTGGAGAAATATTGGCTAAGTGAAATGGTGCCAAATTTGGTGGAGATAGGTTATCTGGGTAGGAGAACAACCTAGTATTTGCTCAGAATTAATGAAGCAATATAAAATGCACTTGCTTCACAACCTGGAAATATTGCCAGAATCAAAGATTTGGTCCTGTGCTCACATAGATCAAGGGATGGGGCTGAAATTTGAAGGAGGCTAATTATATGAGCACATGCAGAGGCATGCAAAATTTCAAATCATTTGGGTACTCCTAGCTAGCACTTCCTTCACACTAGCTTTTGTTTGACAGAAACTTTGAAAAATCACTGAGGAAGATTGGCTAGGCAAATAAAGTTGAATTTTGGCATGTGGCAGTTATTTGGACATAAAAGAATGCCCAACAAGTTTGGGAGCAAACAAGATAAGATAAATGACACTTCCTTCACAAAGTGCCACTCTGGACCGAAATGAAGAATAATTATTAGGGAATTGTTCTTGGGATAGGACAGAAAAGTTTGGGCATATTTGAGCAACATATGACCCAAAGGAATTATGAGAATTATTTGGGAATTTTTGGATGGACAGAAATATAGGTTGCTTCACAACCTAGGGCAAATAGGATTATTCCTTTAATAGAAAAAGGAATATTTCCTAGAAAAAGATTTTAGGGTTTGGTCAAGGAGTGAAGTGACATGATCTTGGAAAGGTTTTGAGAATGATGAGCCACTTTGGAGGGGAAATGAGGATGATTTCACAGGTGGCAAGGCCACAGAACCACTCCAAAAATGAAAATAGCGCAAAAACCAATAAATCAAAAAGAAAAAGAAAAGGGCCAAAAACCAGGCTGTTACAAAGCGGGAGCACGAGAGATGTCCCACCTCGCCATGATAGCAGCCAACATGTCCCGTCGCACGGCCATAGTAGCAAAGAGTTCCCGCCACTCTGCCGAAGCAGCACGGAGGACCCGCCACGCCATCGATGCAGCAGACTGGTTCGGCCGCGCCGCAGAAGCAGAAGAGATGTCCTGCCGCACCGCGAATGCAGCAGAGATGTCCTCCCTTGCCGCGGCGGCCTGGGAAAATGCCTCGAGGGCAGGCGGGGACTCTTACAGGCGCATGCGTGCCCTCGTCCATAGGCAGATGGATCATATCTCCAGGTGGGCGAGGTTGCAGGATGACCTGCAAGCCTCGTTTGAACAGTCTACCGATGTCATTCGACAACTAAATGGGAGCAATGCGAAGCTCCAGGCCGAGCGCGACCTGCTGAGGGCGAAGATCGTCAGAAGTGCGGAGCAGCAGGAACAGACCACTGCCTTGTTAAAGAGGACCGACGTCATCGTCGAGAAACTTATGGGCGAGAATAACAAGCTGCGAATCGAGCGCAGAAGGCTGGTGGAGGAATCTGTGGGTGCTCTCAAGAAGCATCTTGAGGACAAGAAAGAGCTCATCGCCGCTCGCCGCGGAGACTAGTTCCCGCGGCCTGTAGCAACGCATTAAGAAAGTAGAGATCAGCGAGCCAGATCGGGGTCTTCCTTCTTCTTTTGCCCTTGTGTATTTCGGGCGTTGCCGCATGTGGCTTTTTTTAATTATGTTTCTAAATATGTAAGACAATTATTATCCACTGTCATCGTCCTTATACTCATCATGCTTGCTATAAGTCGCAGTCGATGCTATATAGGTCCGTCGGATCTTACATCAAGATCCGTGCAAAACTTTCTTTTCAGATTTTCATTTTTATCTCTTAAATCTTAGTCTAGTGAGACATATAGCCACGCCGTAGAACAGGTGCTTGATACGTCTCTGTCGTATCTACTTTTCGAAACACTTTTGCCCTTGTTTTGGACTCTAACTTGCATGATTTGGATGGAACTAACTTGACCGACATTTGTTTTCAGCAGACTTTCCATGGTGTTATTTATGTGCAGAAACAAAACTGCTCGGAATGACTTGAAACTTCATGGAACATCTTTTCAGAAATAATAAAAAATCGTTGCAAAAGATGAAGGCCAGGGGGCCCACCACCTGTTCACGAGGGTGGGGGCGCCCCCCCCCCTAGGGCGCGCCCCCCTACCTCGTGGGCCCCCTGAGGCTTCTCCAGCGCCAAGTCCAACTCTATATATTTGCTTTTGGAGAGAAAAAAATCAAGGAGAAGAAATCATCGCATTTTACGATACCGAGTCGTCGCCAAGCCCTAAAACCTCTCGGGAGGGCTGATCTGGAGTCCGTTCGGGGCTCCGGAGAGGGGGATTCATCGCCGTCGTCATCATCAACCATCCTCCATCACCAATTTCATGATGCTCACCGCCGTGCGTGATAATTCCATCGCAGGCTTGCTGGACGGTGATGGGTTGGATGAGATCTATCATGTAATTGAGTTAGTTTTGTTAGGGTTTGATCCCTAGTATCCACTATGTTACGAGATTGATGTTGCTATGACTTTGCTATGCTTAATGCTTGTCACTAGGGCCCGAGTGCCATGATTTCAGATCTGAACCTATTATGTTTTCATGAATATATGTGTGTTCTTGATCCTATCTTGCAAGTCTATAGTCACCTACTATGTGTTATGATCCGACAACCCCAAGTGACAATAATCGGGACCACTCCGGTGATGACCGTGGTTTGAGGAGTTCATGTATTCACCATGTGCTAATGCTTTGTTCGGTTCTCTATTAAAAGGAGGCCTTAATATCCCTTAGTTGTCATAGGACCCGCTGCCACGGGAGGGTAGGACAAAAGATGTCATGCAAGTTCTTTTCCATAAGCACGTATGACTATATTCGAATACATGCCTACATTACATTGATGAATTGGAGCTAGTTCTATGTCACCCTAGTTTATGATTTGTTACATGATGAACCGCATCGGCATAATTATCCATCACCGATCCAATGCCTACGAGCTTTCCATATCTGGTTCTCGCTTATTTACTTTCCGTTGCTCTTTGTTACAATCACTACAAAACACCAAAAAAATTACTTTTGCTTTCGTTACTTTTGTTACCGTTACCACTACTATCATATTACTTTGCTACTAAACACTTTGCTGCAGATACTAAGTTATCCAGGTGTGGTTGAATTGACAACTCAACTGCTAATACTTGAGAATATTCTTTGGTTCCCCTTGTGTTGAATCAATAAATTTGGGTTGAATACTCTATCCTCAAAAACTGTTGCGATCCCCTATACTTGTGGGTTATCAAGACTAATTTCTGGCGCCGTTGCCGGGGAGCATAACTCTATTCTTTGAGTCACTTGGGATTTATATCTGCTGGTCACTATGAAGAACTTGAAAGACGCTAAGACAACAATTTATCCCTCAACTACGAGGGGAGGTAAGGAAGCGCCATCTAGCTCGCACTTGATTCACCTTCCGCTTTTGAGTAAGCTTGCGACACCTAAACCTCGCTTACGCTATTCGATTACGATATGTTGCATGTTATTGATGATGCCACTTCTGCTATGCATGATACTTATGATGAAACTACCTCTATGCTTGATACTACTGTGCCCCTTAGTGAATTTCTTGACGAACAAATTGCTAGGGCTAGAGAGAAAGAAATTATTGAAACTGATTATAATGATGAAAGTAATGATGAAGATAGGCCTGTTATACCTGAGGGTTATGTTTTTAATATGGAAGCTTCTACAGCCATTCTAGCTTGCAAATATAGATATGAGCTCAAGAGGTTATTAGCTGAATGGAATAAGGAATCTCTTAGAGATAGAATGAGCTGCCTGGCGCTGCTTTTGCTACTTCGCCTATTTGTGTTGCCGATAAGGATTATGAATTTTCTGTTGATCTTGATATAATTACTTTGGTTGAATCTAATCCTTTTCATGGCTATGAATCTGAAACTGTTGTGGCACATCTTACTAAATTAAATGATATAGCCACCCTGTTCACTAATGATGAGAGATCTCGCTACTTTTACATCCTTAAAATATTTCCGTTCTCATTAAAGGGTGATGCTAAGATATGGTTTAATTCTCTTGATCCTGGTTGTGTGCGTAGTCCCCGTGATATGATTTATTACTTCTCGCTAAATATTTCCCTGCTCATAAGAAACAAGCTGCTTTAAAGGAAATATACAACTTTGTGCAAATTCAAGAAGAGAGTCCCCCACAAGCTTGGGGGAGGCTTCTCAAGTTACTTAATGCTTTGCCTGATCATCCTCTTAAGAAAAATGAATTACTTGATATCTTTTATAGTGGACTAACCGATGCTTCCAGAGATTACCTGGATAGTTGTGTTGGTTCTCTTTTCACGGAAAGAACACCGGATGAAGCTGAAATTCTATTGAATAATATGTTGACAAATGAAAATAATTGGGCACCTCCTGAGCCAGCTCCTGCTCCAATTACTGAGTCTATTCCTAAACCAACTTTGAAGAAGAGAGGTGTTCTATTTCTCAGTCCTGAAGATATGCAAGAGGCAAAGAAATCTATGAAAGAAAAAGGTATTACAGCTGAAAATGTTAAGAATTTACATCCTATTGAAGAAATACTTAGTCTTAATCTACCGCCTAGTGAAGAAACTTATGATCTTAATCCATTACCTATTGAAGAACCTCCTGGTCTTGATAACCCGACACAGGTAGTAAAGGTAAATTCTCTCTATAGATTTGATGAAGGTGATATTCCTCACTATAAGTCTGCTAGACAATGCTTTGATGAGTTTGATAATTTTATTGTCAAACAAGAAAATTTCAATGCTTATTTTGGTAGACAATTAAAACAAAATGCTTATATGATTAAACACTTGGGTGATTATATGGCTAATATTAGAGGTGAAATTAAACTTGTTAGCAAACATGCTTCTATGGTTACCACTCAAGTAGAACAAGTACTTAAGGCTCAAAATGATTTTCCCAATGAAATGAATAGTAAGAAAAATGATTATGCTGTTAGAGTGGCTACTAGAACTGGTAGAATGACTCGGGAACCTTTGTATCCTGAAGGCCACCCTAAGAGAATCGAGCAAGATTCTCAGAGAAATAATATTGATGTACCTAGTTCTTCTAAAAGGAAGAAAAATAAAAATGATAGGACTTTGCAAACTTCTAGTGAACCTATTGCTGAACCACCTGAGAATCCAAATGATATCTCTATGTCTGATGCTGAAACACAATCTGGTAATGAACATGAACCTAATGAAAATGTTAATGATGATGTTCATGATGATGCTCAACCTAGTAATGATAATGATGTAGAAGTTGAACCTGATGTTGATCTTGATAACCCACAATCAAAGAATCAACGTTATGATAAGAGAGACTTTGTTGCTAGGAAGCATGGTAAATAAAGAGAGCCACGGGTTCAGAAACCCATGCCTTTTCCTCCCAAACCATCCAAGAAAAAGGACGATGAGGATTTTGAGCGCTTTGCTTAAATGATTAGACCTATCTTTTATGTATGCGATTAAGCGATATGCTCAAAATGAATCCTTATGCTAAATATATGAAAGATATTGTCACTAATAAAAGAAAGATACCGAAGCTGAAATTTCCACCATGCTTGCTAATTATACTTTTAAGGGTGGAATACCAAAGAAACTTGGAGATCCAGAGTACCTACTATACCAAGCTCCATTAAAAGAAACTATGTTAAAACTGCTTTATGTGATCTTGGAGCCGATGTTAGTGTTATGCCTCTCTCTTTATATCGTAGACTTGATTTGAATAAGTTGACACCTACTGAAATATCTTTGCAAATGGCTGACAAATCAACTGCTATACATTGCCGGTATTTGTGAGGATGTGCGTGTTGTGGTTGCAAATGTTACTATTTTAACGGACTTTGTTATTCTTGATATTCCCGAGGACGATAGTATGTCTATTATTCTTGGAAGACCTTTTCTGAATACTATAGGTGCTGTTATTGATTGCAACAAAGGCAATGTCACTTTTCATGTTAATGGTAATAAGCATACGGTACACTTTCCGAGGAAACAACCTCAAGTTCATAGTATCAACTCTATTGGAAAAATTCCATCGATCATAATTGGAGGTTTTGAATTTCCTCTTCCTACTGTCAAAAAGAAATATGATATTCTTATTATAGGGGATGTGCATATCCCCGTAGAGGTAAAATAGTGTTATTCGAAATTTCTCCGGTTTCATGTTATTCGGAATGAGTTTATTAACAAGACCTGATCAACCTTGTTAGTGGATTCCTTTTGATGAGCATGAGATGGATGAAACTAGAAGGCACAACCTTCTGTACTCTCTTTCTACTTTCTGGCATTTAGTTGAAATAAAGTAAAAATAGCATTTTTCTGTCTATTTTATGATTTATCTATGCAATATAAAAATACCCCAAAATAAAAGTCCTCCAAATGCCATGCCAATTTAATATGATTTTTTCTGGAATATTTGAGGATTTATGGTACTGAAAACACTGCGGGGGAGTTGCCACCTGGCCACGAGGGTGGAGGGTGCGCCCCCTGCCTCGTGGGCCCACGGTGGCCCTCCTACACTTATTCCTGCAACCATCCTCTTCTTCTTCCTCCCACAAACACGAATATCTGGCTCAAGCACGAGTTCTAGCTCACTTTGCTGCGATTTTCGATCTCCTTGCTCAAAGCACCTCTCACAAAACTGCTTGGGGAGATTGTTCCTTGGTATGTGACTCCTCCATTGGTCCAATTAGTTTTTGCTCTAGTGCTTTATTCGTTGCAAATTTGTGCTGCATAGGTGACCATGTTCTTGAGCTTGCATGTCAAATTTATATGGTTCCAAGTAGTTCTAATGCTTGATATAGGCTCTAGGCACTTGTAGGAGTAGTTGCTATCAATTTTGTTGAGCTTGGTTCACCTTTGTTTGAAGTTACTAAAAAATTCAGAAATTTTTCAGAGGAAGCAATATGCTTAGGAAAATGTTCCAAGGTGGTTCTTCAAGGAAGCAAGGACCCAGGCTTGCAATGCGTGATGCTGATGAGGAGCCCCCAAGGGATGCTCCAGTACGGCCCTGTGAATGGCCTTCGGGAAATTTTATGGATCGAGCGGGAATCAAAGAAGAATTTAACGCATATTTGCGTAACGCCGATCTCGAGAGCTTTGAGGCAGACAAATGCCCACAGTACCATGATCTCACTAGTTCATTTGTGAGGAGGTTTGAATTTTCATCTTCACGTAATTCTCCAACTGTCATGTTTGATATTTATGACAAATCTTATACCATGGACTTGGAGGATTTTACTTTTGCTTGCAAACTTCCACAATGGGGTAGTGCTAGTGATCCCCGTAAATATGAATTTAGAGATTTTCTTGCTAGTATAACTGTAGGGGAATCTAGAGATATAGCACAAGCCACCATAGGGAGCATTCACTTTCCTGCTATACATTATTTTGCTCTCTTCATAGGTAGGTGCATAACTGGTAAGGATGAAGCATGCCATATGTGTGTGCCTGACCTCAGTATTCTTAGGAGTGCTGTGTTAGGATACCAATCTTATCATATGGGAGCCATTGTAGCACGTAGGTTGCATCATAATAGATATAATGGAGATTTCTTTGGAGGAATTTATGCAACCCGCTTAGCTAATTTTCTTGAGGTGGACGTTCGTGAGGATGATATGGAGTTGCCTCCTACTTATTTAGATTTTAATTCTATGGTCTCTCACCAGTTTGTCGAGAGGTATGAATCACCTCTCCAATATCGACTAATCTTTGAAAAACGGCGTGTTGTCCGTATTACTCTCCCTGCTCCTGCCTTCTTTGATTATCAGGCAAGAGGAAGATATACTATTACCGGAGAGGAGGCAGATGAGTACGAGAGGAGAGCGGAGGCGATAAACGCTGCGTCACAATACGACCCCAGCTACACCTACGGGTATCCGCCAGGCTATCCTTGGCAATGAACCAACTTAGGCCAAAAGCCTAAGCTTGGGGGAGTACGTATTTCCCACCGACATTACATTTATGTTCACACACTCATTGCTAGATGTCGGTGCTCATACTCTTTCACTGTAATATCCATGCTAGTTTATTTTCTTTTTCCTGCTTTCTTCTTGTGTGTTTGCTAAATCTAGAGAAAAACAAAAAAAAATTAGTAGTAGCTTCTAGCTAGTTTACTTTTCTTGCTGTAGTAGTAATAATTAAAAAGAAAAAACCAAAAATATTTCCCGTTCTTCTTTTGCTTGTTGGGAGCTTTCCCGTGTAAATAGTTTTATTCCTTTTCTTTTCTTTGGGGGTCGATAGGAGAAGACCATGATTAAATTGTTGAAGTGGCTCTTATATGCATTATTGTTGATTTAACCAAGAGCCCATATTTCCTTGTCTTCTCCTGTTTATTGAATGCTCGCAGATTCCAGCTTAGTCCAATGCACGTACACTCTTATTATTATTCACTTTGTTCGGTCGTGCGAGTGAAAGGCAATTATGATGATATATGATGGACTGACTGAGATGAGAAAAGCTGGTATGAACTCGACCTCTCTTGTTTTTGTAAATATGATGAGTTCATCATTCCTGATTCAGCTTATTATGAATAAACATGTTTGCAATGACAATTAGAGATCATAGTTGCTCGTGCCATGCTTGATTAGCTATGAGTTATAATGGTTTACCTTGCATGCCAACATTCTATTAAAATGGTTGTGATGTGGTATGATGGGGTGGTATCCTCCTTTGAATGATTTAAGTGACTTGACTTGGCACATGTTCACGCATGTAGTTGAAACAAATCAACATAGCCTTCACGATATTTATGTTCATGGTGGATTATATCCTACTCATGCTTGCGTCCAATGTTTATTAATTTTAGTGCATGTTCATGACTGTTGTCGCTCTCTAGTTGGTCGCTTCAGCCTTTTGCTAGCCTTCACTTGTACTAAGTGGGAATACTGCTTGTGCATCCAATCCCTTAAACCTCAAAGTTATTCCATATGAGTCCACTATACCTTCCTATATACGGTATCTACACCGCCGTTCCAAGTAAATTTGTATGTGCCAAACTCTAAACCTTCAAATAAACATTCTGTTTTGTATGCTCGAATAGCTCATGTATCAACTAGGGCTGCCCTTATCTTCCATGTTAGGCGGGTTATTCTCACGAGGAGTGGACTCCGCTCCTCATTCACGAGAAATGGCTGGTCTCCGGGATGCCGAGTCCCATGCTTTATGCAAACTAAATCAAAATTAATTGCAAACAAAACTCCCCCGGGTACTGTTGCTAGTTGGAGACACTCGTTGTTTCGAGCAAGTCATGGATTGATGCTTGTTGGTGGAGGGGGAGTATAAACTTTACCATTCTATTTGGGAACTGCCTATAATGTGTGTAGCATGGAAGATATCGCCATCTCTTGGTTGTTATGTTGACAATGAAAGTATGCCGCTCAAAATATTATTTATCTCTATTTCAAAACCGAGCTCTGGCACCTCTACAAATCCTCGCTTCCTCCTGCGAAGGGCCTATCTATTTACTTTTATGTTGAGTCATCACCCTCTTATTAAAAAGCACTAGCTGGAGAGCGCAGCTGTCATTTGTATCCATTACTATTAATTTATATTGGGTATGACTATTATTGGATCTCTTTTACCATGAATTACAATGTCTAGTCAGTCCTTGATCTTTAAAGGTGCTCCGCATTTATGTTTTGCGGTCTCAGAAAGGGCTAGTGAGATACCATCGTGTTATATCATATTATGATTGTTTTGAGAAAGTGTTGTCATTCGAGATTTGTTATTATGGCTCGCTAGTTGATCATGCTATTGATATGAGTAAATATGAGACCTGAGAATTATTGCAAATGTGGTTAGTCATAATCTTTGCTGAAAACTTAAATGTTGGCTTTACAAATTTACAACAACAAGAACAAACAGAGTTTGTAAAAGTTTTTCTTTATCACTTTCAGTTTATCAACTGAATTGCTTGAGGACAAGCAAAGGTTTAAGCTTTGGGGAGTTGATACGTCTCCGTCGTATCTACTTCTCCAAACAATTTTGCCCTTGTTTTGGACTCTAACATGCATGATTTGGATGGAACTAACCCGAACTGACGCTGTTTTCAGCAGACTTTCCATGGTGTTATTTATGTGCAGAAACAAAACTTGTCGGAATGACCTCAAACATCATGGAACATCTTTTCGGAAATAATAAAAAATCGATGCAAAAGATGAAGGCTAGGGGGCCCACCACCTGTCCACGAGGGTGCCCCCCCCTAGGGCGCGCCCCCTATCTCGTGGGCCCCCTGAGGCACCTCCGACGCCAACTCCAACTCTATATATTTGCTTTCGGAGAGAAAAAAATCAAGGAGAAGAAATCATCGCGTTTTACGATACAGAGCCACCGCCAAGCCCTAAAACCTCTCGCGAGGGCTGATATGGAGTCCGTTCGGGGCTCCGGAGAGGGGGATTCATCGCCGTCGTCATCTTCAACCATCCTCCATCACCAATTTCATGATGCTCACCGCCATGCATGAGTAATTCCATCGTAGGCTTGCTAGACGGTGATGGGTTGGATGAGATCTATCATGTAATCGAGTTAGTTTTGTTAGGGTTTGATCCCTAGTATCCACTATGTTCTGAGATTGATGTTGCTATGACTTTGCTATGCTTAATGCTTGTCACTAGGGCCCGAGTGCCATGATTTCAGATCTGAACCTATTATGTTTTCATGAATATATGTGTGTTCTTGATCCTATCTTGCAAGTCTATAGTCACCTACTATGTGTTATGATCCGCAACCTCAAGTGACAATAATCGGGACCAATCCCGGTGATGACCATAGTTTGAGGAGTTCATATATTCACTATGTGCTAATGCTTTGTTCCGGTTCTCTATTAAAAGGAGGCCTTAATATCCCTTAGTTTCCGTTAGGACCCCGCTGCCACGGGAGGGTAGGACAAAAGATGTCATGCAAGTTCTTTTCCATAAGCACGTATGACTATATTCGAAATACATGCCTACATTACATTGATGAATTGGAGCTAGTTCTATGTCACCCTAGTTTATGACTGTTACATGATGAACCGCATCCGGCATAATTATCCATCACCGATCCAATGCCTATGGGCTTTTCATATACTGGTTCTCGCTTATTAACTTTCGCGTTGCTACTGTTACAATCACTACAAAACACCAAAAATATTACTTTTGCTTCCGTTACTTTCGTTACCGTTACCACTACTATCATATTACTTTGCCACTAAACACTTTGCTGCAGATACTAAGTTATCCAGGTGTGGTTGAATTGACAACTCAACTGCTAATACTTGAGAATATTCTTTGGCTCCCCTTGTGTCGAATCAATAAATTTGGGTTGAATACTCTACCCTTGAAAACTGTTGTGATCCCCTATACTTGTGGGTTATCAGTGCTCGGGCGCCATTAATGGAGAAGTTGGGAGGGAGGTGCCCGGCGGGTAGCGGTCAAAGGGCTCTCCTCCCGATGAGCACGCGCAGGGGTCTGATCGCACGCCTCCCGTACTCAAATAGCTACCCCGCACGACACCTCCTAGCCAATAAAAAAGGGGACGCGTGGACGCACGGAATTTGTAAGTCGAACGCCCATGGTTTCAATAATACTTGTGTTTCCGATTTGTAACATGACAACACTTGTTCCAAAATGACATTGTTGATTGTTAATGTGTGGGCCTTCGCAAACCGGACAAAAAAATTACCACAACATGTTGGTGCCATGTCATGAGACCATGCCAAGTTTCATGATTTTCAGGCGTGTTTTGGAATTACAGGAATTAAAAAACCAAGTTTCTCAATCTTTCCGGCCGAGCCACGACGCCCAGATGTTTGAACTCCCATCTCTTGTATGGGACCTAGAAATTCACTCAAAGACACACATGTGATTTTTCAAACAACTTTGGTGCACTCGAGCATGTGCTTGTAGTTCAAATTAGAATTATGCACATTAAATGCCCGGAAACATAATTAATTTATAAAAAAGGCGAAACGAGCCTGGAATAATTCCAAAATTTAGCACATTACTTTTATTTGGTCTAATCTGGCTGTGTAAAAAAATAAGGCGAGAGAAGGCAGTGTACGTATGTCGTTTCGCACACGGAGGTGACACGTTCCCTCTCGGAACCACGAGCCTTCTTGAGGGAAGCTCCGGTTTGCAAGAAGCTTACACCAAAGCTTGTCCCAAATCGGCCAAAAAATTACCGCAGCATGTTGGTGACATGTCATGAGACCATGCCAAGTTTCATGATTTTCAGGCGTGTTTTGGATTTATAGGAATTAAAAAACCAAGTTTCTCAATCTTTCCGGCCGAGCCACGACGCCCAAATGTTTGAATTTCACTCTCATCCCTTGCATGGGACCAAGAAATTCACCCAAGGACACACATGTGATTTTTCAAACAACTTTGGTGCACTGGAGCATGTGCTTGTAGTTCAAATTTGAATTATGCACATTAAATGCCCAGAAACTCAATTAATGTATAAAAAAGGCGAAATGAGCCTGAAATAATTCCAAAATTTAGCACGATACTTATATTTGGTCTAATCTGGCTGTGTAAAAAAATTAAGGCGGGAGAAGGCAGTGTACGTATGTCGTTTCGCACACGAAGGTGACACGTTCCCTCTCGGAACCACGAGCCTTCTTGAGGGAAGCTCCGGTTTGCAAGAAGCTTACACCAAAGCTTGTCCCAATTCGGCCAAAAAAATTACCGCATCATGTTCGTGCCATGTCATGACACCATGCCAAGTTTCATGATTTTCAGGCGTGTTTTGGAATTACAGGAATTAAAAAACCAAGTTTCTCAATCTTTCCGGCCGAGCCACGACGCCCAGATGTTTGAATTTCACTCTAATCTCTTGCATGTGACCTAGAAATTCACCCAAGGACACACATGTGATTTTTCAAACAACTTTGGTGCATTGGAGCCTGTGTGCTTGTAGTTCAAATTTGAATTATGCACATTAAATGCCTAGAAACTCGATTAATATATAAAAAAGGCGAAACGAGGCCGGAATAATTCTAAAATTTAGCACGGTACTTCTATTTGGTCTAATCTGGATGTGCAAAAAAATTAAGGCGGGAGAAGGCAGTGTATGTATGTCGTTTCGCACACGGAGGTGACACGTTCCCTCTCGGAACCACGAGGCTTCTTGAGGGAAGCTCCAGTTTGCAAGAAGCTTACACCAAAGTTTGTCCTAATTCGCCCAAAAAAATTACCGCAGCATGTTCGTGCCATGTCATGCGACCATGCCAAGTTTCATGATTTTAAGGCGTGTTTTGGAATTACAGGAATTAAAAAACCAAGTTTATCAATCTTCCCGGCCGAGCCATGATGCCCAGATGTTTGAATTTCACTCACATATCTTGCATGGGACCTAGAAATTCACCCAAGGACACACATGTGATTTTTCAAACAACTATGGTGCACTGGAGCACGTGCTTGTAGTTCAAATTTGAATTATGCATATTAAATGCCCAGAAACTCAATTAATGTATAAAAAAGGATAGACGAACACGGAATAATTCCAAAATTAAGCACGATACTTCTATTTGGTCTAATCTGCCTGTGTAAAAAAATTAAGGCGGGAGAAGGCAGTGTATGTATGTCGTTTCGCACACGGAGGTGACACATTCCCTCTCGGAACCAGGAGCCTTCTTGAGGGAAGCTCCGGTTTGCAAGAAGCTTACACCAAAGCTTGTCCCAATTCGGCCAAAAAAATTACTGCAGCATGTTGGTGCCATGTCATGACACCATGCCAACTTTCATGATTTTCAGCCGTGTTTTGGATTTACAGGAATTAAAAAACCAAGTTTCTCAATCATTCTGACTGAGACACGACACCCAGATGTTTGACTTTTATTCCCATTTCTTGCATGGGACCTATAATTCACCCAAATACACACATGTGATTTTTCAGCAAACTTTGGTGCATTGGAGCATGTGCTTGTAGTTCAAATTTGAATTGTGCACATTAAATGCCCAAAAACTCAATTAATGCATAAAAATGTCAAACGAACCTGGAATAATTCCAAATTTAAACACGACACTCATGTACTAGTTGCATGTTCACTGTACGTAAATGTTCTAGCAATTCAAACACCATCCTTTCCCCTCCGTAACACCATTTTGTCTTTCAAAACATAATGAAAAAATCAGGTATGCCACAAACAGTTTACTAGAAAGAATCGTGTGGGATGCGATATAAAATAACTTGGCGCACCTTCTTGTCTGGCTTACGCAGGAAGCTTCATCGTCTACAGTCCACCGCCCCCGCTTGAACCACACTTGCGCGCCAGTTTCTCGCGGCACCGAGTGAATTTTTTTTGCCACCGCAGAAATATATATCTCCCTGCCCCCTCCCTCCTACCAAAAGCCACATTTCCACTGTTCCTCCTTGCTTTCCAAGTTCAAACCTTCACTGCTGCTTACTGGCAGCTCAGCCTCCTCGCCGGCGACCCTTCTTCTTGCAGGGCCGCCTCCTCGCCGGCGACCCTTCTTCTTGCAGCGCTGCCTCCTCGCCGGCGACCCTTCTTCTTGCAGCGCCGCCTCCTCGTTGGCGACCCTTCTTCTTGCTGCGCGGCCTCCTTGCCCCCGACCCTTCTTCTTGCTGCGCGGCCTCGTCGATATGGTCAGGTGATACGTCTCCGTCATATCTATAATTTTTTATTGTTCCATGCCAATATTGTTCAACTTTCATACACTTTTGGCAACTTTTTATATTATTTTTGGGACTAACATATTGATCCAGTGCCAGTTCCTGTTTGTTGCATGTTTTATGTTTCATAGAATATCCATATCAAGCGGAATCCAAACGGGATAAAAAAGGACGGAGCTTATTTTTGGAATATTTGGAAAATTCTGGAAGATAAATCCACGCGAGACGATGCCCGAGGTGGCCACGAGGCAGGGGGCGCCCCTGACCCTCGTGGGCCACCCGTAAGGCGGTTGATGCCCTTCTTCGGCCGCAAGAAAGCTAATTTATGGTAAAAAAATCACGGCAAAGGTTTCAGTCCAATCGGAGTTACGGATCTCCATATATATACGAAACGGTGAAAGGGCAGCAAACAGAACGCAGAGACAGAGAGACAGATCCAATCTCAGAGGGGCTCTCCCACGCCATGGAGACCATGGACCAGAGGGGAAACCCTTCTCCCATCTAGGGAGAAGGTCAAGGAAGAAGAAGAAGAAGAAGGAGGGGGGCTCTCTCCCCCCTCGCTTCCGGTGGCGTCGGAGTGCCACCGGGGGCCATCATCATCACCGCAATCTTCACCAGCAACTTCACCGCCATCATCACCAACTCTTCCCCCCTCTATGCAGCGGTGTAACCTCTCTCTTACCCGCTGTAATCTCTACTTAAACATGGTGCTCAACGCTATATATTATTTCCCAATGATGTATGGCTATCTTATGATTTTTGAGTAGATCCGTTTTTTCATATGGGTTATTTGATGATCAAGATTGGTTTGATTTGCATGTTTTATTATTGGTGCTGTCCTATGGTGCTCTCCGTGTCGCGCAAGCGTGAGGGATTCCCGTTGTAGGGTTTGCAATATGTTCATGATTTGCTTATGGTGGGTGGCGTGAGTGACAGAAGCACAGACCCGAGTAAGTAGGTTGTTTGCGTATGGGATAAAGGGGACTTGATGCTTTAATGCTATGATTGGGTTTTACCTTAATGATCTTTAGTAGTTGCGGATGCTTGCTAGAGTTCCAATCATAAGTGCATATGATCCAAGTAGAGAAAGTACGTTAGCTTATGCCTCTCCCTCAAATAAAATTGCAATAGTGATTACCGGTCTAGTTATCGATTGCCTAGGGACAAATAACTTTCTCGTAACAAAAGCTCTCTACTAAAACTAATTTAGTTGTGTCTTCATCTAAACAGCCCCTAGCTTTTATTTACGCTCTTTATTTTCTTGCTAGCCTTCCGAAAACACCTACAAAGTACTTCTAGTTTCATACTTGTTTCCGGTAAAGTTTAACGTCAAGTGTCGTAGTGTTGTATCGGTGGTCGATAGAACTTGAGGGAATATTTGTTCTACCTTTAGCTCCTCGTTGGGTTCGACACTCTTACTTATCGAAAGAGGCTATAATTGATCCCCTATACTTGTGGGTTATCATCAGGTAATCCACACCCTACCCACACCATCCTCCTCCTTTCCCGTCCCACATGCGCCGACTGACGGAGCGACACCTTCCACCGGAATCACTGCCCCCCTCCTCCAATTAAGCGCCGCCCACAGCCATTTTACACGCAGTATAACATGGAGCTGAGTAGCATGCGGCCGCACGCACGAACGAGGTTGCTATGGCTGACATGCGTGTCGACCGGCAGATCTTGGAGGAGCACCTCGTCTTCGAGGCCACCGTCGACACCGCCGCGCGGTTGTCTACTTTAAAATACAGTTCGTGATGTTTTCTCGAGGCCACTGCCAGTGCCTTCTAGTGATTTGTCCTCTGTAATGTTAATATACAATCTGATGTTCAGTTAACAGTTTGGTCCTCTGAAATGTAATGTTCAGTTAACACTTTGGTCCAACAATTGCTACATTTCATAGTATTGTTCTCAAGCATTCTTTGTTTTGTTAATTGTCTTATCTTCTAGTACATGTTTCTATTTTGCAATGTCGTGCTCAGTTAACTCTTTTGGTTCATTTGGTCTGCTGTCCATTTAAATGTTTGGTTCAGTTCTGCAATTTGATTTTCATTTGTTGTGGGTACAATTTTGTATTGTTATGCATGTGACACCAATCGAATTTGGCTATACTCAATACATATTCTACTAATAGTATGGCAACTCTCGATTAACACGATCAAGATCTTCCTTATGTGTGTTGCAGGAAACAATGGGAGACACTGCGGTTTACCATCGAGGTTTGTTCAAGCAGGGTCCTTTGGCTAATAGCACATTATTGTGCAATTGCAGGAATCATTCTAATATTTAGGTTTCTTACAATTTGGTCTTGCACATGTAGGTCCTGCTGTCAGAGGCTTAGACCCACTATTCGACCCATTTTGCATATGGGGAAATGAGATGTCCATGAATATCAGTCAAGTCAAGAAACTCAGAAAGATTGTTAGGATGAAGAAACTTGTGACGAATAACATCAAGATCTTTGTTTGCACAATGAAGAAGACATCACCAACTATAGGATGGTACCAACTCTTTTACCTTGTTTTTACCCCTTGCGCCATTTCAAAATTTACAACAGCGATTTATGCATAGCTTTGTTTTCATTACTTTTCAAAGCAGTTCACCGATGATTACCTCTCAAACCACCTGCATGGTCAAGAGGCGAGGAAGGTATTCATTCAACACCCACGGTACAATATTGAAGTCTTTCTGAAGAGGACGAAGGTTGGGCGGGCAATTATCCATAGCCACTGGCCTAAAGTTGCAAGGACATTCAACATCACTGAAGGCTCAATATTTTCCTTCTGCTTCCACAGTTTCCCACATGAGATTCATCTGTCTATTTACCGTGTATGATGCTACTTTCCAAAGGTTTTTGACGCTACATGTGAAACTTGGTGCTGTTGTGTAATGGCGTAACTGAGTGCCGAAGCTATCTGATGTAATTCGATTATGAAATCCTGGTTGCTTTTATATGGATATGAAATATCTGGCGTGTTTTATAAGAAATATAAGTTTGATTAGTACATGGATTATCAATAATAGGCTAATTACCCTGCTTATTGGGGTTTTCTATTGCAAACGGTTACTCGGACAACGCCGTGGGCGATGAACTCAAACAACCCGCACGGTTTCTAGAAAGTAGGCGTGTTCGATCAACTAACAATCACACACGGCTTCCGGCAGCGAACTGTTTGCGTTAGGCCACCTTGCACACACGTTTCCACACAAAGAACTGTGTGGGATGTACATACCTACGGAAATGATTTTGCAGGATTCACCGTGTGGGATGTACATACCTTCGGAAATGATTTCTGGGATTCACCGTGTGGGATGAACATACCTACGGAAGTGATTTCTGGGATTCACCGTGTGGGATGTACATACCTACGGAAATGATTTATGGGATTCACCGCGTGGGATGTACATACCTACGGAAATGATTTCTGGGATTCACCGTGTGGGATGTACATACCTACGAAAATGATTTCTAGGATTCACCGTGTGGGATGTACATACCTACAGAAATGATTGGGTTTCCATGCCTCGCCCGATCGCACACGGCCCCAGCCTGGGTCCTAGGAGGGCCTATCCCCGACAATTTCTGGGTCATGTGGGAAGGACCCCCCTATCGCCCACACTCACTTGGCGACGGTTCCAAATGCCGTTGTGAAAAGGGGTTTTAAACCGAGTGCCACCTCCGACCCTTGGGCTAGCCGTTGAGCGGTCGGTGGTGCTCAACCAGGAAGCCATGGACAAGGTCCGCCCAGCACTCGCCGCCGACTTCAACGAATGGGGGAAGATGGTGGCCCGGCCCGCATCCCGCGCCTCTGTTGATAGGACAGCCACCGAGGTCCACATCTTTCTTGACACCTTGTGGGCCGGCCTGATTCCCCCTTTTCCCACCTTCTTCAATGCCATGCTCTCCATTACCAGATCCACATGATGCACCTGGGTCCCCAATCCATTGTCCTTCTTGCTGTCTTTGCCTTTGACTGCGAGGCCATGGTGGGCATTGCTCCTTCCGTGGCTCTCCTTCGCCATTTCTTCTCGCTGCACCTGACCGACCCTCGGCAGTGCTCGGGATGCTTGAGCTTCCAGGCCATGGCTGCGACGGCCTGCTCGGGGATCGACTTCGAACTCCCGCCGTCTGCGAGCGAGTTCTGGAAGCGGTGGGTATTCGTGGACGTTAGTGTGCTCAGCCCCTTCTCTCGCTTCCATCGGCACCCCCCGTTCCCAGCTCTGGATGGGGCCACGAGAGGCTCGCTGACCCGCGTCTTGCCTACATCTGGCTCCGGTTGAAGAGGCTGAAGGATATTGGCGTGACTGCGCCCATGGTGGTGACGGAGTTCGTCCGGCGCCCTGTTGCCCCGCTCTAGCGCCACTCTCGACCAATGTGGACCTTGTCTGGCAGGAAGGACCGCATGAGGCTTCATGAGTCCGGGCTTCCTCTTGAGGCACAGTGAACTATGCTCGAGATCTTGATGGGCGACCCGTCGCCAGGCAACATGCCGATGGAGGGTTGTCTCTTGTACTGCTGCTCGAACAAGGTGGATTTCGCGAGGCAGATGGCCCCTTTCGATGAGTGGGGACTACGTCCGGCCGGTCTTGAAGAGCCTCACGAGAACCCTGTCCCCGTGGCTTCTCTGCCCGACATCAGCGCGGCGACCTCCCCGGAAGTGGGTGCAGGGGGCGACCACCGTCAGCTGCTGGCGGCGCGGCTGTCGAGGAATTGGCACCGCTCAGGGCTCCCGAAGGGGTGTCCCATGGGCCCCCGGAGAGTCGTCCCGAGGAAGCGGCCGGAGGGACGTCGCTGCCCGATGCTCTTGAGGACACAACTCCCGAGGCCCAGGCGGGTCACCACTAGGCGAAGGCCAAGGTCTCTACGCGGTTTGGCGCCCCTGGGATCACCTCCCCAGGGGCTACCCCAGCCGCGTCTGGAGCTGGTGACCGTACCCTGGGCTTCGGCCGGCTCCGACTGAACTTCGATGCGCTCCGAAAGAGGAAGGGGTCTCCAAGCTGCAGCGGTGATGCCTTCCGGCCATTGAAACAGAGGAAGTATATCGCCATAGACGAGTGAGTACCTACATAAATGATCTTCTGGGATTCACCGTGTGGGATGTACATACCTACAGAAATGATTTTCCGGGATTCACCGTGTGGGATGTACATACCTACGGAAATGATTTTCTCGGATTACCGTGTGGGATGTACATACCTATAGAAATGACTGGGTTTCGATGCCTCGCCCGATCGCACATGGCCCCAGCCTGGGTCCCAGGAGGGCCTATCCCCGACGATTTCTGGGTCATGTGGGAAGGACCCCCCTATCGCCCACACTCACTTGGCGACGGTTCCAAATGCCGTCGCAGAAAGGGGCTAAAAACCGTTTGTTTAGCACGTCACTGTACCGGTGTATATCTACTTAATTAAACATAAGTCTGAAACATTTGAAAAGTTCAAATAATTTCAGAGTGAAGTGGAAAATCATCGTAACAAGAAAATAAAGTTTCTACGATCTGATCGTGGAGGTGAATATTTGAGTTATGAGTTTGGTCTTCATTTGAAACAATGCGGAATAGTTTCGCAACTCATGCCACCTGGAACACCACAGCGTAATGGTGTGTCCGAACGTCATAACCGCACTTTATTAGATATGGTGCGATCTATGATGTCTCTTACTGATTTACCACCATCGTTTCGGGGTTATGCTTTAGAGACGACTGCATTCACATTAAATAGGGCACCATCTAAATCCGTTGAGACGACACCATATGAACTGTGGTTTGGCAAGAAACCCAAGTTGTCGTTTCTTAAAGTTTGGGGCTGCGATGCTTATGTGAAAAAGCTTCAACCTGATAAGCTCGAACCCAAATCAGAGAAATGTGTCTTCATAGGATACCCAAAAGAGACTGTTGGGTACACCTTCTATCATAGATCCGAAGGCAAGATATCATTGCTAAGAATGGATCCTTTCTAGAGAAGGAGTTTCTCTCGAAAGAAGTGAGTGGGAGGAAAGTAGAACTTGATGAGGTAATTGTACCTTCTCCCAAATTGGAAAGTAGTTTATCACAGAAACCAGTTCCAGTGATTCCTACACCAATTAGTGAGGAAGCTAATGATGATGATCATGATACTTCAGATCAAGTTACTACTAAACCTCATAGGTCAACCAGAGTACGATCCGCACCAGAGTGGTACGGTAATCATGTTCTGGAGGTCATGTTACTTGACCATGACGAACCTACAAACTATGAGGAAGCAATGATGAGCCCAGATTCCGCGAAATGGCTTGAGGCCATGAAATCTGAGATGGGATCCATGTATGAGAACAGAGTGTGGACTTTGGTTGACTTGCCCAATGATCGACAAGCCATAGAGAATAAATTGATCTTCAAGAAGAAGGTAGCGTTGACGGTAATGTTACTGTCTACAAAGCTCGACTTGTTGCGAAAGGTTTTCGACAAGTTCAAGGAGTTGACTACGATGAGACCTTCTCACCCGTAGCGATGCTTAAGTTTGTCCGAATCATGTTAGCAATTGCTGCATTTTATGATTATGAAATTTGTAAATGGATGTCAAAACTGCATTCCTTAATGGATATCTTAAAGAAGAGTTGTATATGATGCAACCATAAGGTTTTGTCGATCCTAAATGTGCTAACAAAGTGTGCAAGCTCCAGCGATCCATTTATGGACTGGTGCAAGCCTCTCGGAGTTGGAATATACGCTTTGATAGTGTGATCAAAGCATATGGTTTTATACAGAATTTTGGAGAAGCCTGTATTTACAAGAAAGTGAGTGGGAGCTCTGTAGCATTTCTAATATTATATGTGGATGACATATTGTTGATTGGAAATGATACATAATTTTTGGATAGCATAAAAGGATACTTGAATAAGAATTTTTCAATGAAAGACCTCGGTGAAGCTGCTTATATATTGGGCATCAAGATCTATAGAGATAGATCAAGACGCTTAATTGGACTTTCACAAAGCACATACCTTGATAAAGTTTTAAAGAAGTTCAAAATGGTTCAGTCAAAGAAAGGGTTCTTGCCTGTGTTACAAGGTGTGAAGTTGAGTCAGACTCAATGCCCGACCACTACAGAAGATAGAGATAAAATTGAAGTCATTCCCTATGCCTCAGCCATAGGTTCTATCATGTATGCAATGTTGTGTACCAGACCCGATGTGTGCCTTGCTATAAGTTTAGCAGGGAGGTACCAAAGTAATCCAGGAGTGGATCACTGGACAACGGTCAAGAACATCCTGAAATACCTGAAAAGGACTAAGGATATGTTTCTCGTTTATAGAGGTGACAAAGAGCTCGTCGTAAAAGGTTACGTCGATGCAAGCTTTGACACTGATCCGGATGATTCTAAGTCGCAAACCGGATACGTATTTATATTGAATGGTGGAGCTGTCAGTTGGTGCAGTTCCAAGCAGAGTGTCGTGGCGGGATCTACGTGTGTGATAACCCACAAGTATAGGGGATCGCAACAGTTTTCGAGGGTAGAGTATTCAACCCAAATTTGTTGATTCGACACAAGGGGAGCCAAAGAATATTATCAAGTATTAGCAGTTGAGTTGTCAATTCAACCACACTTGGGTAACTTAATATTGCAGCAAAGTATTTAGTAGCAAAGTATTATGGATGTAACGGTAATGGTGGCAAAAGTAACAGTGATAGTTTTGTAGTGATTGTAACAGCAGCAACGGAAAAGTAAATAAGTGAAGAACAATATGTGAAAAGCTCGTAGGCATTGGATCGGTGATGGAAAATTATGTCGGATGCGATTATTCATGCAATAGTTATAACATAGGGTGACACGGAACTAGCTCCAGTTCATCAATGTAATGTAGGCATGTATTCCGAATATAGTCATACGTGCTTATGGAAAAAAGAACTTGCATGACATCTTTTGTCCTACCCTCCCGTGGCAGTGGGGTCCTAATGGAAACTAAGGGATATTAAGGCCTCCTTTTAATAGAGTGCCGGACCAAAGCATTAACACATAGTGAATACATGAACTCCTCAAACTACGGTCATCACCGGGAGTGGTCCCGATTATTGTCACTTCGGGGTTGCCTGATCATAACACATAGTAGGTGACTATATGCTTGCAAGATAGGATCAAGAACTCACATATATTCATGAAAACATAATAGGTTCAGATCTAAAATCATGGCACTCGGGCCCTAGTGACAAGCATTAAGCATAGCAAAGTCATAGCAACATCAATCTCAGAACATAGTGGATACTAGGGATCAAACCCTAACAAAACTAACTCGATTACATGATAAATCTGATCCAACCCATCACCGTCCAGCAAACCTACGATGGAATTACTCACGCACGGCAGTGAGCATCATGAAATTGGTGATGGAGGATGGTTAATGATGACGATGGCGACGGATTCCTGCTACCTCTTGAGCACTACGTTGGTTTTCCCTTGAAGAGGAAAGGGTGATGCAGCAAAGTAGCGTAAATATTTCCCTCAGTTTTTGAGAACCAAGGTATAAATCCAGTAGGAGGCCAAGCACGAGTCCCTTGCACCTAGACAAACAAATAAATCCTCGCAACCAACGCGATAAGGGGTTGTCAATCCCTACACGGTCACTTACGAGAGTGAGATCTGATAGATGTGATAAGATAATATTTTTGGTATTTTTATGATAAGATGCAAAGTAAATAAAGTAAAATAAAAATGGCGCTAGAAATAGCTTGTTGTCGGGAGATTAAATATGATGGAAAATAGACCTGGGGGCCATAGGTTTCACTAGAGGCTTCTCTCGAGAGCATAAGTATTACGGTGGGTGAACAAATTACTGTTGAGCAATTGACAGAATTGAGCATAGTTATGAGAATGTCTAGGTATGATCATGTATATCGGCATCACGTAAGAGACAAGTAGACCGACTCCTGCCTGATCTACTACTATTACTCTACCCATCGACCGCTATCCAGCATGCATCTAGAGTATTAAGTTCATAAGAAAAGAGTAACGCTTTAAGCAAGATGACATGATGTAGAGGGATAAACTCATGCAATATGATATAAAACCCATCTTTTTTATCCTCGATGGCAACAGTACAATACGTGCCTTGCTGCCCCTACTGTCACTGGGAAAGGACACCGCAAGATTGAACCCAAAGTTAAGCACTTCTCCCATCGCAAGAAAGATCAATCTAGTAGGCCAAACCAAACTGATAATTCAAGAGACTTGCAAAGATAACCAATCATACATAAAAGAATTTAGAGAAGATTCAAATATTGTTCATAGATAAACTTGATCATAAACCCACAATTCATCGGTCTCAACAAACACACCGCAAAATAAGATTACATCGAATAGATCTCCACAAGAGAGGGGGAGAACATTGTATTGAGATCCAAAAAGAGAGAAGAACCCATCTAGCTAATAACTATGGACCCGAAGGTCTGAGGTAAACTACTCACACATCATCAGAGGGGCTATGGTGTTGACGTAGAAGCTCTTCGTGGTCGATGCCCCCTCCGGTGGAGCTCCGAAACAGGCCCCAAGATGGGATCTCACGGGTAAAGAAGGTTGCGGCGGTGGAATTAGGTTTTTGGCTCCGTATCTGAAAGTTTTGGGGTACGTGGGTATATATAGGAGGAAGAAATACGTCGGTGGAGCAACCTGGGGCCCACGAGGGTGGAGGGCGCACCCCCTACCTCGTGCCCTCCTGGTAGCTTTCTTGACGTAGGGTCCAAGTCCTCTAGATCACGTTCGTTTCGAAAATCACGTTCCCGAAACTTTCATTCCGTTTGGACTTCGTTTGATATTCTTTTTCTGCGAAACTCTGAAATAGGCAAAAACAGACAATTACGGGTTGGGCCTCCGGTTAATAGGTTAGTCCCAAAAATAATATAAAAGTGTATAATAAAGCCCAATAATGTCCAAAACAGAATATAATATAGCATGGAACAATAAAAATTTATAGATACGTTGGAGACGTATCAAGCATCCCCAAGCTTAATTCACCTTTCTCGTCCTTGAGTAGGTAAATGATAAAAACAAAATTTTGGATGTGGAATGCTACTTGGGATAATTTCAATGTAATTCCTCTTAATTGTGGTATGAATATTCAGATCCGAAAGATTCAAGATAAAAGTTCAATATTGACATAAAAATAATAATACTTCAAGTATACTAACTAAGCAATTATGTCCTCTCAAAATAACATGGCCAAAGAAAGTTCATCCCTACAAAATCATATAGTTTATCATGCTCCATTTCCGTCACACAAGAATGCTTTCATCATGCACAACCCCGATGACAAGCCAAGCAATTGTTTCATACTTTAGTAATCTCAAACTTTTTCAACCTTCACGCGATACATGAGCGTGAGCCATGGATATAGCACTATGGGTGGAATAGAATATAATGATGGGGGTTATGTGGAGAAGACAAAAAAGGAGAAAGTCTCACATCAACGAGGCTAATCAATGAGCTATGGAGATGCCCATCTGTCGGGGTTATCTCGCGGGCGGGTTCGCGAGACGACAGATGCCACGAGGTGGTTTGTGGTGAGGGCAAGACTGCTTTGGAGGTCAAGGGACGGGATTGGGCAAACAGCACGCGGTGATTTACCTAGCTTCAGAGCTCTCCGGAGATAATACTCCTCTGCTGCATGTCTGAATATATATCGATGTACATGTCGGAAGTACAAAGTTGCTCTGAGTCAGATTCGAGAGCAGGTAGAAGAGAGCTATGTGCTCATCTGCTAGCACATGTGTGGCGCGAGTGGCCTTGTGGCCGTATGAGTGTGTGCCCATCGAGCCATTATGGCCGTGGGAATGGATGGATGGGTGGCCAGCTAGCTTGCTTGCTAGCTAGCTTGTGTGCGTGAGTGTCTCTGTCTAGGATGGATGGATGGATGTTGACTTATATATGAGTGTGGGCTAGCTTGTGAGGTAAGCTAGGCATGCATGGGTGTGTGCTTGGGATGTAAGCTAGTGTAGCTTACATCCCAAGCCGTGTGTAGCTTGAGAGCTAGGCTAAGTTTTGTCCCTGGGGCATTTTATAAATCAATGCCCGGGGGACAAAGTACATTGCAGATGATGCCGCGTGACGAGTGAACAGTATGTGCTTTATCAGCAATAGTGGTCGTAGTATGGCCGTCTTGTCGGTGCCGGGTTGAAGCGGCGGTTGACTTCTCGTAGCAGGTCGGCTGGAGCAGCCGGACGGGGACCCGACCGGGCGGCCGGGTTGAGGAGTCCGGCCGGGTTGAGGGACTTGGCCGGGTTGAGCAACCCGGCCAAGTGCGACCCGGATTGAGGGGCGTTGCTGGCCCCGATGTTTTTGAAGCGTCGTTTGCCGTCTTGGGCCTACCCGGGGGTCATCCCCCCGACAGTAGCCTCCGAGCCTCCGGGCAACTTGGAAAAGTTGCGTGGAGGGTTTTTAGCGGACGCCGATGAAGCAGTCGATGTCGATGACGGTCGGCCGCGGACCGCAGCCGGCGCGGCTTGCTTCTGGTGGGGGCGCGCAAGCGCACCCACTGGGTGTAGCCTCCGAGCCTCCGGGCAACTTGGAAAAGTTGCGCGGAGGGTCTTGCCGTTGTTGAAGAAGCCGGCGTTGCATCGAGGGCGCCGGGCACGGACCCGGAGTCCACCGGCTGAGGGGCGCAGGGCCCTGCCAGGCGCGGAGGCGGAGTCCGCCGGCTGAGTGGGGGCGCGCGAGCGCACCCGCTGGGTGTAGCCTCCGAGCCTCCGGGCAACTTTTGAAAAGTTGGGCGGAGGGTCTTCGCTGTTGATGATGAAGCCGACGATGATGTCGAGGGTGCCGGGCACGGACACGGAGTCCGCCGGCTGAGTGGGGGCGCGCGAGCGCACCCACTTGGTGTAGCCTCCGAGCCTCCGGGCAACTTGGAAAAGTTGCGCGGAGGGTCTTGCTGTCGATGATGAAGCCGACGATGACGTCGAGGGTGCCGGGCGCGGACACGGAGTCCGCCGGCTGAGTGGGGGCGCGCGAGCGCACCCACTGGGTATAGCCTCCGAGCCTCCGGGCAACTTGGAAAAGTTGCGCGGAGGGTCTTGCTGTCGATGATGTGGACAGCGGCGATGGAAACGCCGGTTGCGGCTGGCATCGGGCCCGCTGTCGGCGTTCTGGGAACGGGGGTCCCCAGACTTGCCTGCCTGCGGCCTGCAGCGTGGCTCAAAGGAGGCCCAGGACGGCCCATCTTCATCAACACAAGCTCAAGACCCTCGCGAGGGGCCAAGCCTCATGGAGACGGACGACCAAGAGCTTCCTCAGCGCGCCTCGTCAGTGGCTCATGAGGAGGCGGAGAACTCAAGGCGGGTACCTCGCGAGGTGCCCGTGGACGTAAGCCATGACGACGGAGGGCGCCGATCAGGGCGCCATCCTGTGGCCCTCCTTTCCTCTTTGGTGCAAAGGGAGCAAGCGCAGGCAAGAGCATCAAGCAAAGGCATCCGTTTCGGTGCAACAAGACCAAGACCAGCCCCAACGGTTGGAATGCGGTCATCGTGGAGCCCAAGCAGGCGTCATCACCAGAGCCTTTGGCAGGCGAGGACCAACTTTAGTCAGGATAAGTGTACCCGCTGTTCCCCTTCAAAATGGCCAATTGTTGGCGCCCTTCCCGCTCAATATTTAGAAAGAGGCCCAGGGCCTTCGCCTATAAATAGGGGTAGCCACAATCAGAGAGAGAGGGGACGGAGGACGATCGGATCGAGCATCCGGAATCCAGAGAGAGAGAGAAACCCGTTCCTCCAGCTAGAGCGACGGGGCACCACTTAGCAGTTCATCACACCCACCAAGAACAGACCCTCGCGAGGCTGTTCTTCCCTGCATCGTTTCTTCGTCGCCCCCTGAGGCAATCCACACACCACAAACTAGAGTAGGGTATTACACCACAACGGTGGTGAACTAGTATAAATCTTGCGTCTCTTGTGTTGTTCTTGTTAGTAGTTTAGGTCCTCGCGATTCGGCGAGGTACGAGACGGTGGAGGGTTGGATCTCCGCGCACCCGTAGTTCGAACCTTAAGGGTCTGCCGGAACCCGTGATCCGACATTTGGCGCGCCCGAGTAAAGTGCGCCGGAATCCGCCTTCGTCGCCTCGTTCTTCCCGACCACCGCCACCATGTTCGACGCTCGTCGGACTCGCGCCAGCGCCGAGCCGCTTCGCTTCCGCCGCCGCGAGACGGCTCCGTCGGCGGACGCCCTCGTCGTTCCCGTCACCGTCATTAACGCCGCCACCGCCCGGCGGGGAACGAGCAACAAGCATCGCCCCAAAGACACCGGCCCATGAGGCGGACGGCCGCACCGCCACGCCTTTCGCCACCCTCGCTGGTTCTTCGCGCGCGCTGCGCGCTGCCATGGAGGCCCGAGCTGCACTCATCGCGCCAACGAGCTCTGCGCTACGCCTGCCGACGACAGCGTCACGAAGAATGGCTCGACCGCTGCGCCTGAAGCTCGTTCGCGCTGCGGAGGCGACTCAAGGCCGTCTGCTTGGCCGCAGACCGCACTCGCCTGTGGCGATGAAGCTCCCTGGCGCCAGCGCTCCTCCTCAAGACGGCGCCAGCCCCCAAGGCGCGCCCTGGCGAAACTCCGCTCCGCCAGCACCGCGCGGCAAGAGCAGAGCTGCCAAGAAGTTCCTCGCCCACAAGAAGCTGCCCAGCGCTCCCGCCCAAAGACGTCAAGACCTGCGCCGCTTCAAAGAAGCGACGCAGGAGGCCTGCAAGACCAAGCTCTTCGCCGTCCGAGGCCCCAGCTGCCACGGGCGGGCTGCCGCGCTTTCACCATCGAGTTGCGCGGCCGCGTGGCCCGCCAAGTTCAAGCCAGACCTGCCCCCACGCTACAACGGCACGGCGAGACCCTACGGAGTTCCTCCAGCCTTTCACGTAGCCGGGCATCGAGGCTGCCAACGGAGATGAAAAGGTCATGGCGAACTGGTTTCCCATGGCGCTCAAGGATGGAGCCCGCACTGGCTCCTAAATCTGGCCCCTGTGCACGATCTCTTCTGGGCGAGATGCGCACCCGCTTCATCGCCAACTTCAAGGTACTTCGCGACCGGCCACCCGCCGTGAGCGACATGCGCCGAATCAAGCGGCGTGGGAAACCCCGCAAAGTACATCGGCGCTTCAACAACGCGCCTCAAGATCCCTGTGGTGACGGAGGAGGCCATCATCTGCCTTCTCCGACGGGCGGCGCGACGTCAAGATGAAGGAGGAGCTGGCGATGCATGAAGATCTGTGCACCTCCTCGAGCTGTTCAACTTGGCGACCAAGTGCGCCCGAGGCTGAGGAGGTGCCTCTCCTCCTCGAGCTGCTCGCCACGGATCCCGAAGAGAAGAAGTCCAAGGCCAAGGACGTAAAAGCGCAAGGGGCTGCCGTACTCAGCGAACCAGACACCAAGCGGCGTAGATCAGCCCGAGTCTTCCAAGGGCAGCCGATGCTGCGTGTACCACGACCTCCACACCCACAACACCAATGAATGTCAAGAGCTCCGGCCGTCGCTGTGAAGGAAGGGTCGGCAGACGCCTCGAGCGCAGCGATCGGGCTACGGGCCGAGGAGGAGGAAGAAATGCAGGACATTTGGGAAGACCGCGGCTGCGCCAAGGGTGGCGCGACCAACCTCGCGAGGATCACTGGCAAGACCCACCTCGCGAGGGGTGGAGGGATCGACCTCGTGAGGATCGCCCGCATGAGGAACGCAGAGCCTCCCTCCACGCCGCCGCCACCAAGGAGAATCGAAGACCGTCATCGACGAGGGGTGGGGCTTCCAGAGCGTGTGATCGTTGCATCCTAGGCGGAGCCCAAGCCCGACCTCTCACCGCATCTTCAAGCGATTCGCCTGCGTGAAGTGAATGCAGTCCTCCCAAGCTCGAGTCCATGCGCCCTCTCGGGTGGTCGGCGTGCGCCATCACGTTCGGCTCGGCGGATCAGCTCAAGTGCAGCCACCGCGGAGTTCTCCCAATGCTTTGCTCCCCAATCATCGACAACATCTTTGGTCACCAAGACCATCATCGACGGCGGAGCAGGGCTCAACGTGCTGTCCGTGGAGACCTTCAACAATCTTCAAGTGCCCTACAGTCAGCTTCAGCCAACCAAGCCCTTCTCCGGAGTCACCGACGGCTCCACGGTCCCGATCGGGCAAGTCCGCCTTCCTGTCACCTTCAGGGCCCGCAATAACTACCACACCGAGCTCATCGACTTCGACATCGCCCACATTCGGCCGCCAGACAACGCCATCCTCGGGTACTCGGCGTTGGCCAAGTTCATGGCCATGACCCACCATGGCTACAACATCCTCAAGATGCCAGAAGCGGCGGGGTCATCACGGTGCCTGTGAAGAGAGAGATGCAGTGTGCTCCTTGAGCGAAGCTTTTCGAGCCGCGTCACCGGAAGACCTGCACCACGGCAGCAGGACGCCTCCCAAGGCACACCAAGAAGAAGAAGACATCGACCGGCCCGGCTCATCAAGAGACAGGCCCCTCGGGGCCTGCCGGGCCGGGGAGCCTCCTTCCGTCGCATAGGAAGCGCGCGGCGCCCTCCTCGGCGAGGCTCGGGGCTCTCCACAGAGGCCACCGACCTCGCCAAGGTCTCGAGGGAGGCGCTTGGGCACCACGTGAGGCGTGTTTGGCACGTTTCCCGCAAGCAGGAGCAAGACCAGGAGGACATAACCCCCGAGAGTTCATCAGCAAGGCCATTCAGGAGTTACGGGAGTCAAGGATCATGAGGGGCAGCCGCCGCCTACCCGTTGTGGCCCCCCATCCAGGCGAGGATGGTGGGCTGCGCGTCTGCATCGACGCATTGTGGCTCAACTGAGCCGCATCTCAAGAGCGCCTCGGCCCTCGCGAGTGGGACGTTGCGAGGCCCGCCTGACTACGTGACGCATGCCTTATGGCTCGCCAAACGCGGGCCGCTGCACACCAAAGATCTCATGAGGACCATCTGGAGGCTCAAGAGGTCAGCACGCCGCAGCCTGGGCGGAGATGGAGATGGCCCGTGAGGGGCCGCCGGCGCCTCCCGAGCCTCCCGAGGACCACGAGCTGGGGCTCGTGAGGATCGGCTCCGCAGCCCACCGAGTCTGCTACATAACCGGCCCTTCATCCCCAACATCACCGGTGACATCTTTAAGTTTTATTTCCTACTGGGAGCACCTTGAGCCGCATTATTCCTGTGTCAGCGTGGGTCCGCCCTGCTGCATGTATCCCTTTTATTTCATGTCCTTAACTTACCTGTTGGGGCGCCTCGGGCTACATCATCCCCAAGCCGCTCGGGCCGGTCCAATGACATGTATCTTTCATGCGTTTTCCTTAGGATTATGCTCCACCATGCTTGTTATTTGGTGCCTTCTCACAGGGTGGCGAAATCTTGACGTTAAAGGGGGTGCACGAGCATCGCGACTCGGGGCTCCTCTACCGGCTCTCGGCCCTCACCCTCTGGTCTTGTCCATGGCATCGCGACTGGCTTGCCGGCTGACAGTAGAGACCAGCCCGAGAGCGGGACCCGAGGACGAGAGTTTCGTCATCCAATCCGACTTGCGTGTTAAAGGGGGTGCTGAGCATCGCGACTCGGGGCTCCTACGGCTCTCCGACCCTCACCCACCGGTCTTGTTCATGGCATCGCGACACGGCTTGCGGCCGACGCAGTAGAGACCAGCCCGAGAGCCGGACCCGAGGACGAGAGTTTCATTATCCAATCCAAATTTTGCGCGTTAAAGGGGGGTGCACGAGCATCGCGACTCGTGGCTCCTACCGGCTCTCCGGCCCTCACCCTCTGGTCTTGTCCATGGCATCGCGACTGGCTTGCCAGCGATGGTAGAGACCAGCCCGAGAGCCGGGACCCGAGGACGTGAGAGCTGTCGTCTAATCCGACTTGCAGCGTTAAAGGGGGTGCACGAGCATCGCGACTCGGGGCTCCTACCGGCTCTCCGGCCCTCACCCTCTGGTCTTGTCCATGGCATCGCGACACGGCTTGCGGCCGACGGTAGAGACCAGCCCGAGAGCCGGGACTCAAGACGTGAGAGCACCGGCATCTAGCCATTTTTGCGAGAACACACTCGAAGATAAGGCCCGAGCCAGCGCAACCCGCCTTGAGGTAGGGCCTCGTGGAGTCCCGCTACTGGCTCACGGGTGCCCAGATACACCTCGTCTAGCCCTACCGTGCCGCCCACGTGTCGGGGTGGGTCATGCTCGCCGGGGCTCCTCCCGAGGGGGAGCCCCTCCCACGTTCGATGGAAGCACCATGCTCGCTTGTTGACGACATCGCCGAGGAGCGGCTATGCCCAGACGCATGCGGAAGCGCTATGCTCGCTTGGTGATAAAAAGCGAGGTGGCCTCGGGTCGCGTCAACCTCGGGGAGCCCAGAGCTCGATGTCGGCCTCGTCGCAACGCCTCCTCTCGGGAGTGCCGCGAGGCTGGGCACGGGCTGCGCCTGGAGTCACGCCGGATGCACGCCACCAGCCAGGCCCCTCGGGCCTGGTTCGTCAGACGCCACTCCCCGGCGGAGCCAAAATGCACGCATGCCGTTTGAGCGTCGAAGGGGACTCCTGAGCATCGCGACTCGAGAGCCTAATCGCCACGTAGCCCTCACCCCTTAGTTCCAAAAGGCTAACGGCGGTTGGGGTATCTTGGGCCGGGCCTGCGCAGACGTAGAACGGTGGATCCGCCCGCGCCTCGCCTCCCTACTTGCTGCTCGTGCGCCAAGGGGACTCTCGAGCATCGCGACTCAGAGCCTAACTTGTCACGTAGCCCCTCACCCCTTGGTCCCGTCCTGGTTTTGGTCGGGGCTAACGGCGGCCGAGGTATCTGTGAGGCAGGCTCTGCGGCGTAGAACATAAGCAAGTAGGAAGCACAAATTTCAAGAAATTCAAAAGCAAATATTCTGATCCACCTTGTTATCGCAGTACCAAACGCAAGTTTAAACGCCTCCCGAGGCATGATACATTGCAGGAATTACAAGCAAGGCAGAGCCGCATGGAGTCACTTGTCGGCGGTGGAGCGGCCTTGAGTGGCGCGCCTCGTGAAGCGAAGGGCCCGGGCGCCGCCCGGCTTGGTCTTGAAGGCGAACTTCCCCAGGGGCCTCGCGCGACCCTTCACCTCGGCGGCCAGCGGTTTCGTGCTCGCCGCTCACCCGGCTCAGCATTGTCCATGTCGTTTGGGTCGTGAAGATAGATGTGGGTGAGGATCGCGTCGGTGCCGCAGAAGACAAGACCCGCGCCTCGGCCTCGGCCGTGGGGCCAAGACCAAGGAGACATCTTCAAGAGCCTTGGATCGGGGAAGGAAGCGGCTTGGCGGGGCCGTCCTCGCGCCCGGCTAGTGGGCTCTCCAGCCGCTGTCATAAAGCTCCCTCGGCGGGGCGCGGGCCTTCACCTCCATATCCATGAAGGCCACGCGGTCTTGGCCAGAACCAGCGCCTTGGCGTCTGGCTCGACCTTCCTCGCCTCCGGTTCACCGGCCCAGCGTCAAGACGGTCGCGGCGCTTCTTGGCTTAGCCTCCCGTCCTTGATGGCGCCTCGCGAGCCTTCATGCCTTCCTCCTGCTCTGGCGGGCGAGCCTCCTTGGCGAGCTGGTTCTGCAGCCCTTGGCTCACCCTCCGGCGCCTCGCGGCGACCTCGGATCTGTTGCCTCCGAGGCGGCATCGCGGGCTACCGCCGCCTCGCCCAGCGACACCTTCTCCTCACACAGCCGTCAAGCTCGGACCAGCCCGCCTGAATCGAGCGTCGGCACGAATCCAGAGGCCCGGCTCCAGCGCCCGGCCTGGCGAGTCGGCGCCCGAAGATCTGCCGCGGCCGGTCGATTCAAGGCGGTCCAGACCGCGGAGGAGTCGGAGAAACGGCATGGCGGAGTAGGAGGAGTTGGCGGCGGCGTAACCACTGCGCCTGGCGGAACAGTAGCGCCACGGCAGCGGTGGAGGCTGCGCCAGCAAGAAGGCCGCCTCGAGTCGCTTAGGACAAGAAAGGCTTCGCCCATGAGGCTCAGCCGAACCTCGCGAGACGCGGCGAGAGAGGCTCAAGGCGTCGGGGTCATCTTCCTTTCGGCGAAAAGGCACCACCACGGATGGGGCCTCAGAGAGCCCCGGCTTCTTCGCCCGAGGCGCGGCTGATCAAGAGCATGGACATCGGATCTCGTCAACAAAGCAATAATCAAGACAGAGGCGGGCACTTACTGTGTCGTCTCTGGTGGACTCGAGCAGCCTCGGCCATACTTGAAGCCCGAGAGCCGGCTGCAGGATCGGCTTCAAGGGGACCCGGGAGCGGCGGCGTCCACGGATCACCGGGGCAGGCGGACCTGCTGGGACTAGCCCGATCCGGTCCTTCTTGGGATCGAGGCGGGCTTCGCCTGGCTCATCCTCATCTTCGTCGTCGTCACTTTCGGGGAGGCGGAGAACGCAGGGGCACTGCCGCAGGAGGAGCCCTTGACTCCGCCCGAATCAACCCCTCTCTGGCTCCCTTTCCTCCACCTCTTATTTGGAGTCGGAAGAGGGCATGTCCACCAGTCCTCCGGAGCCTCCATGGGCACGAGCCTGCCCCCATTGAAGGCGGGCATGGACCCCACAACTGCTCCCAATCCTCGCTGAAGAAACAGAGGCTGGGGCGCCCGGTCTCGCCACATCGCCCCTACCAAGGGCTGGAGGACGTCACCAGATCCTCGGCTGGCGGGCCACAGGGGGCTCGGGTTAGGCCTCCACATCAGGCAATCTTGTGAAGCGGAGCCATTGGTGCTCCAGAACTTCCCTCAAAGAATGGCGACTGGTCGGCCCTCGCCCACCGCATTGTCCCGGCTTCAGATCTGCGTCCATCCTCTCCAAAGACCGGCCAGTGAGGATCCCAAAGCCGCCCGGGACGGTCGTCGGAGCTCTCGGCGGCTCCGTGGGCGAGATCGATCGAGGTGGATCCGCCCGGCATCCACCAAGACCCACTTGCTCCTGAAGCCCTCAATCCGCTTCCCAGTGTTTGAAATGGCAATAGCTCCGCCGTACGCGATGAAGCTCGTGCACGCGGAGACGGGACCACGGGAGAATTGGAGGAAGAAGTAGTGGCGCAGCAAGGCCACCGAGGGCTTGACCCCAACATGGGCCTCACAATAGTAGGCGAAGATTTCCAGGAGAAGGACGGAGTTGGAATGGAGGTGCAGAGCGTGAATGTTGTAATGGCGAAGGGCGGAGAAGAAGAACTTCGAAGAAGGAGGAGACAGACCGGCAATAACGGCGCCCATGAAGAACGGGTAGAAGGTACTCCCAAACCCTCGGCGGAGGAGCCGACCTTGAACAGCCGTTAGTTGGCGCCTAACGCCTCATGACCGGCCTTATCGAAGCGAGCTACTTGGCTGACACATTCCAGCGGGTCCAAAGGCGAGGAAAGTACCGAGCTCGGTCGGGGAGTTTGTGAAACCATAGTAGCTAGAACACGCAAAGCGAGTGGATCTGAAAGTCGTGGAAGCAGGAAGGAGGCGCAAGAAAGGGATCTGGCGACAAGCTGGAGAAAGTAAAGGAGGCAAGCAAGATGCCGCTCTATTATCAACCCGCAGCTGCGTAAGCGCCCACGTCCAATCAACCGCCATGCTGGCGCCCAAGGCCACAGCCGTTAGGGCCCTACAACGCCGCAGACTTGCCCTTTCGCCTCTGCACGGCCAAGTCCGGGCGCGTCGTGGCCCGGGGGCTCTTGCCGGTGATGCAGGAGCAGGGGTCCCGGACTTGCACACTGCGGCTGCTGGCGTGGCTCAAAGGAGGCCAGGGACGTCCCATCTTCATCAACACAAGCTCAAGACCCTCGCGAGGGGCCAAGCCTCATGGGACGGACGACCAAGAGCTTCCTCGGTAGCGGCCTCGTCGAGTGGCTCATGAGGAGGCGGAGAACTCAAGCGGGGTACCTCGCGAGGTGCCGTGGACGCAAGCCATGACGCAAAGGGCGCCCGGTCGAGCGCCCGGCAACATGGCGTCCTCCTTTCCTCTTTGGTGCAAAGGGGCAAGCGCAGTAAGAGCATCAAGCAAAGGCATCCGTTTCGATTGCAACAAGACCAAGACCAGCCCCAACGGTGGAATGCGATCATCGTGGAGCCCAAGCAGCGTCATCACTGAGCCTTTGGCGGCGAGGACCAACTTTAGTCGAGGATAAGTGTACCTTGTTCCCCTTCAAAATGGCTAATTGTTGGCACCCTTCCGCTCAATATTTGGGAAGAGGCCAGGGGCCTTCGCTTTATAAATAGGGGTAGCCACAATCGAGAGAGAGAGAGGGCGGAGGACGATCGGATCGAGCATCCTAATCCGCAGAGAGAGAGAAACCCGTTCCTCCGGCTAGAGCGACGGGGCACCACTTAGCGATTCATCACACCCACCAAGAACGAGACCCTCGCGAAATTTGTTCTTCCTATCTTATTCTTCGTCGGCCCAGAGGCAATCCACACACCACAAACTAGAGTAGGGTATTACACCTAGCGGTGGCCCGAACTAGTATAAATCTTCGTCTCTTGTATTGTTCTTGTTAGTAGTTTAGGTCCCTGCGATTCGGCGAGGTACGAGACGGTGGAGGGTTGGATCTCCGCGCGCACCCCAGAGTTCGAACCTTAAGGGTCTGCCGGAACCCGTGATCCGACACCCGCAACCCGCGTGTAGCCTCTGAGCCTCCGGGCGAGGAGGGGGTTCCCCTCAGCGATGATCATGCAAAAGACAAAGTTAGTCCGCACAGATATATATCAAATGTTTGCTTTCAGCATTGTAAGTTTTATGGGAGGGTGCCGACTTCGGTTTCGTCAAGCCCCTTGATCTTCTTCATGTCCCTCCGCTCTTTGGCTTTGCCTCTTGTTAGCTAGACGGCTCGAGCGGCCTCTAGTCACATTACGAAGAGTGGTCGCGGAGTGGAGCGTACAGTACTCGGACTACAGGAGCAGATTCGACCGAGTAGATACTCATAAAAGGAAATAACCGGGTTGCCCAAGCCGTCTTCTCCCGGACATTTTTCGCGTGGGGTGACCTCAAGCTTTGGCTCTCGCTTAGCCGAGACGGCCAGCTGTTCATTTGAGGTGGGCCTTTGGTACCGTGTCTTACTAGCCGTCTGGGAACGAGCAGATATGTCGAATAGCCTTGACCCTCCGGCCGAGACTAGCTAAGGCAATAATGACGATGGTCTGGTAATAAAGACGGAGGTGGTCCCCGAGTGTCGCTCGGGGTTATCCGGTTTGCGTGGTGCAAAATATACGCGGGTGAAGAGCTCACATTGATCTGACGACGGGATGAAGGTTGTCGATGACAGCCGGTGCGGCTTAGCGCTAGCGCGCCGACACACCCACTGGGGGTAGCCTTCGAGCCTCCGGGTGCTCGAAGAAGGGTCCCAGCCGGTCAGGTCCGACCGAACGGGAATCGAGGTGGACTGACGGCTGGGCCGGCTTGCGCAGCCGGCGTCGAGGCAGACGAGCGACCCAGTCGGCCAGGCGTCGGAGCCGGCAGGCGGACTGGGCGGCCAGACGATGACGCGGGTAGGTCGCGGCTGCAATAGCCTGACGCATCTTTTTTTTTACCCGTTGGCTTGACTTTTCTCTTCTGACTTTCCTTTCTTCTGCACGAGCAGCCACGAAGGGGGAGCCTGCGCGCGCGGGGGAAGCCGGATGGCGGCGACCCGGCCGCGGGCGAGCAGGAGCTGACGGGTGCGGCGGCAACCCGGCCAGCCGCCGTGCGGGCAGGAGCTGACGGGCGGGGCGGCGACCCGACCAGCCGGCGTGCGGGCGACCCGGCCGCGGGCGACCCGGCCGTGGGAGCCGGCGGGTGGCGCGGAGCTGGAGCCGGCAGGCGCGGGGCCACAGGGGCCAGGGGCGGAGCCTGCCGGGGTGTGGGGACCCGACGCCGCGGCGCGGACCCGACGCGGGGGCAGGTGGATACGGCACGGGGCAAAGGCGGACGCCGGCCATCAGGGTAGGGTCTGATGCAGGCGCGCACTCCGGATTGGAGGAGGGCACGGCGGCCTGACGCGGGCAGGGTCGGCACGGGAGGCGCGGAGCCGGACGGAGGCGGTCGGGGTGGGAGCCGGCCCGAGCCGAGCCCGCGGACGCGGAGGAAGCCGGGTCGCGCGGAGGGCGCGGCAGCGGAGGCAGAGCCGGCGAGGGGAGGACCCGGCGGCTCGGAAGAGCGATGGGCCTGGGCAGAGCCGGCCGGGGTGGGGAGCCGGCGCGGGGGGTCTTCGGCGCGTCTGCTCGCTGGGGCGACGCAGGTGCGTGTGGGGAGCCAGCCGGTGGCATCGGCGACCCGGAGCCGGTCGCGGGGCGGCGACCCGGCAGCGGGACGGGCCCGAGGCCGCGTAACAGGGGAGCCGGACGGAGCGGCGACTCGACCCGGAGGTCGGAGGGGGTGAGGCCGGCCATCCGAGATGCAGGCAAGGCGGCGAGCGGGCAGAGCCAGCAAGCCGGCGCGGGGCGCGCGAGGCGGCCAGGCAAGGCGGAGCCGGCAGGGGCGCAGCGACGAGTGGGAAGCGCGGAGCCAGCCTGCCGGCGTGGACGAGGCAGTGGAAGAGCCGGAGGGAGCCGAGGCCGGCGAGGGTCGCGGCGGCGGCCGTGTGCGCGGGAGGGACCGGACGCAGTGCCGACGTGGTGAGGCGATGGCGCGCGCAGGAGCGGGCAGGCAGCAGCCTTGGCTTGGCGAGGAGGAGGGCCTCGGGGAGGCAGCGAGGCGATGTGTGCAGCCGAGCCAGCGGCCCTGGTTAGCTGTGGGCGTGCGCGAGAAAAAACAAGGCGGCAGCGCGGCGAACGACGCACGGGAGAGGAGCTGGAGACGCGGCGGTCGGTCGTGCGGCCGCGGGCCGAGCAGCACGCTGGGTTGCGGTCGAGCTGCTGTTTGGATAGCATACGAGCAGTGTACAGAAATTTATACGGGGATTATCTGGCTTTTGTCTGGGTAGCATCTGGCTAGAGTGCAGGTCGTGGCTTGCAACTGGGACGTGCATGGCCGTTGTACAGGTGGTGGCTTGCAACTGAGACGTGCATGGCCATTGTGAGGGAATAAAGCGGATGCGAAGACGCCGGAGGAGGCATGGCGGCGCTGGCACGGAAGACGCCGGAGGAGGCATGGCGGCGCTGGCACGGGCAAGTGGACACCTGAGCCGCGACGGCCGGCCGGTGCTGTGGCGATGATGACGAAGAGGGCGCGGCCGACGACGAGGACGCGCCGCTCCGCGCGGCCGCCCCGGGGGCGAGTTGATGTCGAGCCCTCGGGCGCGGCCGGAGAGACTGCGGCGCCGTCGCAGTGAAGACGACGAAAATGGCGAGGCCGACGACAAGGACACGCCGTCCTGTGCGGTCGCCTTGGAGGCGTGTTGATGTCGAGCCCCCGAGAGCTACCAGAGTGACGGCGCGACGCCGCGGTAATGATGAAGATGGTCCCGCCCGGACCACGGTTCCGTGGCAGTTGTGGTATCATAGTACCTCCCACGGTGGGCGCCAACTGTCGGGATTATCTCGCGGGCGGGTTCGCGAGACGACAGATGCCACAAGGTGGCTTGTGGTGAGGGCAAGACTGCTTTGGAGGTCAAGGGACGGGATTGGGCAAACATCACGCGGTGATTTACCCAGCCGAGTTTCTTGGAGATAATACTCCTACTGCTGCATGTCTGAATATATATGCGATGTACATGTCAGGCAGTACAAAGTTGCTCCTGAAGCTGTATCTGAGAGCAGGTAGAAGAGAGCTATATGCTCATCTGCTAGCACATGTGTGGCGCGAGTACTTGTGGCCGTATGAGTGTGTGCCCATCGAGCCATTGCGGCCGTGGGAATGGATGGATGGGTGGCTAGCTAGCTTGCTTGCTAGCTAGCTTGTGTGCGTGAGTGTCTCTGTCTAGGATGGATGGATGGATGTTGACTTATATATGAGTGTGGGCTAGCTTGTGAGGTAAGCTAGGTAGGCATGGGTGTGTGCTTGGGATGTAGTAGTGTACTTTACATCCCACGGCCGTCAATGTAGTTTGAGAGCTAGGCTAAGTTTTGTTCCTGGGGCATTTTATAAATCAATGCCCGGGGGACAAAGTACATTGCAGATGATGCCGCGTGACGAGTGAACGGTATGTGCTTTATCAGCAATAGTGGTTGCAGTATGGCCGTCTTGTCGGTGTCGGGTTGAAGCAGCGGTTGACTTCTCGTAGCAGGCCGGCTGGAGCAGGCGGATGGGGACCCGGCCGGGCGGCCGGGTTGAGGAGTCCGGCCGGGTTGAGCAACCCGGCCAAGTGCGACCCGGATTGAGGGGCGTTGCTGGCCCCGATGTTTTTGAAGCGTCGTTTGCCGTCTTGGGCCTACCCGGGGGTCATCCCCCGACACCATCGATTGATGTTAATGCAAGGAGTAGGGATTGCCATGCAACGAATGCATTAGAGCTATAGATATATGAAAGCTCAACAAAAGAAACTAAGTGGGTGTGCATCCAACTTGCTTGCTCATGAAGACCTAGGGCATTTGAGGAAGACCATTGTTGGAATATACAAGCCAAGTTCTGTAATGAAGAATTCCTACTAGTATATGAAAGTGACAAAACAAGAGACTCTCTATCATGAAGATTATGGTGCTACTTGGAAGCACAAATATGGTAAAAAGGATAGTAACATTGTCCCTTCTCTCTTTTTCTCTCATTTTTTTGGGCCTTCCCTTTTTTATGGCCTTTTTTTTATTTCCTCACTTGGGACAATGCTCTAGGAAATGATGATCATCACACTTCTATTTATTTACAACTCAATGATTACAACTCAATACTAGAACGAAGTATGACTCTATATGAATGCCTCCGGTGGTGTACCGGGATATGCAATGAACCAAGAGTGACATGTATGAAATAATTAAAATGGTGGCTTTGCCACAAATACAATGTCAACTACATGATCATGCAAAGCAACATGACAATGATGAACATGTCATGATAAACGGAACGGTGAAAAGTTGCATGGCAATATATCTCGGAATGGCTATAGAAATGCCATAATATGTAGGTATGGTGGCTGTTTTAAGAAAGATATAAGGAGGTTTACGTGTGAAAGAGCGTATCATATCACGGGGTTTGGATGCACCGGTGAAGTTTGCACCAACTCTCAATGTAGAAATGGCAATGCACAGTACCGAAGAGGCTAGCAATGATGGAAAGGTGAGAGTGCATATAATCCATGGACTCAACATTAGTGATAAAGAACTCACATACTTATTGCAAAAATCTACAAGTCATCAAAAACCAAGCACTACGCGCATGCTCCTAGGGGGATAGATTGGTAGGAAAAGACCATCGCTCGTCCCCGACCGCCACTCATATGGAGGACAATCAAAGAGCACCTCATGTCTCAAATTTGTTACATAATGTTTACCATACGTGCATGCTACGGGACTTGCAAACTTCAACACAAGTATTTCTCAAATTCACAATTACTCAACTAGCACAACTTTAATATCACTACCTCCATGTTCAAAACAATCATCAAGCATCAAACTTCTCTTAGTATTCAGCACACTCATAAGAAAGCTTTTTACTAATCTTGAATACCTAGCATATTAGGATTATTTAAGCAAATTACCATGCTATTTAAGACTCTCAAAATAATCTAAGTGAAGCATGAGAGAAACTATTCTATAAAACAAAATCACCACTGTGCTCTAAAAGATATAAGTGAAGTACTAGAGCAAAAACTATATAACTCAAAAGATATAAGTGAAGCACATAGAATATTCTAATAATTTCCAAATCGTGCGTGTCTCTCTCAAAAGGTGTGTACAGCAAAGATGATTGTGGTAAACTAACAAATAAAGACTCAAATAGTACAATACGCTCCAAGCAAAACACATATATGTGGTGAATATAACTCTAAGTAAAGTTACCGATGAAAGTAGACGAAAGAGGGGATGCCTTCCGGGGCATCCCCAAGCTTTGGCTTTTTGGTGTCCTTAGATTATCTTGGGGTGCCATGGGCATCCCCAAGCTTAGGCTCTTGCCACGCCTTGTTCCATAATCCATCAAATCTTTTACCCAAAACTTGAAAACTTCACAACACAAAACTTGGCACATTGATCAGCAGCAATTGGAATAAGTATTTTATCATGTTCTGGTGATTTTTAACAATTATTTTCGTGAACAGAAAGTTTCTGGAATTTTCAGCAAGATCAAATAACTATCATCCAAGAAGATCCTATAGGTTAAACTTGGCACAAACACTAATTAAAACATAAAAACAACTCTAACCAGAGGCTAGAACAAATATTTATTTCTAAACAGAAGCAAAAAAGCAAAAAACTAAAAATAAAATTGGGTTGCCTCCCAACAAGCGCTATCGTTTAACGCCCCTAGCTAGCTAGGCATAAAAGCAAGGATAGATCTAGGTATTACCATCTTTGGTAGGCAATCCATAAGTGGCTCTCATGATAGATTCATAAGGTAATTTTATTTTATTTCTAGGGAAGTGTTCCATGCTTTTCCTTAACGGAAATTGTCTAATATTCCCTTCCTTCATATCAATAATTGCACCAATCATTCTAAGGAAAGGTCTACCAAGAATAATAGGACACGAAGGATTGCAATCTATGTCAAGAACAATAAAATCTAAGGGCACATAGTTCCTATTTGCAACAATAAGAACATCATTAATTCTTCCCATAGGTTTCTTAATGGTGGAATCCGCAAGGTGCAAATTTAGAGAGCAATCATCAAAATCACGGAAACCTAGCAAATCACATAAAGATTTTGGAATCGTGGAAACACTAGCACCCAAATCACACAAAGCATAGCATTCATGATCTTTAATTTTAATTTTAATAGTAGGTTCCCACTCATCATAAAGTTTTCTAGGGATAGAAACTTCCAACTCAAGTTTTTTTCATAAGATTGCATCAAAGCATCAACGATATGTTTAGTAAAAGCTCTATTTTGACTATAAGCATGTGGAGAATTTAGCACGGATTGCAACAAGGAAATACAATCTATCAAAGAGCAATTATCATAATTAAATTCCTTGAAATCCAAAATAGTGGGTTCGTTAATATCTAAAGTTTTGATCTCTTCAATCCCACTTTTACCAATTTTTGCATTAAGATCTAAAAACTCCGAATTTTTTGAACGCCTTCTAGGTAAAGGTGGATCATATTCAGTCCCATCATTATCAAGATTCATATTGCTAAACAAAGGTTTAATAGGGGACACATCAATAACTTTTAGGTCTTCATCTTTATTTTCATAGAAACTAGAAGAACACACTTTGACAAAGCAATCTTTCTTAGCACGCATCCTAGCGGTTCTTTCTTTGCATTCATCAATGGAAATTCTCATGGCTTTGAGAGACTCATTTATATCATGCTTAGGTGGAATAGATCTAGGTTTCAAAGAATCAACATCAAGAGAAATTCTATCAACGTTCCTAGCCAATTCATCAATCTTAGGCAACTTTTTTTCAAGCAAAGCATTGAAATTCTTTTGCGAATTTATAAATTCTTTAACACTAGTCTCAAATTCAGAAGGCATCGTATTAAAGTTCCCATAAGAATTGTTGTAGGAATTACCATAATTATTAGAGGAATTACTAGGATAAGGTCTAGGATAAAAGTTTCCACTATACGCGTTGTTACCAAAATTATTCCTACCAACAAAATTCACATGCATAGATTCATTATTATTCTCAATCAAAGTAGACAAAGGCATATCATTAGGATCAGAAGAAACACTCTTAGTAGCAAATAATTTCATAAGTTCATCTATCTCTCCACTCAAAACATTAATTTCTTCTATTGCATGCACTTTTTTATTATTAGATCTTTCGATTGTGCCATTGAGAATAATTAACCATAATATTATCTAGGAGTTTAGTAGCTTCTCCTAAAGTGATTTCCATAAAAGTGCCTCCATGGCCGAACCTAAAAGATTTCTAGAAGCAAAATTCAATCCGGCATAATTTTTTTGTATAATCATCCACAAATTCAAACCATGAGTAGGGCAATTACGCATCATTAATTTCATCCTCTCCCAAGCTTGTGCAACATGTTCATGATCAAGTTGCTTAAAATTCATAATATCGTTTCTAAGAGAGATGATCTTAGCGGGAGGAAAATATTTAGAGATAAAAGCATCTTTGCACTTATTCCAAGAATCAATACTATTTTTAGGAAAAGACGAAAACCAAGCTTTAGCACGATCTCTAAGCAAAAAAGGAAATAGCTTCAATTTAACAATATCATTGTCCACATCTTTCTTCTTTTGCATATCACATAAATCAACGAAGCTATTTAGATGAGTAGCGGCATCTTCACTAGGAAGGCCGACGAATTGATCTTTCATGACAAGATTCAATAAAGCAGTATTGATTTCACAGGATTCAGTATCGGTAAGAGGAGCAATCGGAGTGCTAAGGAAATCATTGTTGTTGGTATTGGTAAAGTCACACAATTTGGTATTATCTTGAGCCATCGTGACAAGCAAGCAAACCAACACACGAGAAAACAAGATGCAAGCGAAAAAGAGGTGAACGGAAAAGAGAGAGGGCAACTAAAACAGCAGGGGTGAAGTGGGGGAGAGGAAAACCAGAGGCAAATGGCAAATAATGTAATGCGGGAGATAAGGATTTGTGATGGGTACTTGGTATGTTGACTTTTGCGTAGACTCCCAGGCAACGACGCCAGAAATCCTTCTTGCTACCTCTTGAGCACTGCGTTGGTTTTCCCTTGAAGAGGAAAAGGTGATGCAGCAAAGTAGCGTAAGTATTTCCCTCAGTTTTTGAGAACCAAGGTATCAATCCAATAGGAGGCCACGCATGAGTCCCTCGCACCTACACAAACAAATAAATCCTCGCAACCAACGCAATAAGGGGTTGTCAATCCCTACACGGTCACTTACGAGAGTGAGATCTGATAGATGTGATAAGATAATATTTTTGGTATTTTTATGATAAAGATGCAAAGTAAAGAAAGTAAAATAAAAACGGCGCCAGAAATAGCTTGTTGTCGGGAGATTAAATATGATGGAAAATAGATCCGGGGGCCATAGGTTTCACTAGAGGCTTCTCTCAAGAGCATAAGTATTACGGTGGGTGAACAAATTACTGTTGAGCAATTGACAGAATTGAGCATACTTATGAGAATATCTAGGTATGATCATGTATATAGGCATCACGTCCGAGAAAAGTAGACCGACTCCTGCCTGCATCTACTACTATTACTCCACACATCGACCGCTATCCAGCATGCATCTAGAGTATTAAGTTCATAAGAACGGAGTAACGCTTTAAGCAAGATGACACGGTGTAGAGGGATAAACTCATGCAATATGATATAAACCCCATCTTTTTATCCTCGATGGCAACAATACAATAAGTGCCTTGCTGCCCCTACTGTCACTGCGAAAGGACACCGCAAGATTGAACCCAAAGCTAAGCACTTCTCCCATTGCAACAAAGATCAATCTAGTAGGCCAAACCAAATTGATAATTCGAAGAGACTTGCAAAGATAACCAATCATACATAAAAGAATTCAGAGAAGATTCAAATATTGTTCCTAGATAAACTTGATCATAAACCCACAATTCATCGGTCTCAACAAACACACCGCAAAAGAAGATTACATCGAATAGATCTCCACAAGAGAGGGGAGAACATTGTATTGAGATCCAAAAGAGTGAAGAAGCCACCTAGCTAATAACTACGGACCCGAAGGTGCGAGGTAAACTACTCACACATCATCGGAGAGGCTATGGTGTTGATGTAGAAGCCCTCCATGATCGATGCCCCCTTCGTGAGCTCCTAACAGGCCCCAAGATGGGATCTCACTGCACAGAAGGTTGTGGCGGTGGAATTAGGTTTTCAGTGCATATCTGGTAGTTTGGGGGTACGTAGGTATATATAGGAGGAAGGAGTACGTCGGTGGAGCAACGTGGGGCCCACGAGGGTGGAGGGCGCGCCCTGTGGGTAGGCGCGCCCCCTACCTCGTGCCCTCCTGGTAGCTTTCTTGACGTAGGGTCCAAGTCCTCTGGATCATGTTCGTTCCAAAAATCACGTTCCCGAAGGTTTCATTCCGTTTGGACTCCGTTTGATATTCTTTTTCTGCGAAACTCTGAAATAGGCAAAAACAACAATTCTGGGCTGGGCCTCCAGTTAATAGGTTAGTCCCAAAAATAATATAAAAGTGTATAATAAAGCCCAATAATGTCCAAAACAGAATATAATATAGCATGGAACAATAAAAAATTATAGATACGCTGGAGACGTATCAATTCGCCTCTCCGGAGCCTCGAACGGACTCCAGACCAGCCCTCCCGAGAGAGATTAGGGCTTGGCGGCGGCTCCGTATCGTAAAACGCGATGAATCCTTCTCTCTGATTTTTTTCTCCCCGAACGTGAATATATAGTGTTGGAGTTGAGGTCGATGGAGCTCGAGGGGGCCCACGAGGCAGGGGGGCGCACCCAGGGTGGCAACCGCGCCCCCCACCCTCGTGGACAGGGTGTGCGCCCCCTGGCCTTGATTCTTTCGCCAGTATTTTTTATTATTTCCAAAAATAATCTCCCTGAAGTTTCAGGTCATTCCGAGAACTTTTGTTTCTGCACAAAAATAACACCATGGCAATTCTGCTGAAAACAGCGTCAGTCCGGGTTAGTTCCATTCAAATCATGCAAGTTAGAGTCTGGAACAAGGGCAAAAGTGTTTGTAAAAGTAGATACGGCGGAGATGTATCAACTCGTCCAAGCTTAAACCTTTGCTTGTCCTCAAGCAATTCAGTTGATAAACTAAAAGTGATAAAGAAAAACTTTTACAAACCCTGTTTGCTCTTGTTGTTGTAAATATGTAGAGCCAGCATTCAAGTTTTCAGCAAAGGTTATGACTAACCATATTCACAATAACACTTAGGTCTCATGTTTACTCATGTCAATGGCATAATCAACTAGCGAGCAATAATAATAAATCTCGGATGACAACACTTTCTCAAAACAATCATGATATGATTTAACAAGATGGTATCTAGCTAGCCCTTTCTGAGACCGCAAAACATAAATGCAGAGCACCTTTAAAGATCAAGGACTGACTAAACATTGTAATTCATGGTAAAAGAGATCCAGTCATAGTCATACCCAATATAAATTAATAGTAGTGGATGCAAATGACAGCGGTGCTTGATACGTCTCCAACGTATCTATAATTTATGAAGTATTCATGCTATTATATTATCTATTTTGGATGTTTATGCACTTTATTAAACACTTTTATATTACTTTTGGGACTAACCTATTAACCCAAAGCCCAGTGCCAGTTCCTGTTTTTTCCTTGTTTCAGTGTTTCGAAGAAAAGGAATATCAAACGGAGTCCAAACGGAATAAAACCTTCGGAGAAGTTATTTTTGGAAAGAAAGCAATCTAGGAGACTTGGAGTGCACGTCAGGGGATCAACGAGGAAGGCACGAGGCAGGGGGGCGCCCACCCCCTGGGCGCGCCCTCCACCCTCGTGGCTCCCCTGACGTATTTCTTCCTCCTATATATACCAATATACCCTAAAACCATCGGGGAAGAGAATAGATCAGGAGTTCCGCCGTCGCAATCCTCTGTAGCCACCAAAAACCAATCTGGACCACATTAAGACTCACGAGGAGGAGGATCCCTCACCGGTGGCCATCTTCATCAACCCGGCGCTCTCTAGGACGAGGAGGGAGTAGTTCACCCTCGGGGCTGAGGGTATGTACCAGTAGCTATGTGTTTGATCTCTCTCTCTCTCTCTCTCTCTCTCTCTCTCTCTGTTCTTGATTCGGCACGATCTTGATGTATCGTGAGCTTTGCTATTATAGTTGGATCTTATGATGTTTCTCCCCCTCTACTCTCTTATAATGGATTGAGTTTTCCCTTTGAAGTTACCTTATCGGATTGAGTCTTTAAGGATTTGAGAATACTTGATGTATGTCTTGCGTGGGATACCCGTGGTGACAATGGGGTATTCTATTGATCCACTTGATGTATGTTTTGGTGATCAACTTGCGGGTTCCGCCCATGAACCTATGCATAGGGGTTGGCACACGTTTTCGTCTTGACTCTCCGGTAGAAACTTTGGGGCACTCTTTGAAGTTCTATGTGTTGGTTGAATAGATGAATCTGAGATTGTGTGATGCATATCGTATAATCATACCCACGGATACTTGAGGTGACATTGGAGTATCTAGGTGACATTAGGGTTTTGGTTGATTTGTGTCTTAAGGTGTTATTCTAGTACGAACTCTATGATAGATCGAGCGGAAAGAATAGCTTCGTGTTATTTTACTACTGATTCTTGAATAGATCGATCGGAAAGAATAACTTTGAGGTGGTTTCTGTACCTACAATAATCTCTTCCTTTGTTCTCCGCTATTAGTGACTTTGGAGTGACTCTTTGTTGCATGTTGAGGGATATTTATATGATCCAATTATGTTATTATTGTTGAGAGAACTTGCGCTAGTGAAAGTATGAACCCTAGGCCTTGTTTCCTAGCATTGCAATACCGTTTACGCTCACTTTTATCATTAGTTACCTTGCTGTTTTTATATTTTCAGATTACAAAAACCTATATCTACCATCCATATTGCACTTGTATCACCATCTCTTCGCGAACTAGTGCACCTATACAATTTACCATTGTATTGGGTGTGTTGGGGACACAAGAGACTCTTTGTTATTTGGTTGCAGGGTTGTTTGAGAGAGACCATCTTCATCTCACGCCTCCCACAGATTGATAAACCTTAGGTCATCCACTTGTGGGAAATTTGCTACTGTCCTACAAACCTCTGCACTTGGAGGCCCAACAACGTCTACAAGAAGAAGGTTGTGTAGTAGACATCAGTGCTCTTCAGCTGGTGCTTTTTAATAAGAGGGTGATGACTCAACATAAAAGTAAATAGATAGGCCCTTCGCAGAGGGAAGCTGGAATTTGTAGAGGTGCCAGAGCTCGATTTTTAAAATAGAGATAAATAATATTTTGAGCGGCATACTTTCATTGTCAACATAACAACCGAGAGATCTCGATATCTTCCATGCTACACACATTATAGGCGGTTCCCAAAGCAGAATGGTAAAGTTTATACTCCCCTCCACCAACAAGCATCAATCCATGGCTTGCTCGAAACAACGAGTGCCTCCAACTAACAAGAGTCCCGGGGAGTTTTGTTTGCAATTATTTTGATTTGATTTGCATAAAGCATGGGTGCAGGCATCCCGTGACCAGCCATTTTCTCGTGAGTGAGGAGCGGAGTCCACTCCTCTTGAGAATAACCCGCCTAGCATGGAAGATACAAACAACCCTAGTTGATACATGAGCTATTCGAGCATACAAAACAGAATTTTATTTGAAGGTTTAGAGTTTGGCACATACAAATTTACTTGGAACGGCAGGTAGATACTGCATATAGGAAGGTATAGTGGACTCATATGGAATAACTTTGGGGTTTAAGGGATTGGATGGACAAGAAGTATTCCCGCTTAGTACAAGTGAAGGCTAGAAAAATACTGGGAAGCGACCAAATAGAGAGCGACAACAGTCATGAACATGCATTAAAATTAATAAACATTGAGTGCAAGCATGAGTAGGATATAATCCACCATGAACATAAATATCGTGAAGGCTATGTTGATTTTGTTTCAACTACATGTGTGAACATGTGCCAAGTCCAGTCACTTGAATCATTCAAAGGAGGATACCACCCTATCATACCACATCACAACCATTTTAATAGCATGTTGGCACACAAGGTAAACCATTATAAACTCTTAGCAAATTAAGCATGACATAAGCAACTATAATCTCTAATTGTCATTGCAAACATGTTTATTCATAATAGGCTGAATCAGGAACGATGAACTAATAATATTTACAAAAACAAGAGAGGTCGAGTTCATACCAGCTTCTCTCATCTCAATCAGTCCATCATATATCGTCATAATTGCCTTTCACTTGCACGACCGAACGATGTGAATAATAATAATAGTGAACGTGCATTGGACTAAGCTGGAATCTGCAGGCATTCAATAAATAGGAGAAGACAAGGAAATATAGGCTCTTGGTTAAATCAACAATAATGCATATAAGAGCCGCTTCAACATTTTCATTATGGTCTTCTCCTCTCGACCCCCAAAGAGAAGAAATAAAACTATTTTCACGGGAAAGCTCCCAACAAGAAAAAGAAGAACAAGGAACCTTTTCGGGTTTTCTTTTTAATTATTACTACTACAGCATGAAAAGTAAACTAGTTAAGTGCTACAACTAATTTTTTTGGGTTTTTCTTAAGGTTTTTCAAACACACAAGAAGAAAGCATAAAAAAGGAAAATAAACTAGCATGGATAATACAATGAAGAAGTATGAGCACCGACAACTAGCATGAGTGTGTGGATATGAATGTAATGTCGGTGAGAGATACGTACTCCCCCAAGCTTAGGCTTTTGGCCTAAGTTGGTCTATTGCCACGGCTGGCCTGGCGGATATCCAAAGTTGTAGTTGGGGTCGTACTATGATGGAGCCTCGGGTTGCCACTGGTTGGCAATCTCCTCCGGATCCCACTGCTAAACAGACTGTCGTGGAGGAACAAATTGTGGTTCCGGCTCTGGCTCTGTAATTGGTGTGGGGTTTCGGTAGGCATGAATAGCCTCCGGCAGAACAAGGTACTGGCCTGCAGACAAGTCAAACAAGGAAGGAGCAGGCAAAGTAATAATCTCAGGGCGAATTTTATCAAATATCAGTTTGTACTTGAGCATCTTTTCCCTATTCTTAACGATGAAATCATGTGCTACCATACTCTTATAGTCTAGAAAAACAGGAGGCAACAACTTTTCTTCTTTCTCGTAATGCCTAATAGGTATGTTAAAATGTGCAGCGAGGCGCGAGGTGAAGATACCTCCCAAGATGGGGCCCTTAGTACAGTTAAGATTTAACCGCTTTGCAACAATAGCGCCCATACTAAATGTGTCATCACGGAACAAAGCATGGCACAAAATAACAATATCAGGGGCACTAAGGTTGCCACAGTTTCCGCAACCAATTAAGCATCTACTAGCAAATATTGCAAAGTAACGTAGAACAGGAAAATGTATGCTAGTAATTCTTGCATCGGAAACCTTCCTCGTTTCCCCTACAGCAATTGTATCAATAAACCCCTCCACATCGTTACGATGTGGTTCCTCTACGCTGCTCGAAAAGGGCAACTTGCAAACCTCACAAAATTCATAGAGGGGCATCTCCTTATACTCATCATATAAATAAAAATCCACCAAAGGTGGTGACCTCCTAGCATGGAAAAGAAAATTTTGCACAAAAATATTAGTGAGTAAGAGATACTGTTCGCGTTGGTCACGGAGGAAGTTGGTGAGGCCTGCATTCTCAACCAACTCATAAAAATCATCATAAATCCCGGCTGCTCTCAAGAAATTATCACAAGGCCATTCACAAGGCCGAACTTCCATGATCTTGAGGAGATTATATTTGGGCCTCTCGTCTTGTTCACTTTGCTTATCCTTCGAGCTTCGGCTCAAAGAACCCCTCAAAAATCTCTTCAGCATTTTCTGAAAATTTCTGAAATTTTTAGTAACTCAAATATAAAAGTGAACCAAACTCAACAAAATTGATAGCAACTACTCCCACAAGTGCCTAGAGACTATATCATGCATTAGAACTACTTGGGACCATAAAAATTTGACATGCAAGCTCAAGAACAGGGTCACCTAGGCAGCAAAAATTTGCAACGAATAAAGCACTAGAACAAAAAATAATTGGACCATTGGAGGAGTCACACACCGAAGAACAATCTCTCAAAGCAGTTTTGTGAGTGGAGCTTTGAGCAAGGAGATCGAAAATTGCAGCAAAATGAGCTAGAACTCGTGCTTGAGCTGGTTGGTGATTTTTTTGGGAGGAAGAAGGAATGTGTGGTGGCTGGAATAAGTGGAGGGGAGCCACCATGGGCCCACGAGGCAGGGGTGAAAGCACAAGTGCTTCCTGGGTGATTTTGGTAATAATGTCAACATATCTCTTATTGGACTAATGTTTCTATCTAGTATGTTTCAGATAAGTTCAACAATGGAGTGGCATGGACAAGAGGATGTGGAACCCCTTCAAAGTGCTAAAGACAAAGGATTGACTCCAGCTCAAAGCTCAAGACTCTACATTTTCTATTTTAGTGATCCAAAATCACATTGAGTCCATAGGAAAGCCAATACTATTAAGAGGGGATGAGGTGTTGCTTAATGGCTTGCTTGCTCAAAGTGCTTAGTGATATGCTCCAAAGCCCTCAACCACTTTCTCACATCCACATATGTCCAAAACCCAAAAGTCCAACTCGGCCCCACCGATTCTTTCTATCCGGAGCCACCGAGTTCAGTTGACATAGCCACTGCTAGAAACCCTAATCAGTTCGGTCTCACCGATGGGATCTCGGTCTCACCGAGATGGGCTTGCAAACTCTCTGTTGCCTATTGCAATAATTTCGGTCCCACGAGATATGCAATCGGTCCCACCGAGTTTTCTTGGCCAACTCTCTGTTTCGCTCATTACCAAAATCGGTCCCACCGAGTTTTAGTAATCGGTCAAACTGAGTTTTGGATTTACCCTAACCCTAGCACATCGATCCCACCGAGTTGATCCAGTCGGCCCCACCGAAACACCTAACGGTCACATTATGAACCAAATCGGTCTGACCGAGTTCTCTGAATCGGTCCCACCGAGTTTGGTGATTTGTGTGTAACGGTTAGATTTTGTGTGGAGGCTATAAATACCCCTCCACCCACTCTTCATTCATGGAGAGAGCCATCGAACATGCCTACACTTCCAACACATATTTTACGAGAGAGAACCACCTACACTTGTGTTGAGGTCAAGATATTCCATTCCAACCACATAAATCTTGATCTCTAGCCTTCCCCAAGTTGCTTTCCACTCAAATCTTCTTTCTACCAAATCCTATCCTATGAGAGAGAGTTGAGTGTTGGGGAGACTATCATTTGAAGCACAAGAGCAAGGAGTTCATCATCAACACACCATTTGTTACTTCTTGAGAGTGGTGTCTCCTAGATTGGCTAGGTGTCACTTGGGAGCCTCCGACAAGATTGTAGAGTTGAACCAAGGAGTTTGTAAGGGCAAGGAGATCGCCTACTCGTGAAGATCTACCCGAGTGAGGCAAGTCCTTCGTGGGCGACGACCATGGTGGGATAGACAAGGTTGCTTCTTCATGGACCCTTCGTGGGTGGAGCCCTCCGTGGACTCGCGCAACCATTACCCTTCATGGGTTGAAGTCTCCATCAACGTGGATGTATGATAGCACCACCTATCGGAACCACGGATAAAAAATCTCTGTGTCTCCAAATTGTGTTTGCACACTCCAATCCCTTATCTTTACATTCTTGCAACTTGCATGCTTTACTTTCCGCTGCTCATATACTCTTTGTATGCTTGCATGCTTGCTTGATATGTATTGTGAATGTTTAAACTTGTGCTAAAACTCCACATAAACCTAAAGAATTAAAAACTGCAACTTTTCTTGATTAGAGTCTATTCACCCCCCTCTAGACACCTCTTCTCAATCCTTTCAATTGGTATCAGAGCATTGGTTTCCATTGCCTTGGTTTAAACACCTTTGGAGGAAGATGGATGTGTCTACTTTGGGGAGTCTTAGACGTAGAGTGCCTATTCTTGATGGAGAGTTCTTCTATGAGTGGAAAAATGAAATGCTTGAGATTTTCAATGAATATCACTTGAACAAGTACATTACTAGTCCTTGTGCACCTCATATTGATCCTTTGCATCCTACACCCGAAGAGGATCTTTACATGATTCGCAATCTTAGAACTATCAATCTTATCATTAGAGGATTGCCCAAAATTTTGATTGCTAGTTTGCCTACTCTTGATTGTGCCTGTACTATGTGGAAATTTCTTGAGGAACGATTTCCAAATTATTCCTTGAAAAGTTTAGATGAAATTCTCCATAAGTCTATTGCCTTGAGTAAGATGAATTCTAGTGATCCTAGCTTTGGTGATTGTCTATTTGAGCTTACCAATCTCATGCGTGCCAAAGGAGATGTTGGAATCATTAGAAATATCATCTCTGAAGCTATTAGAATTCATAAAGATAACCATAGCAATGATCATTTATCCAATGAATTACCCTCTCTAGGAGTCGATCAATCACAAGATGATGTTGAACATGGATACTATGACGAGGATGATGATAGTGACTATGATCTTGATGATGCAATGAGACACTTTGGTCTTATGGCAAATCTTCGTGGCTACATGGCTGGAGAAAAGGAATGGGTCCTTGATAGTGGATATACTGATCATATGACCGGAGATAAAGATATGTTCCGTGAGCTTGCTGAAAGCAATGACCCCTCGAAAGTATGTCACTTTTGGTGATAACTCAAAGGGTAAGGTGGTTGGCCTAGGTAAGGTGGCCATCTCACATGATAGCTCCATACAAAATGTCATGCTCGTTGAATCTCTTGGGTACAATTTACTTTCAGTATCTAGACTTGCTGATTTTGGTTTCAATGTCCTATTTACTGAGGTAGATTGCCAAGTGTTTCGGAGAGACGATCGTAAAATGGTCTTCACCGGTATACGTAGAGGTGATCTTTACATAGTTGATTTCACTAAAAAGGCTCAACCTAGAACTTGCTTAATTGCTAAATCTTCTAAGGGTTGGTTGTGGCATAGAAGGCTAGGTCGTGTGGGTATGCGAAATCTTGATAAGCTTATTAAAGGTGATCATATCCTTGGAATAAAAGATGTTTCGAATAACATGTAGCCGCGAAGATATTCTCAAATATTCCAGAAAAAAATCATATTTCAATTTCAGGGAATAAAAGATGTTTCAATTTCAATTTCAGGACCCTCGTGGCCAGGTGCTTGCTCCCCTGCTGTGTTCTCAGTGCCAGATATTCTCAAATATTCCAGAAAAATCATATTTCAATTTCAGGGCATTTGGAGAACTTTTATTTTTCGGGTATTTTTTTATTGCACAGATAATTCAGAAAACTGACAAAAAAAATACTAATTTTGCTTTATTTAATCTAAATAATAGAAATTAAAAGAAGGGTACAGAAGGTTGTGCCTTCTAACTTCATCCATCTCATGCTCATCAAAAGGAATCCACTAACAAGGTTGATCAAGTCTTGTTAACAAACTCATTTCGAATAACATGAAACCAGAGAAATTTCGAATAACACTATGTTACCTCAACGGGGATATGCACGTCCCCAATAATTAATAAGAATATCATATTTCTTCTTGACAGTAGGAAGAGGAAATTCAAAACCTCCAATAATAATCGATGGATTTTTTCCAATAGAATTGATACTGTGGACTTGAGGTTGTTTCCTCGGAAAGTGTACCGTATGCTCATTACCATTAACATGAAAAGTGGCATTGCCCTTATTGCAATCAATAACAGCCCCTGCAGTATTCAAAAAGGGTCCTCCAAGAATAATAGATATACTATCGTCCTCGGGAATATCAAGAATAACAAAGTCCGTTAAAATAGTAACATTTGCAACCACAACAGGCACATCCTCACAAATACCGGCCAGGTATAGCAGTTGATTTATCAGCCATTTGCAAGGATATTTCAGTAGGTGTCAACTTATTCAAATCAAGTCTACGATATAAAGAGAGAGGCATAACACTAACACCGGCTCCAAGATCACGTAAAGCAGTTCTAACGTAATTTCTTTTAATGGAGCATGGTATAGTTGGTACTCCTGGATCTCCTAGTTTCTAAGGTATTCCACCCTTAAAAGTATAATTAGCAAGCATGATGAAAATTTTAGCTTCCGGTATCTTTCTCTTATTTGTAACAATATCCTTCATATACTTAGCATAAGGATTCATTTTAATCATATCGAAACGCATAATGCAAAAAAAGATAGGTCTAATCATTTCCACCAAAGCGCTCAAAATCCTCATCATCCTTTTTCTTGGATGGTTTAGGAGGAAAAGGCATGGGTTTCTGAACCCATGGTTCTCTTTCTTTACCATACTTCCTAGCAACAAAGTCTCTCTTATCATAACGTTGATTCTTTGATTGTGGGTTATCAAGATCAACAGCAGGTTCAATTTCTACATCATTGTTATTACTAGGTTGAGCATCAACATGAACATCATTATTAGCATTATCACTAGGTTCATGTTCATCACCAGATTGTGTTTCAGCACCAGAAATAGAAATATCATTGGGATTCTCAGGTGTGTCAATAACAGGTTCACTAGAAGCACGCAAAGTCCTATCATTTTTCTTTTTCTTCTTTTTAGAAGGACTAGGTGCATCTACATTAGCTCTCTGAGAATCCTGCTCAATTCTCTTAGGGTGACCTTCAGGATACAAAGGTTCCTGAGTCACTTTACTGAAGGAAATATGCCCTAGAGGCAATAATAAAGTTATTATTTATTTCCTTATATCATGATAAATGTTTATTATTCATGCTAGAATTGTATTAACCGGAAACATAATACATGTGTGAATACATAGACAAACATATAGTCACTAGTATGCCTCTACTTGACTAGCTCATTAATCAAAGATGGTTATGTTTCCTAACCATAGACATGTGTTGTCATTTGATTAATGGGATCACGTCATTAGGAGAATGATGTGATTGACATGACTCATTCCGTTAGCTTAGCACTTGATCGTTTAGTATATTGCTATTGCTTTCTTCATGACCTATACATGTTCCTGTAACTACGAGATTATGCAACTCCCGTTTACCGGAGGAACACTTTGGGTGCTACCAAACGTCACAACATAAGCGGGTGATTATAAAGGAGTACTACAGGTGTCTCCAAAGGTACATGTTGGGTTGGTGTATTTCGAGATTAGGTTTTGTCACTCCGATTGTCGGAGAGGTATCTCTAGGCCTTCTCGGTAATACACATCACATAAGCCTTGCAAGCATTGCAACTAATAAGTTAGTTGTGAGATGATGTATTACGGAACGAGTAAAGAGACTTGCGGTGTAACGAGATTGAACTAGGTATTGGATACCGACGATCGAATCTCGGGTAAGTAACATACCGATGACAAAGGGAACAACGTATGTCGTTATGCGGTTTGACCGATAAAGATCTTCGAAGAATATGTAGGAACCAATATGGGCATCCAGGTTCCGCTATTGGTTATTGACCGAGAATAGTTCTAGGTCATGTCTACATAGTTCTCGAACCCGTAGGGTCCGCACGCTTAACGTTTCGATGACAGTTCATTATGAGTTTATAAGTTTTGATGTACGAAGTTTGTTCGAGTCCGGATGTGATCAAGAACATGACGAGGAGTCTCGAAATGGTCGAGACATAAAGATTGATATATTGGAAGCCTATGTTTGGACTTCGAATAGTTCCGGGTGAAATCGATTTTTAGGAAAACCGGGGTTATCGGAACCCTCCGGGGATGTTTGGCCTTAATGGGCCATAAGGGAGAAGAGGAGGGCCAGCCCGGAGCAGGTGTCGCCCCTCCCCTAGTCGAATAGGACAAGGAGAGGGGCGGCGCCCCTTCCTCTCCCTCCCCCAAGTCCTAATCCAACTAGGAAAGGGGGGAGTCCTACTCCCGGTGGGAGTAGGACTCCTCGGCAGCGCCTCCTCCTAGGGCTGGCCGCACCCCTTGCTCCTTTATATCTGAGGCGGGGGCACCCCATGACACACAAGTTGATCTACGGATCGTTCCTTAGCCGTGTGCGGTGCCCCCTCCACCATATTCCACTTGGTCATATCGTCGCGGAGCTTAGGCGAAGCTTCTGCCGGTAGAGTCATATCGTCATGAGCTTAGGCGAAGCCCTGCGCGGTGGTGCATCATCATCGCCACCACGCCGTCGTCTTGACGGAACTCATCCCCGACACTTTCTTTGGATCGGAGTCCGGGGATCGTCATCGAGCTGAACGTGTGCTGAACTCGGAGGTGCCGTGCGTTCGGTACTTGGATCGGTCGGATCGTGAAGACGTACGACTACATCAACCGCATTTTCATAACGCTTCCGCTTACGGTCTACGAGGGTACGTGGACATACACTCTCCCCTCTCGTTGCTATGCCATCACCATGATCTTGCGTGTGCGTAGGAATTTTTTTGAAATTACTACGTTCCCCAACATTTACCCCCTCTAGTTGGAACTCTAACAGCAAAGTCATTATTCTTACTAGTCAATTCATTGAGCAAGTCATTCTGAGCTTTAAGTACTTGTTCTACTTGAGTGGTAACCATAGAAGCATGTTTACTAATGAGTTTAAGTTCACCTTTAACTCTATATATATAATCACTCAAGTGTTCAATCATATAAGCATTGCGTTTTAATTTTCTACCAAAATAAGCATTGAAATCTTCTTGCTTAACCATAAAATTATCAAACTCATCTAAGCATTGGCTAGCAAACTTAGTAGGCGGGATTTCAGCTTTATCATATCTATAGAGAGAATTTACCTTTAATACCTGTGTCGAGTTATCAAGACCATGTATTTCTTCAATAGGTGATGAATTAAGACCATGTATTTCTTCAATAGGAGGTAAATTTTTAACATCTTTAGTTTTAATACATTTTTCTTTCATAGATTTCTTTGCCTCTTGCATATCTTCAGGACTGAGAAATAGAATACCCCTTTTCTTCGGAGTTGGCTTATGAGTTGGTTCAGGGAGTGTCCAATTATTTTCATTGGTCAACATATTATTCAATAGAATTTCAGCTGCATCAACAGTTCTTTCCCTGAAAACAGAACCAGCACAACTATCCAGGTGGTCTCTGGAAGCATCGGTTAGTCCATTATAAAAGTTATCAAGTATTTCATTTTTCTTGAGAGGATGATCAGGCAAAGCATTTGGTAATTGGAGAAGCCTCCCCCAAGCTTGTGGGAGACTCTCTTCTTCAATTTGCACAAAATTATATATATCCCTTAAAGCAGCTTGTTTCTTATGAGCAAGGAAATATTTAGCAGAGAAGTAATAAATCATATCCTGGGGACTACGCACACAACCAGGATCAAGAGAATTAAACCATATTTTAGCATCACTCTTTAATGAGAACGAAAATAATTTAAGGATATAATAGTAGCGAGTTTTCTCATCACTAGTGAATAGGGTAGCTATATCATTTAATTTAGTAAGATGTGCCACAACAGTTTCAGATTCATAGCCATAGAAAGGATCAGATTCAACCAGAGTAATTATCTCGGGATCAACAGAGAAATCATAATCCTTATCAGTAACAAAGATAGGTGAAGATGTGTCTCGGTCATGTCTACATAGTTCTCGAACCCGTAGGGTCCGCACGCTTAACGTTCGATGACGATTTGTATTATGAGTTATGTGACTTGATGACCGAAGTTTGTTCGGAGTCCCGGATGAGATCATGGACATGACGAGGAGTCTCAAAATGGTCGAGAGGTAAAGATTGATATATTGGACGAAGGTATTCGGACAGCGAAATGGTTTCGGGACGTTTCAGATATTTATTGGGGAACCGAGGGGTTACCGGAACCCCCCGGGGAGTTATGGGCCTTATTGGGCCATAAGGGAGAAGGAGAGGGAATGCCACAAGGTGGCGCCCTCCCCCCCCCCCCCCAGGGCAGTCCAAATTGGACTAGGGGGAGGGGGCGCCCCCCTTCCTTCCCCTCTCCCTCTCCTTCCCTCTTTTCCCCTCTTGGATTAGGAGAAGGGGGGCGATTCCTACTAGGTTTGTAGTCCTAGTAGGACTCCCCCCTGGCGCGCCTCCTCCCTGGCCGCCGGCCTCCTCCTCCCTCCTTTATATACGGGGGAGGGGGGCACCCCAAAGACACAACAATTCTTCTCTTAGCCGTGTGCGGTGCCCCCCTCCATAGTTTAACACCTCGGTCATATCGTCGTAGTGCTTAGGCGAAGCCCTGCGCCGGTAACTTCATCATCACCGTCGCCATGCTGTCGTGCTGAGGAACTCTCTCTCGTCCTCAACTGGATCAAGAGCTCCAGGGGCATCATCGTGCTGAACGTGTGCTAAACACGGAGGTGTCATACATTCGGTACTTGGATCGGTTGGATCGTGAAGACGTTCGACTACATCAACCGCGTTACTAAACGCTTCCGCTTTTGGTCTACGAGGGTATGTGGACACACTCTCCCGTCTCGTTGCTATGCATCTCCTAGATAGATCTTCCGTGATCATAGGTAAAATTTTGAAATACTGCGTTCCCCAACACATTTTGTGTTGAAGTTTCAGATAAGGGCCAGTTTTGTCCATTATGCGATAACCTCTGCTAGCCTCGGATCTCTTTCCCAGCAGATTTCATATTTAAAAGATCATGGGACCTGCCTACATGCATGCATATCACGTAGGTGGAGTAGCAATGGGACGTGATCGGAGGTTGCTGCTGTTTTATGCTCTAGCACCGGATCTGGGAAAGCAAGCATCCATGCTGGGCTCGCCACACATCTGTCCAGCCGTACCCTTGTGTAGGTGCCCCCGACCATCTTTTTTTCCGAAAGTCCATCATGGCCCTTTGTAGCCTATGTCAGTTAGTCCACATGTGTCCAGAGCATCACGAAACCGTCCATTTGTGCCTAGTACGGCTACTCACGCCATCATGTTCATGGACCTGGAGTACTTCATTAAGTCTCCTATCACTGCCCATGTATATCATTCGCACCAACTATGCCCCGGAGCATATCCCATGTCATGTGATGTTCATTTACTTGAGCTTCCCGGTAGACGAAAGTAAACCGTGCTTTTAAATCAACTAGTTCATCGATGACCACATCAATATGATACTTCGAGTAACCTACAACTTCAAGCTTTATTTCATCATTCCGGAATATTCCAAGGCCGCCGCTCCTACCAGAGCTACTTACAACAAATTTTTTATTGTACCCTAAAGTACCAGCTAAACTCTCAACTCTACTTCCCTCTAACCGAGTTTCAAGAATGCACAATATAGAGGGTCAAACTGCCTCGTGAGATCACGAAGCTCTCGAGCCGTCACGGGTTTGCCAGCCCCGCGACAGTTCCATACTAAGAGACTCATTGTGCTAGGCGCGACCCCCTTGGAGGCCCGCCAAACGCGCATCATTGTTTTTATTCACTGCAGAATTCTTCCCAAGGCCCTTGTCAGCTGGTGGTGGTGTACGTTTATTCCTCTTCGGGTCCTGTTTCGAGGAAGGGCTCTGTGGTATCTCTGGTGCGGTGAGTAGTAAGGTCTGGCTTGCTCCGATAGGCGAGGAAGTGGTGGTGGTGTTATTCAGCATGAGCTTTGGATCAGCTACAGGTGCTGCCCCCCGCTTCCTATTTTTCTCTGACTCTTGCATAACAATATCATCATTGGGATATGGGTTCACATACTTTGTCAAATCATCCTGCTGGTCACGTGCCGAGCCTCTTCCCTGACCTCGTCCAGAGCGTCTCCTGCCTCTTCCACCTCTTGTTCCTCTACCTTCATCCGGTCCTCTACCTGCACCTTTGAACCAAGTAGCCTGAAGGTCCTTATAGACCAGAGCTTTTGGGGGGTGGACACCATCCCCACACTCTTTATACATGTGCCCCAGGTGGCCACAGACTGCACATCAGTCTGGTAGTCTTTCAAATTTCACTCAAAAAATCTCTCGAACTACATCCTGCTTCTTCTTTACCACTAGCGAGACTGCATTCTTGAGGGGTTTTGTGACATCAATCGTGACTCGCACCCTGTAAAAATTGCCTTCAAAGGCTGGAGATTTTGGTCCAACATATATAAACTCGCCTACTGTCGCCGACAAAGCTTTGATCTCTGGGAAGTACCCATCTGGAAAGTCATGAATCTGCATCCAGATGTCCATCTTGTTAAGAGTAATGTTGGACGGCCAAGTGAATCCATCTTAATGAGCTATCACCATAGCTTTTCCCTTGAACGACCATGACCCCTCCTGCATAACTCGCTCCCAGTCCCCAAGGCATGAGAACTGCATCGTGTAGATGTTTTCTTCAAGTGGGCAGATTTCCACTTCTTGTGCCAGATCCCATGCCACCTTCATGTTCCTATAGAACCAATATTGACTATAGGACTTGGTCGTGTGCACCCTAGCAATGGCCATCCACCTGATCACTTTCGTTGGCAGTTCGTCCTCCTCAACAACCACATCTTGCAGATTATCTTCGTTGAGTCCTAGTTCTTCCATCATCGCCTTCAGATCGGAAGTGGCAGAGCCTGAGCCAGAAGCACCCGAGTCTCACCCAAGAGAGATGTTTTCGTGGGCGGTGGATCCCAAACTTCCCGTCGGCCCCCCGAGCAGGCCAAAGGTCCAAGACCCCGGTCGCCGGAGCAAAGAAGACGAGAGGGAGGGGACAGAGGTCTCTACGGTGGAGGTCGCGCCGCCGCAGAGGAGAAAAAACCCTAGCGAGAGGGGTTTTTGTGGAAATGAAGTGCTGAGCTCGCTCACCTGCCCAAGAATACAAGGGTCGGTTCAAGAATGTGAAAATAGCCCATCTTGTCGGTCCATTCTCAATCCAACGGCCCAAAAGCCCTTGGCGCACACGATATGATCTCCTCCCCCTCGCGATTTTTTTTCAAAACTATGATATATTTTATAGCATTTTCGGAAACTATAGGACGTAATGCAAAAAAACCAAAACTAGTAGCCCGTCGGTCATCTTTTGGCCGAAGTAGTAGTTTTCGGCCATCTTTTGGCCGAAGTAGAAGTTTTCGGCCACGCGATTAGGCCGAAGCAGTGTTTTCGGCCATCACTTGGCCAAAAGTGAGGTACCTGGCCGAAAAGGTACTTTTTGGTCAACTCTAGGCCGAAATAGACTTTTTGGTCAAGTCTAGGCCGAAAAGTACTTTTTGGTCTCGTGTAGGCCGAAGTTGCATGGCTCATGCTGAAATGTATTTTCTCGCCACCTGTTTCCCGCCAACCCCTTCCCGCCATATGTTCCCGCCAATTCGCTTTCCCCGCCAACCCCTTCCGCCATATGTTCCCGCCAATTCGCTTTCTCCAATCCTTCCCGCCTTATTTTCCGCCAATCCCTTCCGCCTTATTTCCGCCAACCCTTTCCGCCATACCGCATTTATGCTTTCCGCCATTTTCTCCTCTCAGTATCTATAAAACCCCTTGATGAAGGTGGATAAGCATTTCGGTGTAGTGTAGTCGAGATGTCCCATTATCCATTCGATCGTAGTTTTCACCACAGGATGAGCAACACTCTTGAGTCTAGTTACCGATTTCGGGATGGGCGGAGGATAGTTCCATGGGACGAACTCACCGGTAGTGACACCATAATGAATGAGTTGGCTCACCAATTACGTGAGTCCGGGTGGCACGAAAGGACCTATGAGGAGGTACGTCTGAGAACTTCTTAGGTTGCATGAAAGGTGGAAGAAGGTAGTGGAGCGAAGAGTGAAACTTTCGGAAGGACTGCAGCACGGAATACATTTTATGGATCGAGGAGAGCGAGGACGGCGAAGATATCTTCATGCCGCCGCTTCCGGGTTACGCATCGTCGAAGGGCAAGAGTTACGCATCGTCCAAAGGCAAGAGTTCTGCATCCTCGAAGGGCAAGAGTTCTGCATCCAGCAAGGGCAAGAGTTCTGCATCGACGGAGGGCAAGAGGACCGCATCATCGAAGGGCAAGAGGGCTGTATCAATGGAGGATGACGATGATGACTTCATGTAGTATGTAAGATGTATTCCAGTTGTACCGTTTTATTCAGATGTATTTGCATTATTAGTTTGTACTGTATTATTGTAGGGCATTATGTTCTATCTGAATTTCATTTTGTAGTATGCAAGATGTATTGCACAAGTTCAGCCGCACCGTTTAATTCAGATGTACTCGTATCTTAATTATCGGTTGTAATCTATTTGGAAATGTAACTGGAATTAGAATGCGAATTAATAGTAATATGTCTCTCGCATACATAAAACAATATATGTCTCCTAATCAGATAGAAGGAAGTGCGATAGTAACACATACATGAAGCATGTCTCATACATAAATACTGACACACAAATGCGAATAGTCTGAAACTAACATAGATAATGAGTCATACATAGATAGATAAGCATATCAACTGCGGGGGGACGGCGGCAGTGCAGGTCTTCCTCGGCGAGGACCGGAAGGCGATAAGCCGAGGCGGTGGGCGAGGCTCGCGATAACCACGACCATAGTTAACCTCGTGCATCACGATGCATGTCTCCTGCGTCGGTGGTGGTGGTGGAGTGTGAAACACTGTCTGCGAGAAGCCATAAATGTTTGTAGCATGGTCATCATCCTCGCGGTCGCCCTCAAAGTAATCAGCACCACCACTAAGGATGGGTGGCGCTCACGAATGCATGAGCAGTTATGATTGGTTGCCGCTGCGGTAAAGTAAAACATGTAAAATTGATACAAATGCATGAACGAAGCACCACCAAAGAAGCATCGGTGATCGCTGAGAATGCAAGAACGATTACTACACTGTTGAAAAGAATGTAGTGAGTAGTGTTACCTAGTTCCATCTGCTGATGCCAGGAAGAGCTCCCTGGCTGTGAAGGAGGTGGCTCATGCCAGGAAGAGCTCCCTGGCTGTGAAGGAGGTGGCTCATGCCAGGAAGAGCTCCCTGACTGTGAAGGAGGTGGCTCATGCCAGGAAGAGCTCCCTGACTGTGAAGGATGAGGTTCTGCACGGTGCACAGAGGGTCGTGGTTGTGAACGGTGCACAGAGGGTCGTGGTTCTGAATGTTGTACAGAGGGACTGTTGGGGAACGTTGCAGAAAATTAAAAATTTTCCAACGGTTTCACCAAGATCCATCTATGAGTTCATCTAAGCAACGAGTCATGGGAGAGATTGCATCTACATACCACTTGTAGATCGCGTGCGGAAGCGTTCACTAGAACGTGGATGATGGAATCGTACTCGCCGTGATCCAAATCACCGATGACCGAGTGCCGAACGGACGGCACCTCCGTGTTCAACACACGCGTCGGAGGCGGATGATGTCTCCTCCTTCTTGATCCAGCAAGGGAAAGGAGAGGTTGAAGAAGATGGCTCCAGCAGCTGACAACGGTGTGGTGGTGGTGGAGCAGCAGATTCGGCAGGGGCTTCGCCAAGCTTCGTGACGGAGGAGGAAGAGGTGTAGCAGGGAGGGAGGCGCAGAACTTCAGGTGCGGCTGCCCCTCCCTCCCTTTATATAGGCCCTGTGGGGCGCCTGCCCTGAGATCCAATCTCCCAAGGGCGGCGGCAAGGGGTGGAGTGCCCCCAAGGCAAGTGGGCGCCCCCCTAGGGTTTCAACCCTAGGCGCGGGGGTGGGCCAAGGGGGGTGCACCAGCCCACTATGGGCTGGTTCCCCTCCCCACTTCAGCCCATGGGGCCCTCCGGGATGGGTGGCCCCACCCGGTGGACCCCCGGGACCCTTCCGGTGGTGCCGGTACAATACCGGGTGACCCCGAAACTTTCCCGATGGCCGAAACAACACTTCCTATATATAATTCTTTACCTCCGGACCATTCCGGAACTCCTCGTGACGTCCGGATCTCATCCGGGACTCCGAACAACATTCGGTTTACTGCATACTCATATTCATACAACCCTAGCGTCACCGAACCTTAAGTGTGTAGACCCTACGGGTTCGGGAGACACGTAGACATGACCGAGACGGCTCTCGGGCAATAACCAACAACGGGATCTGGATACCCATGTTGGCTCCCACATGCTCCTCGATGATCTCATCGGATGAACCACGATGTCGAGGATTCAAACAACCTCGTATACAATTCCCTTTGTCAATCGGTATGTTACTTGCGAGATTCGATCGTCGGTATCCCAATACCTCGCTCAATCTCGTTACCGGCAAGTCACTTTACTGCATCAGTAATGCATGATCCCGTGACGGACACTTGGTCACTTTGAGCTCATTATGATGATGCACTATCGAGTGGGCCCGGTGATACCTCTCCGTAACACGGAGTGACAAATCTAGTCTCGATCCGTGTCAACCCAATGAGACACTTTCGGAGATACCTGTAGTGCACCTTTATAGTCACCCGATTCGTTGTGACGTTTGGTACACCCAAAGCACTCCTACGGTATCCGGGAGTTACACGATCTCATGGTCTAAGGAAGAGATACTTGACATTGGAAAAGCTCTAGCAAAACGAACTACACGATCTTGTGCTATGCTTAGGATTGGGTCTTGTCCATCACATCATTCTCCTAATGATGTGATCCGTTATCATTGACATCCAATGTCCATAGTCGAGGAAACCATGAATATCTATTGATCAACGAGCTAGTCAACTAGAGGCTTACTAGGGACATATTGTGGTCTATTTATTCACACGTGTATTACGATTTCCGGATAATACAATTATAGCATGAATAAAAGACAATTATCATGAACAAGGAAATATAATAATAATCCTTTTATTATTGCCTCTAGGGCATATTTCCAACAGTCTCCCACTTGCACTAGAGTCAATAATCTAGTTACATTGTGATGAATCGAACACCCATAGAGTTACGGTGTTGATCATGTTTTGCCCATGGAAGAGGTTTAGTCAACGGATCTGCGACATTCAGATCCGTATGCACTTTGCAAATTTCTATGTCTCCATCTTGAACATTTTCACGGATGGAGTTGAGCGGCAACTTGATGTGCCTGGTCTTCTTGTGAAACCTGGGCTCCTTGGCAAGTGCAATAGCTCCGGTGTTGTCACAGAAGAGTTTGATCGGCCCGACGCATTGGGTATGACTCCTAGGTCGGTGATGAACTCCTTCACCCAAATTGCTTCATGCGCTGCCTCCGAGGCTGCCATGTACTCCGCTTCACATGTAGATCCCGCCACGACGCTTCTCGCTTGCAGCTGCACCAGCTTCTTGCTCCACCATTCAACATATACACGTATCCGGTTTGTGACTTAGAGTCATCGGATCTGTGTCGAAGCTAGCGTCGACGTAACCCTTTCTGACGAGCTCTTCGTCACCTCCATAAACGAGAAACATGTCCTTTGTCCTTTTCGGTACTTCAGGATATTCTTGACCGCTGTCCGGTGTTCCTTGCCGGGATTACTTTGGTACCTTCCTACCAAACTTACGGCAAGGTTTACATCAGGTGCAGTACACGACATGGCATACATAATAGATCCTATGGCCGAGGCATAGGGGATAACGCTCATCTCTTCTTTATCTTTTTGCCGTGGTGGGACATTGAGCCGAGCTCAATCTCACACCTTGCGATGAGGCAAGAACCCTTTCTTGGACTGATCCATTTTGAACTTCTTCAAAATCTTATCAAGGTATGTGCTTTGTGAAAGACCTATGAGGCGTCTCGATCTATCTCTATAGATCTTGATGCCTAATATATAAGCAGCTTCTCCAAGGTCCTTCATTGAAAAGCTTTTATTCAAGTAGGCCTTAATGCTGTCCAAGAGTTCTATATCATTTCCCATCAAAAGTATGTCATCTACATATAATATGAGAAATGCTCTGAGCTCCCACTCACTTTCTTGTAAACGCAGGCTTCTCCATAAGTGCAAGATAAACCCAAACGCTTTGATCATCTCATCAAAGCGAATGTTCCAACTCCGAGATGCTTGCACCAGCCCATAAATGGATCATTTGGAGCTTGCATACCTTGTTAGCATTCTTAGGGTCGACAAAACCTTCCGGCTGCATCATATACAACTCTTCCTTAAGATAACCGTTAAGGAACGCTGTTTTGACGTCCATCTGCCATATCTCATAATCATAGTATGCGGCAATTGCTAACATGATTCGGACGGACTTAAGCTTCGCTACGGGAGAGAAAGTCTCATCGTAGTCAATCCCTTGAACTTTCAGATAACCCTTAGCGACAAGTCGAGCTTTATAGATGGTGACATTACCATCCGCATCCGTCTTCTTCTTAAAGATCCATTTGTTTTCTATCGCTCGCCGATCATCGGGCAAGTCTGTCAAAGTCCATACTTTGTTTTCATACATGGATCCTATCTCGGATTGCATGGCTTCAAGCCATTTGTTGGAATCTGGGCCTGCCATCGCTTCTTCATAGTTCGAAGGTTCACCGTTGTCTAACAACATGATTTCCAGGACAGGGTTGCCGTACCACTGCAGTGCGGGCGTGTCCTAGTGGACCCTCTGAAGTTCGGTAGCAACTTGATCCGAAGTACCTTGATCATCATCATTAATTTCCTCTCCGGTTGGTGTAGGCACCACAGGAACATTTTCTGAGCTGCACTACTTTCCGGTTCAAGAGGTAGTACTTCATCGAGTTCTACTTTCCTCCCACTTACTCCTTTCGAGAGAAACTCTTTTCCGAGAAAGGATCCGTTCTGGCAACAAAGATCTTGCCTTCGGATCTAAGGTAGAAGGTATACCCAATGGTTTCCTTAGGGTATCCTATGAAGACGCATTTTTCCGATTTGGGTTCGAGCTTTTAGGGTTGAAGTTTCTTGACATAAGCATCGCATCCCCAAACTTTTAGAAACGACAGCTTAGGTTTCTTCCCAAACCATAATTCATACGGTGTCGTCTTAACGGATTTAGACGGTGCCCTATTTAGAGTGAATGTAGCTGTCTCTAGAGCGTATCCCCAAAATGATAGCGGTAAATCTGTAAGAGACATCATAGATCACACCATATCCAATAGAGTGCGATTACGACGTTCGGACACACCGTTCTGTTGAGGTGTTCGGTAGGCGTGAGTTGTGAGACGATTCCACATTTCCTTAAGTGTGTACCAAATTCGTGACTTAAATATTCTCCTCCACGATCTGATCGTAAGAACTTTATTTTTCGGTCACGTTGATTCTCTACCTCATTCTGAAATTCCTTGAACTTTTCAAAGGTCTCAGACTTGTGTTTCATCAAGTAGACATACCCATATCTACTTGAGTCGCTGTGAGAGTGAGAACATAACGATATCCTCCACGAGCCTCAACGCTCATTGAGCGCACACATCAGTATGTATGATTTCCAATAAGTTGGTTGCTCGCTCCATTGTTCCGGAGAACGGAGTCTTGGTCATTTTGCCCATAAGGCATGGTTCGCATGTGTCAAATGATAAATAATCGAGACACTCTAAAAGTCCATCAGAATGGAGCTTCTTCATGCGCTTGACACCAATGTGACCAAGGCGGCAGTGCACAAGTATGTGGGACTATCGTTATCAACTTTACATCTTTTGGTATTCACACTATGAATATGTGTAATATTACGTTCGAGACTCATTAAGAATAAACCATTGACGATCGGAGCATGACCATAAAACATATCTCTCATATAAATAGAACAACCATTATTCTCGGATTTAAATGAGTAGCCATCTCGCATTAAACGAGATCCTGATACAATGTTCATGCTCAAACTTGGCACCAAATAACAATTATTGAGGTTTAAAACTAATCCCGTAGGTAAATGTAGAGGCAGCGTGCGGCCGGCGATCACATCGACCTTGGAACCATTCCCGACGCGATCGTCACCTCGTCCTTCGCCGGTCTCCGTTTATTCCGCAGCTCCTGCTGTGAGTTACAAATATGAGCAACGGCACGGTATCAAATACCGGGAGTTACTACGAGTAATCGGTAAGGTACACATCAATTACATGTATATCAAATATACCTTTAGTGTTGCCGGCCTTCTTGTCCGCTAAGTATTTGGGGCAGTTCCGCTTCCGGTGGCCCTTCCCTTTGCAATAAAAGCACTCTGTCTCGGGCTTGGGTCCATTCTTTGACTTCTTCCGGCAACTTGCTTGCGGCGCGGCAACTTTATCCTTGCCGTCCTTTTGAAGTTCTTCTTACCCTTGCCCTTTTTGAACTTAGTGGTTTTATTGACCATCAACACTTGATGTTCTTTCTTGATTTCAACCTCTGCTGACTTCAAAGATTGAGAATACTTCGGAATGGTCTTCACCATTCCCTGCATATTGTAGTTCATCACAAAGCTCTTGTAGCTTGGTGGGAGCGATCAAGGATTCTGTCAATGACCGCCTCATCCGGGAGGTTTATGTCCATTTGGGACAGGCGGTTGTGCAACCTGGACATTTTGAGTATGTGTTCACCTTGTAACTGTTTTCCTCCATCTTACAACTATAGAACTTGTCGGAGACTTCATATCTCTCGACCGGGCATGAGCTTGGAAAACTAGTTTCAGCTCCTCGAACATCTCATATGCTCTGTGTTGCTCAAAACGCTTTTGGAGCCCGGTTCTAAGTTGTAAAGCATGCCGCCCGAACGAGGGAGTAATCATCAAGACGAGACTGCCAAGCATTCATAATGTCTTGGTTCTGCAGGGACGGTGCATCACCTAGCGGTCCTTCTAGGACATATTGTTTCGGCAGCTATGAGGATGATCCTCGGGTTAGGACCCGATCCGTATAGTTGCTGCCATCATCTTTCGACTTGGTTTTCTCTAGGAGCCGTTGAAGTTCATGTTGACATGAGCATTGGCCATTTGATCTACAAGACATATTTGCAAAGGTTTTAGACTAAGTTCATGATAATTAAGTTCATCTAATCAAATTATTTTAATGAACTCCCACTCAGATTAGACATCCCTCTAGTCATCTAAGTGTTACACGATCCGAGTCGACTAGGCCGTGTCCGATCATCACGTGAGACGGACTAGTCATCGTCGGTGAACATCTTTATGTTGATCGTATCTTCCATACGACTCGTGTTCGACCTTTCGGTCTCCGTGTTCCGAGGCCATGTCTGTACATGCTAGGCTCATCAAGTTAACCCTAAGTGTTTTGCATGTGTAAAACTGTCTTACACCCGTTGTATGTGAGCGTAAGGATCTATCACACCGATCATCACGTGGTGCTTGAAACAACGAACTTTAGCAACGGTGCACAGTTAGGGGAGAACACTTCTTGATATTGTTGTAAGGGATCATCTTATTTACTACCGTCGTTCTAAGTAAACAAGATGCATAAACATAATAAACATCACATGCAATAGTAGTGACATGATATGGCCAATATCATATAGCTCCATTGATCTCCATCTTCGGGGCTCCATGATCATCTTGTCACCGGCATGACACCATGATCTCCATCATCGTGTCTTCATGAAGTTGTCACGCCAACGACTACTTCTACTTCTATGGCTAACGTGTTTAGCAATAAAGTAAAGTAATTTACATGGCGTTCTTCAATGACACGCAGGTCATACAAAAATAAAGCCAACTCCTATGGCTCCTGCCGGTTGTCATACTCATCGACATGCAAGTCGTGATTCCTATTACAAGAACATGATCTCATACATCACAATATGTCATTCATCATTCATCACAACTTCTGGCCATATCACATCACATGACAATTGCTGCAAAAACAAGTTAGACGTCCTCTAATTGTTGTTGCATCTTTTACGTGGCTGCAATTGGGTTCTAGCAAGAACGTTTTCTTACCTACGAATAACCACAACGTGATTTTTTTTTCAACTTCTATTTACCCTTCATAAGGACCCTTTTCATCGAATCCGCTCCAACTAAAGTGGGAGAGACAGGACACCCTTGACCACCTTATGCAACTAGTGCATCGATCGGTGGAACCCGTCTCACGTAAGCGTACATGTAAGGTTGGTCCAGGCCGCTTCATCCCACAATACCGCTGAAGCAAGATAAGACTAGTAGCGGCAAGCAAGTTGACAAGATCTACGCCCACAACAAAATTGTGTTCTACTCGTGCAATAGAGAACTACGCATAGACCTAGCTCTGATACCACTTTGTTGGGGAATGTTGCGAGAAAATTAAAAATTTTCCTACGGTTTCACCAAGATCCATCTATGAGTTCATCTAAGCAACGAGTCATGGGAGAGATTGCATCTACATACCACTTGTAGATCGCGTGCGGAAGCGTTCACTAGAACGTGGATGATGGAGTCGTACTCGTCGTGATCCAAATCACCGATGACCGAGTGCCGAACGGACGGCACCTCCGCGTTCAACACCTGCGACGGAGCGGATGACGTCTCCTCCTTCTTGATCCAGCAAGGGAAAGGAGAGGTTGAAGAAGATGGCTCCAGCAGCAGCACAACGGCGTGGTGGTGGTGGAGCAGCAGTATTCCGGCAGGGCTTCGCCAAGCTCGTGACGGAGGAGGAAGAGGTGTAGCAGGGGGAGGGAGGCGCCAGAACTTCAGGGTGCGGCTGCCCCCTCCCCCTCCCTTTATATAGGCCCCCAGGGGGGGCGCCGGCCCTTGGAGATCCAATCTCCCACGGGGGGCGGCACCGGCCCTTGGAGATCCAATCTCCCAAGGGGGGCGGCGGCCAAGGGGGGTGGAGTGCCCCCCAAAGCAAGTGGGGCGCCCCCCACCCTAGGGTTTCAACCCTAGGCGCAGGGGGTGGGCCAAGGCGCACCAGCCCACTATGGGCTGGTTCCTTCCCACTTCAGCCCATGGGGCCCTCTCCGGGATGGGTGGCCCCACCCGGTGGACCCCGGGACCCTTCCGGTGGTCTTGCGGTACAATACCGGGTGACCCGAAACTTTCCCGATGGCGAAACAATACTTCCTATATATAATTCTTTACCTCCGGACCATTAGGAACTCCTCGTGACGTCCGGGATCTCATCCGGGACTCGAACAACATTCGGTTTACTGCATACTCATATTCATACAACCCTAAGCGTCCACCGAACCTTAAGTGTGTAGACCCTACGGGTTCGGGACACACGTAGACATGACCGAGGCGGCTCTCGGGCAATAACCAACAGCGGGATCTGGATACCCATGTTGGCTCCTACATGCTCCTTGATGATCTCATCGGATGAACCACGATGTCGAGGATTCAAACAACCCCGTATACAATTCCCTTTGTCAATCGGTATGTTACTTGCCCGAGATTCGATCGTCGGTATCCCAATACCTCGTTCAATCTCGTTACCGGCAAGACACTTTACTCATACCGTAATGCATGATCCTGTGACCAGACACTTGGTCACTTTGAGCTCATTATGATGATGCACTACCGAGTGGGCCGGTGATACCTCTCCGTAACACGGAGTGACAAATCGATCTCGATCCGTGTCAACCCAGCAGACACTTTCGGAGATACATGTAGTGCACCTTTATAGTCACCCGATTACGTTGTGGCGTTTGGTACACCCAAAGCACTCCTACGGTATCCGGGAGTTACACGATCTCATGGTCTAAGGAAGAGATACTTGACATTGGAAAAGCTCTAGCAAAATGAACTACACGATCTTGTGCTATGCTTAGGATTGGGTCTTGTCCATCACATCATTCTCCTAATGATGTGATCCCGTTATCATTGACATCCAATGTCCATAGTCAGGAAACCATGACTATCTATTGATCAACGAGCTAGTCAACTAGAGGCTTACTAGGGACATATTGTGGTCTATTTATTCACACGTGTATTACGATTTCCGGATAATACAATTATAGCATGAATAAAAGACAATTATCATGAACAAGGAAATATAATAATAATTCTTTTATTATTGCCTCTAGGGCATATTTCCAACAGGGACGTGGCGGACGATGTGCTGGAGGAGGAAGTGCAACATCCGAAGACCGTCTACACGTAACAACTGCGTAAATCCCGCGTAGCTTGTCATCAAGACGCCTCAACCATGAGACGCCCTCTCGCGGTGGGATAGTTTCTCCCCTCTGAAAGCGCCGCATTAAAGCGGAAACCTCCTCTCGCGCCTGTACTGTCAAGTCACCCTGTACATGAAGAGTTAACCAATTATATCCTCGTTGTATGATAGACACCACGAATAGACACCCAAGCGAATATGTCCAGATTAACAAAAGACTTAACATATGAGAACCAAGGTATTTACCGTGTGGTGTCTGGTTCCCACAATGAGGCAGTTGGGTACATATCGCTGGTGAGAGGGGCTTCGATCTGATCAGAGCAGGTGATGGAACCAAGTAGATCCTCATTGTATGCCGGTAACGCTGCAGATACAACCCGAACTTTTCCCGGTTAAAGGGCGAAGCTCACCCGGATATTTGTCGCAGCGGTAGTCCATTCATCAAGGTAAGGGTAATGCTCTTAAGCCAATAAGCCATGGACTTGTTTCCTTCTAGGCGTTGTCTCACGATATTGACATGCGCGATACATGATTAGGTATATTATGAATGTAGAGTCGACAACTAAAATAGTATTAGTACTTACTTGTGCACGTGGTCTGGCAAGTGTGGAATATCTGGAATCTCAGGCTCTTGATATAGACCGAACTGTCTCATCACTCTATGAAGAGACATCTCCTCAACCGTCACATCGAACACCAACTTGGCCTTGGTCATCCAAAAGTGCCGATCTCTAGTGCACAATCCAGAAATCCCAACTGGGTACCTCGATGATATAGCCTGAGCCGAGTATGGCTCCCAGATAACTTGATCCTCGTGCAAACTATCAAACTGCACCGTGAAGGACGGGTAGCATCCCTAACGACTATGCGCAAACTGCCTCTCATGCATGACAACAAATAAGCATTAGTAATACTATTGAATGGCAAGAAATAATTGAATTAATTGTTACTTAATATAAAAGTACCTCTCGCCGTGCCCAAACAGATCCCATAGTAGGTAAGTCGCCGATAGCAGGCACATAAACCCCAGTTAAGTCCTCCAAACCAAAAGGTTTATCAACGTAGACATAGGGTCGTCCAATAGGGAATCTCTCGTATGATCAGAGCTGCAACAATAATGGACATCCAACAACACTAGATTTTCTAGAATTCAACAAGCAAGCTTTGCACATGCCTCTGTACGTAGCCGCTAACACAGCAGAACCAAAACTCCTCACATAGAATATCCATGGCAACGTCGTCGGCTATCTCGTGCAATACCGATGAGTCGTGCATCGGCAAAGTGGTCACGTGGTTCTCTGTAAACATCATCTTGCCGAACAGCCAAAGAATATATGCCTCTAGGGACCGGTCAATCTGTGCCTCCGACAACTGAACATCGGGATATCCTAACGAGACAATCTACATAGAAACGTAATAATTGTATGAACATCGGGCAACTAAAAACAACATTTGTTTAAGTGGCCGTGATGGTTACCAAACTGGCTCAACCATCTAAAAAGAGGTCCATGAGGATCGTTGTCTATGGCCCTAGCAGTCGGGACCGCAGCCAAAAAACGGGTCTGCATCGCTGTTTGCCAACCAGATTCTGCCTCTAAGGGACCTATGGCAGCACCGGCCAAAGGTAATCCCAACAAGTAAGACACATCCTGTAAAGTAGGCGCCATCTCTCCCCATGGAAAGTGAAACGTATGTGTCTCTGGCCTCCATCTATCTACTAAGCAGGTAAGGAGTGACTTGTCGTAAGAGAAAGCGTTTCACTTGCCTCTTGTGTAACTGACCTTTGGTTCACCTGCCTCATCTAAGTTCGGACCATCAATCCACTCATCCAATGTACCCTCAACCAGCCGTGCCAAGGGTAGAAGTCCAGCCCAACTTAACCTACAAAATAAAAAGATTGTTAGCGGCTACGAAAAGTATGTCAAACATAGTAAGTCATTATATGGACTCCATTATATGCACACATACCTATCAACCCATGAATCGTGTATCAGCCAGTTAGTCTTTGGGGTATGAGTGACCAACACGTCTAAGTTGTTGCCCGCTTCCAATAGGGCGCCCCGGTGCTTTCTATCGATGTTACCATTAAGCACTCGTTTCAACACCTTGAAATCTGGTATACTCAGCAACCTCATGTGTTGTACGTTCACATAAGTGCCGGGATTCCTCTCCTTCAGTATGCCCAGGAGACGGACAACATTATCATATGAGTCGAAGAACGTCCCAAACCTTTCCTCCATAGCCTATACGCTTAGCCCTCCAAGCCTTCCCATAAGGAATGACATAATTCCATCGACCTTCCTTGTTATGCGGATGTGTTTTGCTTCCATATCTTTTTTCTCTACGATCTCGGTATACATGAGTTGCGCAATGAGACTTGAAGTCGAGTTCGGATGCTTCACCGTGAGGTTCTTCCTCACACAATTATGTGGGGCGACAATGGTGACAACCCGGTGGATGTCATACTTGACGCGTGCGTGCACCTTCCCAGGACAACTTGTTTCAACACATTTCACGGTATAGTTTGTTGGGCTTGATATGTGTGTCCGGAAAACCCTCTGCGTAGACATAGCCCACTTTATCACCGCATACTTCAATTTTTTCTTTGTATCAAACATAGTCCCTATTTGTACTTGGTTCAGATTATACTGCCATGGAGTCTCATGGCCATCGTTGACCGTAAGGCCGGTGGATATGTCCTGCTCCCATGCAGAAGGAATCGGTACCTCCACTTCATCCTCGAATTTTCGTAATCCAGTTCCTCCACCAATCCATCCTCGTCCTCTTCCTCCATCACCCTCTTGCATTTCATCCCCTTCCTCATCCTCATCAGCCAAAACAGAACCAGCTAATATTATCGATTGGCTACTACGCGATGTCGGGACCACAAACATTGTGTGGCACGTACTCCGACTCTTTCTCGGGTTGGCTAGCATACACATCTTGTGGCTGTGACCCGGATAAACAATCTCGGTCGCCACTTCACTGCCCTGACCGGTTCATACCCCCTGTGTACTTGTACGGTATTCACCTCCTTCGGCACAGGTTGCACAAGTGCGTATGGGTGGATTCTACGGTCTCGGCACCGTCTTAACAAGGACAACCAATGCTGGCTCCTATCTACTGGCATCAACTCCCACTTTACATTTTTACAAGATTTGGTCCATAATGCATGAATCTTGTGGAACATACTTGAGGATCGGCCAAAACTAGTTGTCAACCAAGATACTTCAACTGTCTAATGTCGATCTGCCGGGTCTGCTAGTGTCATGGCGCCATTTTTAAACTCACTAAGATCAACTCCCAACTCATTATATCGAACATTACGTACCGTAGTAAGCAGTCAAATTCTTGATTCGAGACATTTTCACTGTCGGACATTGTCATCTTCTCATTAATCACAACGAACACTAATATTACCCGCTACACTAACTACGCGCTAAAATGCCACCAAAAACATATTAACACTAACTAATAAACTATACAATTTAGAGAAAACTTGTGACGCCATGGTTATACCTTCGAAGCGTGCGTCTCTTCCGGTCAGCAGCACCAGCCACCTCGCGGAGTACTTGCACCACCAGACAATGGCAGCGCCGCCCACTCGACGACCGGAGGTTCAACTCCGGTCACCCCCAAGCTGCTGCTCCGCCTCACCACCTCCTCCTCCACAGCTGCTGCTCCTCCTCCTCACCACCACCTCCTTCCCAACCTCACCTCCTCCACCCCAACATGTCTCCTCCCCCATGAGAACAAAACACTATCCCATAGCAAAAAAAAACACCGTTGGCCGGTGGAGAATGCTATGATCTATCTATTCTATTCCTTGGTTGTGAATATGCGTGCAACCGGAGGAGATCGGGGAGGAGACGCGAGCTATCTGATGAAGAACGAGAGGAAGAGAAAGAACAGAGGCGAGCTGACCCGAGGAGGAAGGTGACGACGCGGTGGCCTTATCCAGACCTTTTCGGTCTAGGCCTAGCCGAAAAGCTTTTCGGCCGCGGGCCAGCCGAAGACGGCCCATTTCGGTCTAGGCCTGGCCGAAGCTACTATTTTCGGCCCACCACCCACCGACGCCACCTCTTCGGCCCAACTGAGGCTCTTTTCGGCCTGCTGCTGGACGAAAAGTCCTTTTCGGCCAAGTTCGGGCCGAAAACTACCTCTTCGGCCACCGCAAGGCCGACGGGGTCATAGTTTTGATATTTTGGCAATGGGTGCTATAGTTTCCGAATTAGCTATAAAAAAGGTGATACTTTTGAAAAAAAATCCCCCCTCGCAACCCCTGCCCGCATCGCCTCGATCCGGTCAGCACGGTCATGGCGCCGACCACGCAGGAAGACGTGTCGGGATCTAGGTCGAGGGCAGGGCGGCGGCGGCGGCGGCGCACCCCGGTGTCCGACCGGTCTGCGGAGGCCCAACCGGAAGCTGCGCCGACCTCGCAGCGAGCGGCGCCGACCACACAGGATGAGGTGTCGGGATCTAGGTCGAGGGCAGGGCACCGGCGGCGCATCCCGGTATCCGACCGGTCTGCGGAGGCCCAACCAGAAGCTGCGCCGTCATCGCAGCGAGGCAAGAGGAAAGCCTCCCCGGAGCGGTCGTCCGCAGCATCGCAGCGACGCAGGAGGAAAGCACCCTTGGAGCCGTCAGAGGACAAGAGGCAGAAAAGAACCGCCAAGAAGCGGAAGAGAACTGACGAGAAGAAAGCCGCTAGCAGCAAGGGCGAGGAGGCCGCGGCGACGACCTCAGCTTCACCAGGCGCATCGCATGCCTCCTCCTCCTCCGAGGCTTCCTCTGCGGCCAGCTCTCCTCTGCGTTGCCCTCTTCCCCCCGCCCCCGCCATGGGCGCAGGACGTAACTACGACCCTGCGATGGAGCCTGCCTACGAAGCCTATATGGACTTGAGTTCCAAGTACCATGCGAAAAGAAGCAAGTTTGGGACTTTCCTTTTCATCTTATAGCCATTATTGAATGCTGCAGCTGCTGCTAGAGATTTTGATATAGTACTCCCTCTTGTGTGCCATCAAGATCTTATATTGTGGGACGGAGGGGGTAGAAAATTGGATATCGTATTACCCTCTTGTGTGCCATAAAGAACATTTCAGCACGCAGTTATGCATGCATGACTGAATACTACATCTAGAGAACTAGATATGGCAGAAAATTGCATATGGAGGAAGAGTATGGTATTGTCCTCCCTCTTGTCTGTGGTAACAATGCCTCGGTGAGCATGTATGGTTGGATCCTGCGAGAGGCATATGTAGAAGATTGTGTGTTGACTTGAGAGGATGCGGTAGAGAGTTGTATAAAATGTTGCAACAGTTTGGCTGACACTAGGCACTACTTTGGTGCTAGGTGTGGCCCTAACACTCCGCTTTCATTCCATCTGATTAGTAGGATGTCTCTTTTGCTTAAGATAATATGGATTTTGAATACAATGGACTGATTCACCATTTTTTGCATGTTAACCTGCAGAGCGCCAACTTCAACTTGTAACACTTGATCGCTCCAAGGCTTCTTCATGTATGGTAAATGAGAAATTGCAGAGTGTTCGTGAGTCTGCAACAAAAACAGTTCTTCAAGTAGCTAAAGTTGTTCTTGGCTTTTCGTCCTATGTCGGTATGTAACACATTGCCTTTATTCGATATCTCTCTATCCTTTGTCTTCATCTAATCTATTATTGCATCTACAGATGGTAAACTGATGGCACGATCATCGGGCTTTCTAATTGATTGGGATGAGAGGAGTAAAGCAGGCACAGTTTTGACATCTGCGCGCATAATCTGTTCAAAGTATTCAGCCCTAAGCCAGTGGTCAGGTACAGATGAGTATGCACCTAATGCTGAGGTGAGCTCACAAACAAATGAATTTTGGAATTTGGTTGTATATGCATGCCCATGTATTTTTGTACTTACAAGTGTGCTAAATGCACATTTATGTTATCTTTTGTTTCCATCTTTAGATCGTTGCTCATTTATTGGATGAAGATGATGCTACTGTACCAGCACTATTGCTTCATTATGACAAGCACGTCAACATTGCTTTGATTAAGGTTGAGATAGAATTATGTGCTAAGATTCCTAGCTTCAGTGGTGACGTGATCTATGGTCAAGAGATATTTGTGCTTGGTAGAGATGAACATCAAAATTTGACTATTCATCATGGACGTGTTCAATTTATGGGCCCAAATAAATTTCAACGCCATCATTATCTCTTCAGTGGTTGTGTGATTAATCAGGTATAATTAATCGTACATCGTGATTGTCTTATAAATTATTATTAACTTATGTTGCTTATAATTCTAATGTTGGCAATTTAAATATTTTAGCCTAGCATTGGAGGACCTGTTATTGACTTGAATGGACAAGTTTGGGGGATGGCTAATTTTCCAGGAACGGCATTTATTCCTTCCTCTATTATATTGAAGTGCTTGGATATGTGGAAGAAATATCAGTAAGTTTTCTTTCCTTGCTATCATTATATGATTTTAGTATTGAACAAATATCTTGAGAAAACCGAAACATGATAGATGTTGTTGTGCACTTGTTCACCCCAGTTCAATCTCACGTACAGAACTTGAGAGCATAAGAAACAAAGCACTTGAGATAAAATTACAGTATCAAGCAAGGGACCGGTTTCCCACCGTAAACAAGAGGGAGCGAGGTAATTTTAGGGCGTGCATGCAAGTAAATAGATCCTGCATGTGAGAAGCAATTGGCGTATCAAAGTCGTTACGGTGGGCGTTCCTGACTTCTCTTCTTGGATAGAGTATTTAACAAAAAACTACCACATTTCATGGAATCGTGCCTATAAACTACCACTTTACAAATTTGTACTAAAAACTATCACTTTTTGTCTAATCTTTGACTAAAAACTACCATGTCGGGAAAGTACCCGATTCGCCTCTTCTAAACGCCTTCGACAGGATGGGCCCACTGTTAGCATTAATCTTCTTCCTCCTCTCTCTCGGCATTTCCTCAAACACTTCATGCGCACTCCGCTCGCTCTGCCCGCCGCCTGCGCCCTCCCTCCTAGCCGAGCCGCTTGCTGCGCCTGGGCCAGGGCGGCCGCCGTAGTGCCAAGGCCTCGCCACCCCCGCTCGGGCGCTCTGGCGACACGGTGGCCATCAAGAGGATCTCAAGCAACGGGTCGCAGGGGATGCGTGAGTTCGTCGCTGAGGTGACGAGCCTCGGGCACATGCGGCACCGGAACCTAGTCGAGCTGCGCGGGTGGTGCAAGCGCGGGCAAGACCTGCTTCTGGTCTACGACTTCATGCCCAACGGCAGCCTCGACGCGCACTTGTTCGGCAGTGCCCGTGCGGTGTGGCGCTGGCGTCGGCGTGTCCCGTCGCGGCGTTGCTCACGTGGGAGCAGCGTGTGAGGATCCTCAAGGCGTCGCGTCCGGGCTGGTGTACTGCACGAGGGGTGGGAGCAGGTGGTGGTGCACCGCGACGGCGGCCAACGCGTCGCTGGCGCGGACATGAGCTGCTCGGCGACTTGACCTCATGGCGCCTCTACGAGCACGGCGCGGAACCTGCCATGACTCGCGTCGTCGGGACGTTGGGCTACATGGCGCCGGAGCTCACTGTGACTGGCAAGGCCACCATGGCCAGCGGCAGCGTTCGGTTTCGGCGGCTGCTTCTCGAGGTGGCGGCGGCGCCCATCGACCCCATAACCGGCGTGAACACAGTGCGGCGGGTCCGAGACCACTGCGTCAGGCGCGGGGCGGCGAAGTGGCGAGGCCTTGGCACGACGGGCGGCCGCCATGGCCAAGGCGGCGACGGCTCGGCTAGGAGGGAGGGTGGCGCAGGTGGCGGGGCAGAGCGGCGGAGTGCACATGAAGTGTTTGACGAAATGCCAGAGAGAGAGGAGGAAGAAGATTAATGCTGACAGGTGGGCCAACCTGTCAGAAAGGCATTTAGAAGAGGCGAATCGGGCACTTTCCCGACATGGTAGTTTTTAGTCAAAGATTAGACAAAAAATGGTAGTTTTCGGCACAAATTTGTAAAGTGGTAGTTTCTAGGCACGATTCCATGAAATGTGGTAGTTTTTTTGTTAAATACTCTCTTGGATAAGGCAGCGTTTCAATTTTTTTTTTTGCGTGGATGTAATGACCCAGATAAGCTCGTGCCGGGAACTACAGAAAAAATGTCCAGTATTGGCAAAATGCATCTTCCTTTTAGGCATTAGAGAAAGATTCAGAAATAGAATGGTCTTTTTGCACTTCTTTGTACCCCAGTTTTAGGATGATTCTCAAATACAAAGAAGCCAACAACAGAAAAGAGCATATAACACAAGGTAATATCTCGGATAAATACAAAAATAAAGGATATCACAAGGTAAAATTGGATATAGCAAATATTCTACAAACTAACTAATAGGCAAGTGAACAGTAAATTTAAAATCATCTTATGGGAAGACCTCACGGATATAACATCCATGGATTTCGAGTCGCTCGACTAGTCGACGAGTCGCAGTTCCAGGACCGACTCAGCCTCTCGACTCGACTCCTGGGATGAGTCGCGCGACTAGTCTCGACTAGTCACGACTAGTCGCGGTTTTTGGGTCGAACGACTCGAGGCAGCGCTGGATCTGGAGTACTCTCCCGCCGCCGTCTTCTTGATGCTTCTTCTTTGTCTTGTCTCGCTGCTGCTTGCTGCTTCACCAGCGCTGGCCGCCGCTCTTCTTCTTGAAGCTGACAAGAGGAGCGGGCTGGGAGGAGGCGGTGGCAAGAGAGCTACTTGGGGAGTTGAGAGATCCATCATTGGGAGGAGTGGTGGACTGGTGGCAAGAGAGTGCCAGAGAATGTGTGGCGGCTGTGGTGAGGGAGGAGGGAGTGTGGATGGTGGATTAGGTCACGGGAGGAGTATATAGCTACTAGATGGGCTTTTGGGCCACAGGGAAGTGCATAACTAGTGGCCCATCTCTCATTTGGCCCTGGTTACTGCTGCTGGTGGTGTGCTCCTCCCCTCCTCCCCTGGTTGCTGCTGCTGCTGTGCACTTGTGCTCCTCCCCTGACTGCCTGCTGCTTAACTCACGTCGACTCGTCGTCATGTCGACTCGTCGATCGTGAGTCTAGACTAGTCACGACTAGTCTAGAGTCGCATCCTCCAAGCGACCCGTCGACTCATCCGTTCCTGAATAGCTTCCTTCAAAAGGATTTCCGCTTGCTCGGTGAATGTCTTGCTAGAAGATATAATTTCTTGGAATTGAGGTTTAGTATCTTTTAGATGTTTACGTAACTCATCCAGAAATTTATTTACCTGTTCAATTTCTAACGAATCAAGATATCCTCTTGTTCCGGTATAAATAGTAGCTATCTGCTCTTCCACTGGGAGAATTTGCCTGGGATTGTTTAAGCAATTCCCTTAATCGTCGACCCCTTGCCAATTGATTCTGACTTGTTTTATCGAGAGCAGAGGCGAATTGTGCAAAGGCTTGTAACTCTGCGAATTGCGCTAGTTCCAATTTTGATTTGCCAGCTACTTGTTTCGACTCGAAAACATTGATAACATCTTTTTCTGCAATACGTAGTTTCACATGAAAGAACAATGAGATCCATGGATAGGTGCACCTGCATCATATTGGATTACCAAATGTAAATAGACTGATGATACTCATACTACTTTGCACTACCCATTCAGTTTTGCTTAGAGGGAGACACTCCAGCACCTAATTGACACAATCAAATGCATCATAATCCGTTCTGATAGACTTTACTGGCTAAAAATCATCAGATCCACCACACCAAGAGATGGAACGGATCAAAAGTGCAACACTACTAAACCTGGGAACCCCAAGAAAGCTCTAATTTTCACAGTTCTGCACCAAAGAATCATTTTGTAGGCGGCTGATCCTTGCACATCGTGGAGCGTCTGGTTGAAGCGCCATTTCTGTTGTTGGGGCTTCCTCCGCAGCTGCTGCTCATTGCTACTGGTTGGCCGGAATCGCCGGAGGAGGCGATGCATAACACCCCTCAGGAGTTGCTCTTTGCTGGATCTTGGTGCTTACCTCCTGATTCGGTCCTGCATGCACTCTCTTCTCATTCCCTGGACTATTTTACATCTATGTATGATGGAGCATCACGGAGCAAGCAGCTGGTTCATCCACCTGCATACCATGGACCTAAAACGTCTTATAAAAGTTTAAAAGTTTACAGAGGGAGTAGCTTCTAGGTAGAGCTTTCGCAGTAATGAATCGCTTGCAACTACCTAATACTAATAACAAAATCAAAATGCTCAATAGCATACTGGTTATGCAACTGATGGAAAATCATGCAGATAATCATGTAGATGAATAAATAAATGGAAGTAAATAAATGTGGTAGTGGTAAAAAGAGAAAGGAAACAAATTAGTCATATTTGAATGGATTACCCTGAAGACAAGAAAACATGTTAAAGAAGACCAAAAGCAATGCCTTACAGTTTATAAGAATCTGAAGCAAAAAATGTTGGTATGGATCCCTATAGAACCAATGGCTGGGCAATAAGTATACAATTATGTTTGTTTCACGAATGTGCCAAAACTGATGTTTAAGAGTTATAAGCTCCAGTAGAAACAAGAAACTCGATAAATGATTCTTGTTTTAGTAGTAAGTTTTTCTTTTTATTTTACATGAAAAGTTGCATATCTAGTCATTGGTTAGTAATATAGCTAAGCACATTACATGCCAACATTGCAAGAGCATCTTTAGAATGTCAACCTTTAATAGACAAACGCTTATAAGTAGACCCTCCCAAACAAGCTGAATGTATTTCTGAAGGAAATAAAAAAGGCTGAACAGAGGAAAATTCCATCAGAAATTAGGGCCTAATAATTGTGAGACAACATTACCAGTAGTAAGCCCATAATATATGCATCGGCTAGAAGGATTTACCTTTGACGACAGAGATCTGACGCAGAACTTGGATCTCCGAAACAAGCATCTGCAAATACTAGGCTTGGAGCAACACAAATTAAAACTGGACCACAGAATCTCAAATGAGAAAAGTAATACAATCTAAACTAATGGATTCAGGCTTGAGCACACCTTAGGCCACAACAGGCTACAATACGAACACAAAAAACAATGGTTAAACCATTGTTTGTAGAAACAGAAACTAGAATAAATCAGGAAGACTGAAATATAGAAGTAAAAATAAGTTATACTAATTACCCTTGTTTTACCGAAAAAGGCTTTCACCCCGCTTTATATATAAAGCAAACCACCAAGCCACAACATCCAACAGAGTTCAAACAACACACACCCACCCACACGGAGGTCTCACAAGTAAGAGGTTCAGCGAGGGCACTGCTGAGGGCACAGCTCAACAAGCCCTAAAAAAAAACACACTACAGCAGCATAGGAAATTCATATGGGAAAAGCCAATTCATATGGGAAATTACCCTTGTTTTATCAACTGAAATATAAGAAGGCAAGTTATATCTGGTGACAACTCATCTTTAAAAGCCAATTCATATGGGAAAATCCAGTACAATTCATCCTGATTCTGCACCTATAGACCCGAGATACTTCTCATCTCAGTACGAGCTGTAATGTTTGCTTCATCTTCTTTGAGCTAAACTGTTCTCTTCAAGCCCAGTATATGAACCCAATTATCTTACAAACCACGTTTTATTGCCTAATTCTGTCGGTACGACCCAGAGACATGAAACCAACATAGATCTAATAATGATTACACTAATTATCTCTTATTTGTTAATCAAATAACTACATTTGATGGACCACGACAGACAGAAAATGCAGCATAGATACAAAGCTCCATTCATCGAATTGTTTTTTTTTGTTTTTTTGCAAGGTGTATCCCTCGGATGCATATTGGGATGAAGCTTTCACCCATTAAATTTCTTGATCCAATTCATGTGGAGAGGATCTTTCGTAGGTGTAATGTCGATTCGGGTCTAATAGTTCATGAGGTATATGTTGTCTACTATTCCTTGTTTTCTTAAAAAATGTACACTTTTCCCTCTGTTGAGTAGTGCATGACAAATTGAACTGTAGGTGTCTCATGGATCAGTTGCTGACGAACTAGGAGTTAGACCCGGTGATATCATTGACTCCGTGAATGGAGAGCACATTGCTACCACAATTGAGGTAATTATCTTAACAGTAATAGCAGTAATTGTGTTATGTTGTTTTGTGAGTTATAAGTGGATAGAAAACTTACGTCTCATGTTTATGATCTTAATAACTCACATTTATTATTCTTGTTGTTGCTATCAGTTGGAGAACTTACTTATGAGAATATGTGAGAGTCATCTTGACGAAGGAGGAGTCATCGGTTCCTGTGTGGACATACCAGTAAGTTTATTTTTACTATGTTTGACTGCAGTTTACTTTTATATCTACTGCAAAAGGCCTTATGTTTATCTATAGTTACAAGACATTTATTAGTAGGTTGACCACACGGAATGACGGAAATGCAGAAATATGATCGTAAGAAGACGTCTGTTTACTATATAAAAGGCACAAGTTTTCATGTAAATCACTTAAAAAATATTCAGATTATTCTAATTTTTATCACATTAGTGTTTGTTACTCTTTTATTTAAGATAGGATTCTCCATTTTCCCATTGTGCATGAATGGAAAATGAGATACCGTATAGGTAGAAGAGATGGAAATATATTTCAAAAGCCAAAGAAAGTATGGTAAGCAAAATTAACTAACTCAAATTAGCCTTTCGACACCTGAAAAAAATGGGAGAAAATAGATTACTGGACACCAAAAGCACATCCTTTTTTTGTCACATTTCTATGATGTTTCATCTTGCCATCCCCCTTTTTCGCATCCTGTAGCTTCCCCCACGCAGGCTATATCAGGAGCATGAAGGAAGTACATTAGCAGAAACATGTTGACTAGCAGCATCCCATCCATGAGTTATACTGGATACTGCAACATCCCTTACAATCATTGTAGGAGTTCTTGTTTGTTCATCCTGTTCAACAGCTCTGCTTTATCTGTTTTAGCAGCACACATGCGTGGAGAATTATCTCACTAGGAGATTAAAATCAATATTTTCAAGGCTGCATCTATTTCTTAACTTCCAAATTCCCCACCACACAGCTGCTAAGCCCAGTGCATGAATTCTTTTACCTTTGGGTGAGAATTTCTCGGCCCATGATTTTTTTTAGCTGATTGAGGAATAACATCAGCATGAATGAACATAGCAATCTCTCTCCAAACATCCTCAGGCATAGCAGATTCAAATAAAAAATGTTGGACAGCTCCAGGATGGCCTCAGATGTACTAGTTTTTTTCATCACCCAGCCATTTCCTTTTTATCATTTTGTCTTCTTAAACAGCGCACCTTTTCTAACAACAACAAAAATGTTTTAACTTTGATAGATATTTCGGCTTTCTATATGTGTGTAAAAGAACTATCACCATATCTATCATCTATACAAATTTCACTGTAAACCTGCCTTTATAGTTTATTCCCCCAAGACCATGTGGTAACATCAGGAGCAACAGACAGACTAATCTGTTGAGCTTGTGACAATACAAAATCCTCTTTGTGACACCTGTTAACAATCTCCTAAAACTTCGCTGCCATTGGTAATAGCATTGACTCACTGATTTGTCCTTCTTATCACATATATCATAAAGAGCAGGGTATTATTGAGCAAAATTTATCACCAATCTATTTAGCCTCTCATTATTTGGTATTATCATCATTACAAATGATAGACTTTCTTGCCTTTCAAATTAATATTTTGAACCTTTAGTAGGCAAGCACAAGTCATCTGTCTTCTTTTTCCTTGACATTCTCCTGCTATAAACGTTCCTGTTTTTAGAGTTTCCACCATCATTTATTAGGGATATTTACTTTCATTTCCTCATAGTTTTAATAGCAAGAACTGTTTCTTTGTTGACCACAAATGTTATCCCAATTGACCTGGTGATATGTTCCATTTGTCCCAGCGCTTTGCTAGACAGTGTTCAGAAATAAGAGCATACAGCAAGTAGGGATGTTGGATAACTGGGATTAATCAATGTAGTCCTGCCATCAGTTTACATATATATCCCTGGTAGATATCAAGCCTTCTCATGATTTTCTCATCTACTTTCTCCTAGTCAATGACATGTGTTCTAAGATGCAGTAACAGTTGCCCCTAGGTATTTGATTGGAAAGTTTCCTATTTGATGATTGAACATGTTTGCATGAGAAAGGGCTAGTTCGTCATCTTTCCCAATAGTCATGATCTCATCTTTCCCAATAGTCATTCTCTCACCTTCAGCTAAATGGCTAAATTAATTTTTTGAACATAGAACAGAAGCACCACTTTCTGGAATCTGTACTTTGGAAGAAGGATGACCATCACATAATCAGTCTGTAGGGATATTGCATGATCAACGTTTGGAAGAAGGGTGACTCTCACATAATCTAACCCCTAGCATCAAATTTATTGTCACAAAACTCTTGAGAGTAGGAGTGTATGCATGATATAATTTGAACATGTCCTACACCTACGGAAAAAAAATCCATAAAAGTCCATCAAGACCAGCAGTTCTGTTGGATTTCATTTTAAAAAGAGCATTCCCTTTAGTTTCTTCTTCAGTAAATGGATCTATTTCAACATAGTTGATGTTTGGTTGTCTCCGCGCTGCTAAAAATACTAGTTAGTTGCCTGTGCGACATTTGATCGAGAGGTAACGTGTGTAGTTTCTGACAATATTGTTATGCCTGTTCATCATCTTCCTATGTCATACTCTTTCGGTTTGTTTTCTCGTAGCAGAGCGTCTCCTTATCCAATCTGTCTACATTAGCATCCCCCTGCCTAGCCCTCGACTCATCCTCGTGTTGTCTTGTCTGCATTAGCTCTTGTCCCTACACCGCCTCGTCCACATTGACAGATTGACTTATCCTCGCATGCCCTAGATCATCTTTAGCGGTACCTGCTGCTTTGTTGTTCACCCACCTGCTTATCCTCGCACTGCTAGGTGACACCTCTTGTCACAATCTGGGCCACATTCTGTTCTGGCCCAATTTAATACCCTCCCCCCCCCCCCCCCAATCCAGGTACTATCACCCATTACATTTTGAGCCAACCCAGCTACTGCAGCTCATTAAATTTGGCCCAATTTATGGCCTTTTCATTCTCATATTTTGGAGCAGCTTACTAATATTCTGTATAACAATGTCATATCGTGCAGCCCCAAGGCTTTTTAAAATATCTTTATCACAACAACACATTAAACATCACACACAAATTTAGCCATTCCACTAATTGAGCTAAGTGCAATTGACCTATTCAATCACAGTTTACCAAGATACAGCAAGGATTTCGTGCATGAAAACAATGAAATGTTTGTTGACCAAGTAGAGAAACCTTCTGAAGAGAACTCTTCGCAGCCATAAATTTAGCTATTCCGGTATCATGCTAAAGGAATTGTATTGCACATTGCACGTATTGTTACTTACTAGTCCTCTCAGTTTTTCAGAACGGACCCCTAACTGAACTGAACATTTGTATATTTTAGAAGCCAAATGTTCAACCAAAAAATCTACAGCCTGATGCTCGACTGACTAATACTGCTCATTACTATCCAAAGGGTAAAGAACTATGAATAAAATTTTAAAGCAAACTACACTTTAGTCCAGATATATATTGCATTTTTAAATCTGTACAACCACAATGTAACCTCAGTTTTTTGTGATCGAAATATTAGGAAGCAGATTAACTGCAACTGCCAAGGACTAGTACAGATGCAGTAACCATCTATTTAAGTCGAGCAGTGCTCCTTGGTCGAATGTGAGAAGCATAATATAGGTTTGCTTCATTTAAAAATATATTTGCTTTTGGTCTTGTGATAGCTATACTCGTTCGTAGGATAACCAACATGTATTTTGACAAACTGATGTGTATCTTTTATCCACTTTCAGTTACAGTCAAGCTAAATGAGTTGGATCGAATTGAAAATGTACACAAAAGTAGAACTCTAGTAAGCTACAGCATTAGTCCTTCAAGTGATACTGAAAAATACACTTCAAACCCTAGCAATCACAACTCTCTCTGAACACAAGCTCAAGAATTTCAAGAAAGGACCATTTGGCGGTTACTCATGTGAGCCTTTATACCATTTCAGCTGCTACATCATGTTTGTGAAAACCATGGACAGGTTATAGGTAAGACCGTAAGAAACAAAATTGAAGCCATCTTTAACATCAGCACGGGCCGAGGATGGGACCTTTTTCTGATTTTGTTCTCCTAGGGGGATCCCCAGTTTTGCGTTGCAGCAACCTACTACCATGACCCATGTTAGCATGAAAAATTCAGCCCCGCTGACCTGCAAAAAAGTAGCATGAGCACAACTGAACCCAAGAAGATCACAAGATTAAAAGATAGATCAGCATTATAGACAAAAGATATTATAGATGGTTGAATAAAATAACTCTTTCTCCTCAATCTAACATAGCAGAGTATGCAGGACTAAAATCACTGCACATATCTAATCTAGTATCTGTAAGATTCAATAAACTAACAACCATGCTGCACACATTTTCTTCACAAAATGCAACGAGGATTTAGATTTTAATACTGAGCGAGCACACCCCAATAGCTATGTAATTTACCTGCTTTACATGCTATTTAGACATTTAGATTTCTTTGGAGGCAGGGTCTTTATGAAAGGAATGTGTTTGGTTCAAAACCAACATAAGGCAAACTGGCATTGTTCTATCCTTACTAACTAGACCATAATGGCACGCGTTGCCGTGCCCGTTCATCTGTGTGCTAGAATGATAGGAATGTATGCCAATATATGGTAGTAAGGCATGACTTCTGACCATTTTCATTTTGAAATAATGATATAGATAATTTCAAAAGGTGCATGGTGACACTTATAGTAAAATATGAACAATTACAAAACAGTAAAACTGAGCCACCTAGGGCCTCACAGCGATTTGAGCCATCCAGCCGTCCGATTGCGTCGTTGGACGTTCTAGCGAGTATCGCAGCAGCATTTTTCAAGGTCCCTTCACGCGTCATGGCCTGCCAAATCAAAAGGGCTGCTGCTCCCGAAATGGATCTGGGCATTCTGACGTCGATTGGGCCACTAACAGCCCAACTGCGTTCGTGGCCACAGTTTTTATGGGCTTCTTTTGCCGCACTTATGCGATGGCCTGACGTGGAATGGCTGCCGCTCTAGAAGCATATTTCGTAATTTCTTTGGGCTTTTCTTTCACTGGACTGTCACGTGTTGTGTGGTTTGCTATAACAGATCATTGTAAAACTCATTTGAAAAAAAAATCTGATCTGAAAAAAGACCATTAGCATTCTCCCCTGCAGCTTTGAGCCAAAGAAATTTATCCCGTTTACTTTACATGTTCGCTCACCGGTAAGGCCCCTCTTAGCATGGGCGTAAGTTTATACAGCTGGATTTAATTGACAAGTGTATATTACCGTCTGTACATGACTTTCCAACTGAAAAATTAAATGACACCTCGAGGTCTGTATCGATTACAGGGGTATTTAATAGTGAACCATCAATAAAAGCGGGGACTAATGAAAATTCCCTGATCCGTCTAATCATTCAGACATGTTACTGACGAAGGGATGATGGTGTTGAAACTTCAATTCCAGAATCACATCTGAAGAAAATAACGGAGGTGATGGAGAAACTTTCAGTTCCATATCTGGATTTAGTTCCAAGACTCCTACGCCATCATTCTTGATCTCCAAGTGAATAGGGTATACTCGTATATATCCAGATAGCTTGAAGAGCTATTTGTTAGACCATTTTACTTGCAATTTCCTTTTATTTTTTAGTTCTAACATCTGATTGAGTGTCCTTTGCTGGTATTTCTAGCAGCTCCATCCAGTCTAACTATACTCACATCAATATTTACAACATATATCTGTATTCAATGTCATCCTAAATTATTTTGGACGTTACACATTAAGTGATTATTCTAGCTCATACCTAAATATATGGGGAATTATTTATAATACTATATAAAATGTTTACACAAGCCTATATCTAAAACTAACTTTGAACATGTCTTTCAACTATTCTCAAATATTTGCATTATTATGTTGAAACGATAGTCGGGCGTGGCAACGCGCGCCTTCAGGTTCTAGTTGTTTATATAGTGAAGACATATGCATTCAATGGTGTGTGTGATAGCTGGTTGTACCAGGTGATCAGCAGAGCATGCTCATCATTGTTTAGTACAGGCTTAGTGAAACTAAAGCATAAAAATAAACAAAATTGACAACAAAATTAGTATAGGTCCAAATAAAGTCGCCTATACCAGAAGATGTGGGCATCATATAAGAGATATATAGAGAGAGAGTGATTAGGCCCCATACTCTGATTGAAAAACCAGCGTGCATTGAAGGCCATGTTCTTCATGATGTCCAGAACTCCAGATCTCCTATACCTGAAAAGACCTCTGTCAAGCATAAGGGCACACCAAGAAACACCGTAAAACACAACAATCAAATTGCTTATTCAGTATACACATAAGGTGTCCCAACATATATTTTTCATCTCTTCCTTTCAAGGATCAAAGATAGTAGATATGCAAAAGTTGATAGCAATTAGCAGACCAATCAATGGTAAGTATTATTGTTATTGTTTTCATATATGTGGGGTGAACCTCCACATCGTAAACTACAAAACTAACTATTGAAAAAATGCAGTAATAATCAAAGAAGAGATGTCAATACATAAATCAACCTTAGTGCCTTTGGATGGATTATCTTGTAGTATCTTCTCGGGAACCGAAACCTAGAAGAAATTAGTACATGATCATGCCAAAAACAAGTGAAGTGGCAGGTGGGAGGGGCAGCTGAAAAGGGACTCACCCGCATCAACCACAGGCACGTATGGGTTTGGATAAGCAAAGAAGATAGGAGATCCATGAGAAGGAGGTGGAACGGTGGAAGTGGAAGTCGAGCGGAAGGTGTCAGTATCTGCCTCCTCCAATCCATGCCCCGCCGCCGCTAGCTGAAAGGACCTTCCCGAGGTCCAATCTTGGGCGACATCTCATCCATGCGCCGCCTCCGCTACGCGGCAGTTTTTGCTTCAGTTTCAAATTGGAAGTGACGTAGGGTACAGCTGCGAGAGTATGGAGAAGGATGTAGGAGGAGTACAGCCCATAGTTGCCATGTTTCCGGTACGGTGGGAACGAGGAACGGGAACGGGGTACGAGAATCGGAGGCTAGAAAAAATAGGGTACAACGGGGGTATACATCTCTAGAACGATTTTTTAAAGTGGAAACGCGATTCAATCAATTCCGGTACGATGAATCCGGTACGGTACCATGGAACGAGAAACGTGAATCTTCGATCCATGAAGACTAAAATAAACCATCTCCTTCCCAATGGAAAATTTATTAGCAGCCTTGGAGTAATTGGAGAGCAGAACGAGGAGTTATTTAGAGGAGTGTAAAAGAACAAGGCAGAGAGTAAAACGAGGAGTTCGCGATTGATATGGCTGACCTTTTGCTTACTCGATCGATTCAGGAACCAAGACCGTCGAGTCGCTGAACCTGAATCGACGACCCGGCTGCGGAAACGCCGAATCCGCATTGAATCTTACCGAATCGACCCTCGTTCCCGAATCTGATTCTGGGTCGATGAATTCGGGTCGAGGGACGGCCCACCGTTCCCCGTTTCCGGCTACTTTGGTACAGCCGGCCATGGACGTCACCGGCGCAGCTGTCCGCCGCAGCTGCCATGGAGGAACGCTGCAAGATGGGAAATTAAAAACAGTAAAAAGGGGCCTACGGAGGAAGAATACATAGAGAGTAGAGGGTACCGACGCGGAGATAGACCTGTAGCAGAGAGTCGCCGACGGGACGGATGACCACGGCGGCGCATCACGGATGAAGGAGCGAAGAGGTCGAGGGAACGGGATAGCGCTGGACCACCTGCCCCGTGTGAATGAGAAGTTGGACCTGGGCCTTTGATCTGATGGCCCGAATACGGAGAGGGACGGGAGCTCGCTCTGCAGAGCAGCGGCCCGCGAGACGTGCGTCGAGCGCCCAGGACGACCTGGGGACGACTGAGGTGATCTACATCGTACGTTCAAGTGATCCAACGACTGTCAGGCTGAAAACACTGTGGAGGCTCGGTGATAGCTGCGTTATACTGTTTCTCAATTGCAGTGCGTTAGTAAGAAAACTAAAACGGTCCCTTGCACAAGTGAAGTAGCAGGCTTCCTTGCACCAGATAAAGAATGAATTCAAAAGATTCCGTGGACTGAATTATTTTAGAAAGTGAAAATAATGTTACTAAAGTTGGGAATCCAAATATTCAGCTACAGCAAAGGACTTGCGGACATGTGTTTTGACGAAAAAGGGTTTCCCCCCGCTTTATAGATAAAGCACCATCACCACCACATTCGAGTAAGAAGATACAAACGCACTCCACCACCACACTCAATGCACACACCCAAGGCGAGATACAAAGGTACCGAGCACCGAAAACACCACCCCAACGACGACTAAGCACCCTAATGATAAGCTGAAGACCACCATGAAGATGAACAATCAACCGAGGAGCGGTGAGACGGACACGGCCGGAGCGGGGACTCCAAGACGATGCCTTCATGAAGGATACGACCGTAGAAAGCCGTCATCATCTGATCCCGAAGATCAAGTTTTCACCCGGAGTGACACGCAGGAAGTGGGAGCACCACGACGGAGCCTGCAGGGAGGGGAACGACGTCCACAGACGCCGCCTCCGTCGGCTAGTATCGGGACTGGGCAAGTGGTGAACCCCGGTGCTCCTACCCCTCCGTCGCAATCCCGCTCCGCCAACCACCCGCAACCATGCCGCCCAAGCGACCGTGGCTGCCCGCCCGCACCCGAGCTGCATGGTCAGCCCACGACTAACGCGCCTCTCGCTACCAGAGCCGCCGCCCTGCCTCCAGACCACCCCGATGACCACCAAAGGCCGAGACTGAACAAATCCGCACCCCAACCGCCTCCGAGACCGCCGGCCAACCGCCTCTGCCTCGAGCAACGCCGGAACCAAGAACACGCGAGGATGGGGAAGGGGGAGGGGGAGGGGGAGGAGTGGCCCACGGCCACGACCGGGAACCACCTTAGGCCGGCGATGGGCAGCTCAGCAGCGGAGCCCCCGTCCCTCCAACCAGCTCCCCGCCTCAAAACCACTAGTTTCGCCCCACCCAGCCATTGGCCCGGCCCCGCGCGAGACCACGGCAGCGGCCCGTCGCCGGAGCAGAGGAAGCAGAGCCCTCGCCGCCACGTCCATGGATGGCCACCAGAGAAGTCTCCCACGCCGTACGACGCTGACCAGCTGCAAGGGCCCGACCAGGCAGCGGCGCACGCATCCACCCGCTTCCGCGCCGCCTCCCCGCCCATGAGCCATGGCAGGGGAGGCCGACCACGACCCAGGTTGCCCGTGACCCGCGGCTCCAGAGGCGGATCTGGGTGCGCCGCCGCGATGCAGCCGCCGCCACCACCGGCCTCCAGCCCGCACCACCTCTGTGCTGCCCATCGCATCGCCGTCACGCACCATCGCCGGCCCACTATGGAGCGCCGCATCCGGCCCACGCCGTATCCCCCATGCGCGGAGACGAGAGAGCCCCGCCGCCGCCCGCGATGAGAGGGCTTCGGCTGCTCGCGCCCCCCGGCGGCGGTGAGGGAGGAGCGAGCGACCGGCAGCGGCTCTAGGGTTAGGCCCCCTGGACGCCCACGGGAGGAAGGGGACCTGCGGACATGTGTTTTGCCTACAAAAATCATTAGTCAGTTGCATTTTTATGTGAATTTTTGTCCCATTAATGGTTTTTCCACCGTTTGCAGTTGTGGTGTTCTTTCCTTTCTACTATCATTAGCTATCGTACGGAATACTCTGTGTTGTGATCACCTTTCAACAGCGAACCGTTTTTTGGTATCAGTATAATTCATTAATCATTAATTCTTCCTCAGCATGAAGTTTTGCAACTAAACTTGAAATTGTTTTGTAGAAGGCTATTTTCGTGTTCCTTGAAGAGTTTCCAATTTAATTGCCTCATGTTTAAATAACTAAAACTTATTTTTCTAGCTGCACTGTCCACACACACACACAACCCATTGGCACTCATAGCACGTGCTCCCCACATGGGTTGACCGCAGGCTGTGCACCACATTCCGTAGGTTTTCTAGACTTAGTTACAATGCCACATGTCGTCTTAACCCGCCGTCGAGTTTTGAAAAAAGAACAACCCCGTCCTTGAAAGTATTATGTATTTTTTCTTCTTTTATTTTTATATAATATCTTAACCTGACTAGTTTGTGCCAAGTTCACTTAACTAGTCTTGAAAATGAGGATGTTGGAGCCAATGCAGCTCAGATGTGAATATGGGTGGTCTGTTATGACTGAGATCTATCGTTCTTTTGCATTTCTACATGCATGCTTCCAATCCTATAAAGAACCTATCCCTTTTTTTTACGCTTTAGAATTTGTGATTTAGGGGTATAGAAGGCCCTGAATCCTCTGCCTTCCTTTTTGAAAAATTACAATTTTATTTTATTTTCCTAGAGCACTCATTCTGTGAACGCAAGGGATAAACTTCTCTGCAAGCTTTTTAAACCATTTTGATGACTTGGTGAAATCTCCACCAGAGCATCTCTTATAGTAGCACCCATACATCTGCTTTTCTCATGATATCTATCTGATAAAGTTTCAAAGGAGTTGGAATGTTTAGTACTACTACCTTTCAAATTTCTCTTGCTTGAGTATGCATGTTCTTATCTAATAAAATTCTCTTTCAAAGCAGTCTTTCACCTTTAACTTGTCTTGTGACTGGGAAGGCTCGTGGTCCTTCTGGGTTGCTCAACATTGAGTTTTTTTTCTATCCTTTTGTGTTCCACCACCTTCTATCCATCATTTAAAGCTTCAACATTTACTTCAGTCTTCTTAAGATCACCTTCAGTCTTCTTATGATGATACCTTCTTCACCAGGCTTCCTGTTTTTTTGCGTATCGTCTACATATGGTTCACATTCTTCCTCACCTTAGCAGCTCAAATTGAATGATCAACTTCGTTCTTTTCGCCAGTCCCCCATGACCTTAGCAGGAGCAGATTTGGATTTGGCATGAGTAGGTTTTGGGCACAGTGTTTTATCAGAACAAGAGCAGAAAGCATTCTTAGAGCAAAATATTTTCACCACTCTTATAAATTTTTAAAGCTTTCTTAGATTCTTGTTTGAGTAACTTTTTCCTTCTTACCACCATCTCTTTATCATTTGCATTGTTTTTCAATTTACAGGTTGGTATATTGCACGTGCGGAAAGGTCGCAAAGATCCGAGGCACAGGAGCACTTTAAGTCTGAGATTAAATGTAGCAGAAGGCGTAGAGGCATTCACAAGTGGTATGCATCCTTTCAACTAGTATGAGGCTTCTAGTAGAAGGCATATGGATTTGGGGCTCGGGCCAATACGGTTGTACTCCCTCTGTAAACTTTTTTTTGAAACGAGGCAAAAGACTTGCCATTTTCATTGATTAAGAAGAAATGAGAATTGCCTGGTTAATTAACGGAAAACCAGGCTAAAACCAAAACAACCCAGCCCATAAACACATGGGCACCACCGGTCAACCTGGCCACCGACATGGAACACACTCCACGACGGCACATGCCAACAGATGGCCACACGCACGAACAACCGACAGCTCCGACTTTGCCGACGATCATTGCCCGGGAAATATGCAGGACTTGCGCCGACCGTGCCCGCCGCAAACGACCACCGAGCGCCTGTCATCATCACCACCTGGATCCGCTCCACCACAGCTCCGACTTCAAAGCAACCAGGCAACCCACGAAAGAGCACCTCGGACACGTCGGGAAGATCCGACTACCAAAGCCCGAGCCGCGACCCAAGCTCCTCTCGACGCCATCAGCAACCACGCGGCGAAGATGCCGCCATCCATCGCGGCGAAGATGCCGCCTTCCACCGGTGGAAGTACTCCCTCTGTAAACTAATATAAGAGCATTTAGATCACTACTTTAGTGATCTAAACGCTCTTATATTAGTTTACAGAGTGAGTATGTTTTATGTTTGTATATCCGAATGTGTGTTTCCCTCCGTTCATTTCTATGTGAGATAGATGTTTTAACAATGAAATTCCACTTTCCAGGTACTTTAACTGTCGAAGTATGAGATACTTGTCACTGCAAGAGAGTGCGCCTAGTTGATTTGATGAATATGGTGGGATAGGCATTTTAACTTTCCCCCCACTAGGTGCTTAATATGTTATTATATGAAATAAAGATTGATCATATATCTGCTTTTTATTGCAGAAGAAGAAAAGCGGCACCACTAGTCAACGAATTGGAGTCCGTGACTTGCCTAGAGTGCAACTGTCTGGATGAACGCTTGTACAGTAGGTAGTTCATGCATGCAGGGAGTAGCAAGGAGACCAGGGTGCTGCTGTGACACTGGTTGTGGCCTAGATAATTGGTTTCAGGGCTGTTGGTCAGAGTTAAAATTTATGCCAACTTTGTTCTGGGGCTACCATTATAGGCACTCGTTGATGACGGTTTCGGGGAGACGTGCTTGTGTTGCATGAGCGGATTTGCTGACATAAACAAATGATTAGCGTTTTTCTTGTATTATTAATCGTTGGTTTTACAAGCATTTGTTGTCTTCTCTTAGTTAAAATTATGATTTCCCATATGTGCTGCCTGGAGCATCTCCAAAAGCAGACCCAAAAAATGAGCGCAATACCTAAAAATTAAACTGTTTTTTTTGGCCCAAAATTCCAACAGCAGACTTACGGCATCATTTTATCTTCTAGTAACCCTAAGGGCAAACCCATTTTGTCCATTTGGGTCTGCGAGGGCAAAAACCACGGCCCAACACGATGACCTAGTTTGCGTTTTTGTGTTTGCCCTGATGCAAATCTGCCTCAAATTTGGGCCACGTTTTGTGTCTACACGGATACGAGACAGACGTGTCACACTTCTGCTTGTTGTCTGGCCTGGACCCGCGCATTGGCTAGCACCCAATGACGTCAGGTTGCTGCCAGTTCGATGAACCTGACCTAGGGTTTCCCCCGGTACTCGAAGAGGGACATGAGGCCATGGCAGCGCCTTCAAGATGGGGACGACACCCGTAAGTGTCGCTGCTACCAGCATCGACAAGTTGAGCAAGGATTTCACCCCAGCCTTTGACTGAACAACCCCAAATGTCGTCACGCCAGGGATTGGAGAAAACCATACCGCTCTCTGGAATCTCCACCACATGAAGGACAGTGTACCCATCACAAGACATGAAACTGACATGGGAGTCGCCGGACGCACCACCACCAACGAATCCTCACCACAAACATCCGGACGCCACCAACCGCCATGGTCCAAATTTGAGTAGAGGTGGCCCAGATCCACCGCCACCAATAGCATCACAACCAACCGAGAGGAGAGAGGCACGGCTAGACTGAGACACTAGGAGGAGGAGCCGACAAGGTGGCTGAAGCAGTCGTAGCCCGTAGGTCGGGGTCGGGGGGGGGGCTCGAATAGGTGGAGTATGGGGAGGGGACGCGCTACACTGACTACAGCCTGTGACGGCGGCGAGGGAGTGAAGATGACGCAGCCAGAGGAGACACTGGGACGCCACTACTGCAGATCTACAATGCCAGGGGAGGGATACGCACCACCACGCGAGGCCGCCGGCCGCCGGACCAAGGGCCGCGCCGCCCCTCGCCGCCAACTGCCGGGGCACCGCCGCATTGGCCCGCGAATTGCAGGGACGCGTGCGTGAAGGAGGAAGACCCCGCCGCCGCAACCACAACACGGGCTTTGCCCGAAGGTGGCTGCCCACGGCGGCAAGGGGAGGAACCGGAGGTGGGGTGCCGGAGGCGGCGTAGGTGGGACACCGCCCATGTCATCTAGGGTTACACGATGTGGCAACCAGCAGAGTCCCTCTTAACCATTCAACCACAGATTTGTTCTCTTGAAGCGTTTATTTCGGTAACAAGGTCATGAAGATGATGCATTGGCACGTAAAGGAGCAAAATGATGGAGTAGTACCGAGACACCTGGCCAATGCAAGGTAACAACGTCCTATGTTACAAAAAAAACGTCCTATGTTACAAAAAACTACTTTTGCGACTAGCAACAATGAAGGTAAGCCAATTAGGATGCAAGGTAAACAAGACCTTCTGTGCAAGAGAAAAAAAATCCAACTTTGGCAACTGGCACTGAAGGTATGTGATATGGATGGATATATTTGAAAGCTCACTTGTGATGGCACCTTGAATTCCGTCGCTCGTTCGGACCGGCCGAGATTAATGCCTGGACTACATTGCGGGCCGCCCTGCCACTCGTGCTCCCGGATCATCCGGACACAGTTTCATGGCGGCACACGCCGACAGCGGAGTTCTCAGTGGGCACGGCTTACCAGGCCCTTTGCCCGCCGACAACTCACCCCTGGCTTGTCCCTCTATGGAAAGCCCCTGTCCCATTAAAGATTAAGATTTTTGTTTGGCAACTTCTACGAGATCGTCTCCCCTCGGGGACAGAGGTACTTAAGCGGCACGGACCTGGGGATGGTATTTGCCCCCTCTGTGCAGTACCGGAGACTGGGACACATATTCTCTTCTCTTGTACGGCAGCGAGGGTATTATGGACTTTCGTCCGCGAGGCATTGGGGCCTGACTGGGAGGCCCTAAATCTCGCGGAGTTCCTGCAGCTTCGAGCTATACAGCCTGCACGACATCGCCGCCTATTTTGGCTTATTTTTGCGGCAATGTCGTGGACTCTTTGGACGACTAGGAATAAGATGGTGATTGAGAAGGTTTTCCAAGAAGGCTTCGACTCCTTCAAATTCCTTACTTTCTTGCAGCACTGGCACCCGCTCTCGAGGCAGCGTGATCGTGATCGCCTTGGCTTGATGATGGATGCGCTTTTGGCCTCGGCGCGTCGGCTGTCGTCCTCGTAGGGCCGCTCGGCGGTAGCCACTAGGTGGCTTTTTCTTTATATTTCTCTTATGCTTTCTTGGGCTTATTTGTGCTGTGGCCCCAGCCGTTTCCTGTTGGTTGTTGTTCAAACTTGGATCGTGTGGACCGTTGCTTTATTTATAAAGCGGGGCAAAAGCCTATTTCGAGGAACCGTGCAATTTTAGCCTCAGTGTCGAAATCACGGACGTTAATCCCGATCCACTTACGTATGCACACGCTGTTTATACGTGCGCCAAGCTTTGGGCTGATCGTGGAAGCATATAAACAAGAGAAACCACACGCACAAGACTGAGAATAACCATTTTATATGCCCACATTATATGATATCAGTCGCCATTGAAGAACCCAGCTGCTAAACAAGAACAATGCTGACGTCCTTGCCGTACCTCATATGCTCATTCATGGCTATATATAGGCAGGCTTCCGCCAGGTACCATGCAACTACCACCCGGCTTCCGATCTCCACTACTAGCTACACGTTACGAGATACTAGTACAAGCAGCAATGGCTTCCGCCATTCCCTGTCTGCTCTTGTGCTTGCTCATTCTTGCTCCTCATCTCGGCAGCTCCTACCGCACAGGCTCCATCAATGGCGGAAAGCATGTCATCACCCGTGCGTCCCATGAATCCAAGAAACCATCGACCTGCTCCTCCAACCCTTCTGGTGAAAATTCTACAGTATCTTCATCATGTGCTTGCAACTAAAGTTTGCTCTTTATGCTAAGTTGTTGTTGAAATATATTGCCCACCTCCCTTTCTCTATCAGTTCGAACTTTTGGATGAGTTAACCGAAGCATGAATTCAACAGTTGCTAACTTATCTACACCTTGTGCAGGAGATGGCAATGGACTGGCTGTGACACATCGGCTGAGCCCGTGCTCTCCTTCTGCCGCCGGTTTGGACGAGAGCATGCCCTCGGTCGGCGACGCCTCCAGCCGCGACGCCCTCCGCCTACGCGGGCTCCTCGACGAGTCGTCGGACAGTCCTGGTCTGACGATCCCCTCGACCGGCACCCCCCTGGTGGATCTTCCGGACGCACCGGAATACCACGTCGTCGTCGGCTTGGGTACTCCGTCGCAGAACATCACCGTGGGATTCGACACGGCCACCATCGGAGCCACGCTTCTCCAGTGCAAGCCATGCGCCGCCGGGGACCCGTGCGACAAGGTCTTCGACCCCTCCCAGTCATCATCCCTTTACGACATTCCATGCGGCAGGACATGGGAAGGCTGCCCCATCATTACCCGTTGCTCCACCCCCGGCTGCACGTTCCGCGTGACACACAACGGCTCCCTCGTGTTGAACGCGTCCATGGAGAAGGACACCCTCACGCTGGCGCCGTCGGTCCACCTGCGCGGCTTCAGGTTCCTTTGCATGGAGATGATGAGCGAGGTGCCGACGGACGGCACGTCGGGAGTCCTCGACCTCAGCAGGAACCACTACTCGCTGGCCTCACGGGTCCTTCTGTCCCCAGACACGGTTGCCTTCTCCTACTGCCTGCCGAGGGGCTCCGAGTCCCAGGGCTTCCTCTCCTTCGGCACCACCCGGCCGGAGCTCGCCGGCCGCAGAGTGAGCTACGCCACCCTGCACAGCAGAGCCCCTCGCCGGAACCTCTACTTCCTGAGGCTCACCGGCGTGAGCATCGACGGGCTGGACCTCCCGATCGCCGCCCAGGCGCTCGCCAGCGACGCGCTGATCGAGGTGCAGACGACCTTCACCTACCTGAAGCCGCGCGTGTACGAGTACCTGCGCGACCTGTTCAGGTATGCTATGAGTAATTACAAGGTGGCGCCGGCGTCGGGCGAGCTCGACACGTGCTACGACTTCACCGACATGGACGCTATCGGTGTGCCGAGCATCACGCTCAGCTTCGAGGGCGGGGCGAGCCTGGAGCTCGGATTGGAACAGATGATGTACTTCAGCAACCCCCACAACATCTTCTCGGTGGCATGCCTCGCGTTCGCGCCGGCGCCGGCGTACGGGTCGGGCGTCGCCGTCATCGGGTCGCTGGCGCAGGCGTACACGGAGGTGGTCTACGATCTGCGTGGAGGCAAGGTCGGGTTCGTCCACAACCGCTGCTGATCGATCAAAGCCCAGTCAAAGCAGCACGTGCTAGCATGCATGCATGCATGCAGTATATTGAGGGTTGGTTCTTCGAAAATAAGGCTCTCACTAGGTAGATGGTTCTTCAAAAATAAGACTCACAAGAGTCGGCGGTGATGGTGTGGAGTGGAGTTATCTCCGCGCTAGCTAGCTGATGGATAAGCAGCAGCTGGATAAGTTTTTTTCTGTATAAGTTAGTGTTATGCTGCTCGGCATCTTGATTGTTTCAGGTGCTGTATCGATCGACCGATAGCCAACGTGCTTGGTATTTATACATTAATAAAATAAATAAAGGTCACTGCAAATTGTTGTTCGTTCCAAAAGGAAATTAAGTTTAACACAAACTGAAAGGACCCTGAAAAAAAAATGCTTGTTTGCTAGACTGCCTTCCCCCCCCCCCCCCCCCCCCCCCCCGCCCGAAAAAGATTCAGGTATACTACTATGTAGTGCCCCACTATTCAGTTTTGCCATTAAAAATTACAACTACTCAAAAATGCCATCGATCCGTGAGATGCTTGCTTAAAAATGCCATTAGATATCTCAAAAATGCCGTCGTTCCGTTAGATGTTTGCTCAAAAATGCCATTAGACATCGTTATTTTCACGTCAAACCCATTTACCATGTTATATGATAACAATAAGCCTAGACCCGCATGTCAGTTCTCTCTATCTCATAATGATAAGTGTGGCCCCAATTGTCAGGAGGAACCAAGCGAATAATTCTACAGAAAAATAAGAACGCCGTTGGGATCAAGTGGGCCCTACACTTTATTGTAGTGAGATAGAAGGAGAGCTGGCATGCTGGTTCATAGGTATTTATGTCATTATAACATGGTAAAAAAGATTTGAGATCACAATAATGATGTCCAGTGACATTTGTGAACATGTGTCTAACGAAGCAATGGCATTTTTGAGCAGTTGAAATTCCTAATGGCAAAACTGAGTAGTAGGACACAACCGATGGCATAAATTGTGAAAACCCCTACTATGAAAACCATCAGAAGTACAAAGCACCACAAACACAATGAAGATTGCATCGAGGTCTCTAAACCACCGGACGATCACTACTGTCATCAGAACAACTCCGTCTAACATATTGAGAAAACACCTTTGGTGCCTTTTACATCAATGTGTGTGTTTGATTCCTTTCCCCAAAACAAATATGAATGTTTCATTTAATTTATAATTTTTTAATTTATATTCGTTTAGCTATTTTTCTAGAAGCAACCTGTTTATTTATCCGTTTTTTCAGTTTCAATGTGTTCGTTTATCTAACAGGTAACTGTTGCTCTGAAAAACAACGTCGCTTTGTTCCAGTCCTTCGCTTCTTTTAGGGGTGTTCCAGTCCTCTGCTTTTTTTTTGAGGAAAACTAGGGATTTTATTCATTGATCAAGACATCCGGAATACAAGTAATGTTTGGAGGGATCCCTAGCCACATGTGGCGACCTTCCGGAAGCGACGAAGCTGCCTTGGACAAGACATGGGCTTCAAAATTCACCTCCCTAACCTCAAAACGAAAAGTAACTTTAACAAAATTCTTTACTCTATCTCTAATCTCATCTAGAATCATGGAATAAGATGAATGCGCCCCTTTGATATCCGAGATAACCTGCATACAGTCTGAAGCAATTATCACATGTGCTATGTTGAGATCCTTTGCGAGAGAGAGGGCTTCATTGCATGCACACACTTCTAGATTTGGTGCATCAACTAGTCCTTCAAAGATCGTCGCCGAGGCTCCCAGATACTTGCCGTCCTTGTCTCGACAAATTGCTGCCGCAGCGCCCATGCGACCATTGCGTGACAATCCTCCATCAACATTTATCTTTGCCGAGTTTTCACCTGGAGCGATCCACCTCTGGACACGAGGCTGTGCTGACCCCCTAGTTGGCTGTACCGTCCTCGCCGAAACAATCTCCAACTCCTCCAGATACCTATTGATGAAGCACATAGTTGACAGAGGGCTCTGAAATTCGTTATCATGTATCGCACGCCTCCTCGCCCACCAAATCGACCACATAGTTATGAGCACTCTTGCCAAGTCTTGTTGATTCAATGTTTCAAACAACCAAAACAGCCAAAGGCGGGCATCCTCCGCTCTGTTGGATAGCAAAAGCTCAAGGACTTCTCCATCCCCAGGGCCCAAACACACCGCGCCATGCGACAATCAAACAGCGAGTGCCGCCAAGAATCATCAGCTGAGTTGCATATAGAGCAGGCCGGCGAGGTCGCCATCTTCCTCTCATGTCTTATAGTTCCCGTTGGTAATGACATGTGTGATGACGCCATACAAAGACTTTCACCTTTGATGGTATTTTAACCTTCCATAGCTGAGACCAAGAATGACGCCAGCTGCTACATTTGAACGGCTCGTCCTCCGCTCGAGCCAATCTTCTCGCTGCTGCCTAATCCCACTTAGCATTTTATAGGCTGATCGGACAGAGAAGACACCCTTCCTGTCATAGTGCCATGCCCAAATATCATGTTGTACCCTGGAGCTTAGTGGCATGTTCAAGATAACATCCACATCGGGGCGAACAAAGTGCTCCTCCAAGATATCTTTCTTCCATGACCTAGTCCTTTGGCTCAATCAGTTCAGAAACCAATTATGGAGGGCTAGCGAAATAGCACATAGAGGTCTTAACTTAAAATCCCGTGGCAGCCAATTATCTTGCCAAATATGGGTAGTGGAACCCGACCCAACTCTCTTGATGATCCCGAGTGCTAACACATCTCGCCCCTCTAGAAGTGAGCGCCAAACCTGAGACGGTCGGGTACCCAAGGTGGCATCCAAAATATCAGATTGTGGATAGTAGCGTGCCTTCAAAACGCGAGCACTGAGAGAGGACGGATCTTGTAGCAAGCGCCAAACTTGCCGAGCAAGTAACGCTAGATTGAAGAGCTCAACATCCCGGAACCCCATACCTCCCATGAACTTTGGCTTGCACATCGTCTTCCACGATACCCATGCTGGTTTCCTCTGGCCTTGCTTGCTGCCCCACCAGAATTTCCGAAGGAGACCATTGATATGTTCACATAAACCACGAGATAATTTGAAACACGCCATAGAGTAGGTTGGTATGGATTGAGCAACTGTCTTAATCAAGACTTCTTTTCCCCGCCGATGATATTTCTCCATCCATCCCTATATGTGTTTCCATATTCTATCCTTCAAATACCGGAAGCAGCCCTCCTTAGCCTTACCTACGTCGGTAGGCAGGCCCAAATACCTCTCATTCGTAGATTCATTACGAACTTCAAGAACATTTTTGATATCAACACGTGCTGACTCCGGAACACCCTTGCTGCAAAAAATCGATGATTTATCTGTGTTGATGCGTTGGCCAGATGCCGCACAGTATATGTCAAGAAGATCCTTCACCTTGGTTGCACTTCCAGTTGACGCTTCAAAGAATAAAAGGCTATCATCGGCAAAAAGAAGATGATTGACAGCCGGCGCCGATGTAGCTACCGCCAGACCTCGCACACCCAGGCCTTCGGATTTCAGCAAACAAGACAATCCCTCCGCAGCCAACAGGAAAAGGTAAGGGGAGCTGGGGTCCCCTTGCCGTAACCCCCTTGAGGGTCTGAAATCATCCAATATTCCACCGTTAAATAGGACAGAAAAGGAAACAGAAGTTACACACCTCATAATCGTAGCAGTAAAGCGCGGACTAAAGCCCATCTTGAGCATAACTGCCTCCAGATATGGCCATTCGATTCTGTCATAGGCTTTCATCATGTCTAGCTTGAGCGCACAATATCGATTCCCCTTGGCTCTCCTTGTTTTCATGTAATGCAGACATTCGTATGCTGTGATAAAGTTGTCCGTTATAAGGCGTCCAGGAACAAAGGCCGACTGCTCTTGAGAAATAACCTCTGGGAGTATAATCTTCAACCTGTTTGCTAAAACCTTCGATGCGATCTTGTAGATCACATTGCAAAGGCTTATAGGTCGAAACTGCCCTAACAGTTTTGGGCTTGCTATTTTTGGAATCATAATGATGAACGTGCGGTTGATTTCCTCCGGTGAGTCATCTCCATTGAGCACCCTAGTGATCATGCCTGTTACCTCATCACCACAAACCTCCCAGTGCCGCTGAAAAAAGTGTGCCGGAAAACCATCCGGTCCAAGAGCCTTGGTGGGAAACATCTGGAAAAGCGCAGTTTTAATCTCTTCCTTAGTGTAAGGAGCATCGAGGCCAGCATTCATGCATGCATCCACTTTGGTTGGTATGCGTGACAGAACCTCTTCCATCCCTATAGTTCCCTCTGTAGCATACAGATTGGCATAAAAGGCACTAGCCATATCTGCTAGTTCAGCCGTGTCAGTACACATTGATCCATCTTGGCGTTGCAGTTGCGTAATGTTATTTTTTGCTCTCCTGGCACTGGCTTTCTTCTGAAAATACTTGGTGTTGCTATCTCCCTCTGAAAGCCACCGGATACGCGATCTCTGTCGCATCATGATCTCCTCACGATAAGATACTTCAACTATGCGATCCTGAATCCTTTTCTCCTCCTCGCTTGGACCAACACGAAGAGGATCAGCACGCAAAGCAGCTAACTCCTGCCTGAGTTTTCGCAACTCTTGTTGCACAGAGCCGAAAGTAGTCTTCCCCCAGTGTTTTAGAGACGATGCAACATCGCTCAGCTTAGCTACAAGCTCAGCTACCGTAGTAGCAGGATGATCGGCCCGCCAAGCTTGTGCCACTGTATCTCTGAATGAATCGTCAGTCTCCCACATACACTCGTAACGAAACGACCTCTTTAGCGCAACTCTCAAGTTACTCGCTTCCAGCTCATTTAGCAAAAGAATTGGACAGTGATCTGATTTTGCCGCCGTGAGATGTTCCACTGAAGCAAAAGGAAACATAGCCGACCATGACGGAGTTGCAAGGGCGCGGTCAAGTCGGACCCGGCAATATTCTCCTCCGACCACTCTTTTTTCGAAAGTCCAATCCAGGCCTTTGTACCCAAGATCTGCAAGCTTCGCACACATCGACAGCCTTTCTCTGAATCCCGCTATCTGTGCACTGTCCCTCTCATTTGGTCCCATCTGCTCCTCTGGACGGAGAATTTCGTTAAAATCACCCATGCAGACCCACGGCAGCGAGTTCTCTCCTCGCAAAAACTTCATGGTATCCCAGGTTTTGTATCTAAGACTCCTGTTTGCAGCTCCATAAAAGCAAGACAAACGCCATGGTTCTTTGCCCGGTTCTGTAATAACCGAGTCAATGTGATATTGGGAAAAACTTTTTATTTCCAAAGCAACATTATTCTTCCAATACAAGCACAAGCCTCCACTACGACCACTACTAGCTACTCCAAACCTACCACTAAAGCCTAGACTACCCGCCAAACCTTCCACCCTATACTTCGCAAGTTGAGTTTCAACTATGCAAAGCACGTCCGGCGCACAAGCCTCCGCTAAGTCGCGGAGCTCACGAACTGTCGCGGGATCGCCAATCCCACGACAGTTCCAACATAAGGTCCTCATTTGGCGCGGCGGTCCCCCAACTCGGAGGCCGCCTTTGTGCTCAGCTCCATCTCATCAACTTCCTGCTCATCCCCCTGCTTCCTCCTCTTCACTATCGGAGCCTTCTCTGGGGTCGATGCCGAAGCTGCAGTGGCATCGCGAGTTGCTCCATCTGGTCCATTTTCCAGCTGCATAACTGTTCCCGCAACCCTTGAAGGAAATATGCCCTAGAGGCAATAATAAAGTTATTATTTATTTCCTTATATCATGATAAATGTTTATTATTCATGCTAGAATTGTATTAACCGGAAACATAATACATGTGTGAATACATAGACAAACATAGTGTCACTAGTATGCCTCTACTTGACTAGCTCGTTAATCAAAGATGGTTATGTTTCCTAACCATAGACATGAGTTGTCATTTGATTAACGGGATCACATCATTAGGAGAATGATCTGATTGACATGACCCATTCCGTTAGCCTAGCACTTGATCGCTTTAGTATGTTGCTATTGCTTTCTTCATGACTTATACATGTTCCTGTAACTATGAGATTATGCAACTCCTGCCATCGGAGGAACACTTTGGTACTACCAAACGTCACAACGTGAATCGGGTGATTATAAAGGAGTACTACAGGTGTCTCCAAAGGTACATGTTGGGTTGGCGTATTTGAGATTAGGTTTTGTCACTCCGATTGTCGGAGAGGTATCTTCGGGCCTTCTCGGTAATACACATCAGATAAGCCTTGCAAGCATTGCAACTAATAAGTTAGTTGCGAGATGATGTATTACGGAACGAGTAAAGAGACTTGCCGGTAACGAGATTGAACTAGGTATTGGATACCGATGATCGAATCTCGGCAAGTAACATACCGATGACAAAGGGAACAACGATGTTGTTATGCGGTTTGACCGATAAAGATCTTCAGAGAATATGTAGGAGCCAATATGGGCATCCAGGTCCCGCTTATTGGTTATTGACCGAGAATAGTTCTAGGTCATGTCTACATAGTTCTCGAACCCGTAGGGTCCGCACGCTTAAGGTTTCGATGGCGGTTATATTATGAGTTTATGAGTTTTGATGTACCGAAGGAGTTCGGAGTCCCGGATGAGATCGGGGACATGACGAGGAGTCTCGAAATGGTCGAGACGTAAAGATCGATATATTGGACGACTATATTCGGAGTTCGGAAAGGTTCCGAATGATTCGGTATTTTTCGAGTACCAGAGAGTTACGGGAATTCGCCGGGAGAAGTATTGGGCCTTATTGGGCCCTGCGGGAAAGAGAGAGGGCTGCCTAGGGCAGGCCGCGCGCCCCCCCATGGCCTAGTCCGAATTGGACTAGGGGGAGGGGCCGCACCCCCTCCTTCCTTCCCTTCTCTCTTCCCCTTCCTTGTCTCCTACTCCTAATACATGGAAGGACTCCTAGTTGGACTAGGAAAGGGGGAATCCTACTCCCGGTGGGAGTAGGACTCCCCATGGCGCGCCTCTCTAGGGCCGGCCTCCTCCTCCCTCCCTCCTTTATATACGGGGCAGGGGGCACCCCATGGACACACAAGTTGATCTACGGATTGTTCCTTAGCTGCAGCGGTGCCCCCCCTCCACCATATTCCACTTCACCATATCGTCATGGAGCTTAGGCGAAGCCTGCGCCGGTGAAGTCATATCGTCATGAGCTTAGGCGAAGCCTCGCGCCGGTGAAGTCATATCGTCGCGGAGCTTAGGCGAAGCCCAGCGTCAGTGGAGCATCATCATCGTCACCACGCCGTCGGTTGACGGAACTCATCCGACACTTTGCCGGATCGGAGTCCGGGATCGTCATCGAGCTGAACGTGTGCGTAACTCGGAGGTGCCGTACGTTCGGTACTTGGATCGGTCGGATCATGAAGACGACGACTACATCAACCGCGTTGTTATAACGCTTCGCCACGGTCTACGAGGGTACGTGGACATACACTCTCCCCTCTCGTTGCTATGCATCACCATGATCTTGCGTGTGCGTAGGAAATTTTTTGAAATTACTACGTTCCCCAACAGTGGCATCCGAGCCAGGTTTTTATGATTTGATGTTTTGCACGAGTAGAACACAAGTGAGTTGTGGGCGATACAAGTCATACTGCCTACCAGCATGTCATACTTTGGTTCAGCGGTATTGTGAGATGAAGCGGCCGGACCGACATTACGCCAGACGCTTACGCGAGACTGGTTTCACCGCTACGAGCACTCATGCTTAAAGGTGGCTGGCGGGTGTCTGTCTCTCTCACTTTAGTTGAACCGAGTGTGACTACGCCCGTCCTTGCGAAGGTTAAACGGAGTCTATTTGACAAACTATCGTTGTGGTTTTGATGCGTAGGTGAGAACGGTTCTTGCTAAGCCCGTAGCAGCCACGTAAAATTTGCAACAACAAAGTAGAGGGCGTCTAACTTGTTTTTGCAGGGCATGTTGTGATGTGATATGGTCAAGACGTGATGAGATATAAGTTGTTGTATAAGATGATCATGTTTTGTTGAAGTTATCGGCAATCGGCGTAAGCCCTATGGTTGTCTCTTTGTTGCATAAGATGCAAGTGCCAAATAATTGCTTTACTTTATCGCTATGCGATAGCAATAGTTGCAAGAGCAATAGTTGGCGAGACAACCATGTGATGACACATTGATATAGATCAAGATGATGAAGATCATGGTGTCGTGTCGGTGACGATAGAGATCATGACAGTACTTTGGAGATGGAGATCAAAGGCGCAAGATGATCATGGCCATATCATGTCACATATTTTGATTGCATATGATGTTTATCTATTATACATCTTATTCTTGCTTTGATTGATGGTAGCATTTTAAGATGATCTCTCACTAATTATCAAGAAGTGTTCTCCTGAGTATGCACCGTTGCCAAAGTTCGTCGTGCCCAGACACCACGTGATGATCGGGTGTGATAAGCTCTACGTCCATCTACAACGGGTGCAAGCCAGTTTTGCACACGCGGAATACTCAGGTTAAACTTGACGAGCCTAGCATATGCAGATATGGCCTCGGAACACGGAGACCGAAAGGTGCGTGAATCATATAGTAGATATGATCAACATAGTGATGTTCACCATTGAAAACTACTCCATCTCACGTGATGATCGGTTATGGTTTAGTTGATTTGGATCACGTGATCACTTAGATGACTAGAGAGATGTCGTCTAAGTGGGAGTTCTTAAGTAATATGATTAATTGAACTTTAATTTATCATGAACTTAGTCCCGGTAGTATTTTGCAAATTATGTTGTAGATCAATAGCTCACGTTGTTGCTTCCCTATGTTTTTATATGTGTTCCTAGAGAAAATTGTATTGAAAATGTTAGTAGCAATGATGCGGATTGGATCCGTGATCCGAGGTTTATCCTCATTGCTACACAGAAGAATTATGTCCTTAATGCAGCGCTAGGTGACAGACCTATTGCAGGAGCAAATGTAGACGTTATGAACGTTTGGCTAGCTTAATATGATGACTACTTGATAGTTTAGTGCACCATACTTAACAGCTTAGAATCGGGACTTCAAAGACGTTTTGAACGTCATGGACCATATGAGATGTTCCAGGAATTGAAGTTAATATTTCAAGCAAATACCCGAGTTGAGAGATATGAAATCTCCAACAAGTTCTATAGCTAAAAGATGGAAGAGAATCGCTCAACTAGTGAGCATGTTCTCAGATTGTGCAGGTACTTCAATCGCTTGAATCAAGTGGGAGTTAATCTTCCAGATAAGATAGTGATTGACAGAATTCTCTAGTCACCAACACTAAGTTACTAGAACTTCGTGATGAACTATAGTATGCAAGGGATGACGAAAACGATTCCCGAGCTCTTCGTGATGTTGAAATCGACGAAGGTAGAAATCAAGAAAGAGCATCAAGTGTTGATGATTGACAAGACCACTAGTCTCAAGGAAAAGGGCAAAGGGAAGAAGGGGAACTTCAAGAAGAACGGCAAGCAAGTTGCTGCACGAGTGAAGAAGCCCAAGTCTGGACCTAAGCATGAGACTAAGTGCTATTTCTGCAAAGGAACTCGTCAAAAGAAGCGGAACTGCCCCAAGTATTTGGCGGAGAAGAAGGATGGCAAAGTGAACAAAGGTATATTTGATATACTGATTATTGATGTGTATTTTACTAGTGTTCGCAGCAACCCCTCGGTATTTGATATCGGTTCGGTTACTAAGAATAGTAACTTGAAACGGAGTTGCAGAATGAAACGTAAACTAGTTGAAGGGAAGTGACGATAAGTGTTGGAAGTAGTTCCAAGATTGATATGATCATCATCGCACACTCCCTATACTTTCGGGATTAGTGTGGAACCTAAATAAGTGTTATTTGGTGTTGAGCATAAATATGATTTGATCATGTTTATTGCAATACGGTTATTCATTTAAGTAAGAGAATAAATTGTTGTTACATTTACATGAATAAAACCTTATATGGTTTCACACCCAATGAAAATGATTCATTGGATCTCGATCATAGTGATACACATATTCATAATATTGAAACCAAAAGATGCAAAGTTAATAATGATAGTGCAACTTATTTGTGGCAATCGCCGTTTAGGTCATATTGGTGTAAAGCGCATGAAGAAAACTCCATCTTGATGGACTTTTGGAATCACTTGATTATGAATCATTTGATGCTTGCGAACCGTGCCGTTTGGGAAAGATGACTAAAACTCCGTTCTCGGAACAATGGAACAAGCTCTTGACTTATTGGAAATAATACATACCGATGTATGCGATCCAATGAGTGTTGATGCTCGTGGCAAGTATCGTTATTTTCCGACTTTCACAAGATGATTTGAGCAGATATGGGTATATCTACTTGATGAAACATAAGTCCGAAATAGTTGAAAGGTTCAAAGAATTTCAGAGTGAAGTGGAAAAATCATCGTAACAAGAAAATAAAGTTTCTGCGATCTAATCGCAAAGACGAATAATTGAGTTACGAGTTTGGTCTTCAATTAAAATAATGTGGAATAGTTTCACAGCTCACGCCACCGGGAACACCACAATGTTATGGTGTGTCCGAACGTCGTAACCGCACTTTATTTGATATGGTGCGATCTATGATGTCTCTTATCGGTTTACCACTATCATTTTGGGGTTATGCATTAGAGACATCTGCATTCACGTTTAATAGGGCACCATCTAAATCCGTTGAGACGACACCATATGAACTATGGTTTAACAAAGAAACCTAAGTCGTCGTTTCTTAAAAGTTTGGAGTTGTGATGCTTATGTGAAAAAGTTTTCACCGATAAGCTCAAACCCAAATCGGAGAAGTGCGTCTTCATAGAATACCCAAAGGTAATCATTGGGTACACCTTCTATCACAGATCCGAAGGCAAGTTTTTCGTTGCTAAGATGGATCCTTTCTAGAGAAGAAGTTTCTCCCGAAAGAAGTGAGTGGGAGGAAAGTAGAACTTGATGAGGTAATTGTACCTTCTCCCTTATTGGAAAATAGTTTATCACAGAAATCAGTTCCTGTGACTACTACACCAATTAGTGAGGAAGCTAATGATGATGATCATGTAACTTCAGATCAAGTTACTACCGAACCTCGTAGATCAACCAGAGTGAGATCCGCACTAGAGTGGTACGGTAATCCCATTACGGAGGTCAGGTTACTTGACCATGACGAACCTACGAACTATGAGGAAGCGATGATGAGCCCAGATTCCGCAAAAAATGGTTTGAGGCCATGAAATCTGAGATATGATCCATGTATGAGAACAAAGTATGGACTTTGATGGATTTGCCCGATGATCGGCAAACCATAGAAAATAAATGGATCTTCAAGAGGAAGACGGACGCCGATAGTAGTGTTATCGTTTCTACAAAGCTTGAATTGTCGCAAAAGGTTTTCGACAAGTTCAAGATGTTGACTACGATGAGAGTTTCTCACTCGTATCTATGCTTAAGTATGTCCGAATCATGTTAGCAATTGCCGCATTTTATGAAATCTGGCAAATGGATAAACAAAACTGCATTCCTTAATGGATTTATTAAAGAAGAGTTGTATACGATGCAACGAGAAGGTTTTGTAAATCCTAAAGGTGCTAACAAAATATGCAAGCTCAAGTGATCCATCTATGGACTGGTGCAAGCATCTCGAGTTGGAATACATGCTTTGATAAGTTGATCATAGCATATAGTTTTATCTGAGACTTGCGGTGAAGCCCGTAATTACTAGAAAGTGAGTGGGAGCACTACTGACATTTACGATAAGTATATGTGAATGACATATTGTAGATCGGAAATAATGTAGAATTATTACGCAAAGCATAAAGGAGTGTTTGAAAGGAGTTTTTCAAAGAAAGACCTCGGTGAAGCTGCTTACATATTGAGCATCAAGATCTATAGAGATAGATCAAGACGCTTGATAAGTTTTTTCAATGAGTACATACCTTAACAAGATTTTGATGTAGTTCAAAATGGAACAGTCAAAGAAAAAGTTCTTGCCTGTGTTACAAGGTGTGAAATTGAGTAAGACTCAAAACCCGACCACGGCAGAAGATAGAAATAGAATGAAAGTCATTCCCTATGCCTTGGCCATAGGTTCTATAAAGTATGCCATGCTGTGTACCAGATCTATTGTATACCCTACAATCGAGTTTGGCAAGGAGTACAATAGTGATCTAGGAGTAGATCATCGACAATGGTCAAAATTATCCTTAGTGGAATAAGGATATGTTTCTCGATTATGGAAGTGACAAAAGGTTAAATCGTAAAGGGTTACGTCGATGCAAGTTTTGACACCGATCCAGATGACTCTAAGTCTCAATCTGGATACATATTGTAAGTGGGAGCAATTAGCTAGAGTAGCCCGTGCGAGCATTGTAGACATAGAATATTTGCAAAATACATACGGCTCTGAATGTGACAGACCGTTGACTAAAATTATCTCACAAGCAAAACATGATCACACCTTAGTACTCTTTGGGTGTTAATCACATGGCGATGTGAACTAGATTATCGACTCTAGTAAACCCTTTGGGTGTTGGTCACATGTCGATGTGAACTATGGGTGTTAACCACATATAGATGTGATCTATTGATGTTAAATCACATGGCGATGTGAACTAGATTATTGACTTTAGTGCAAGTGGGAGACTGAAGGAAATATGCCCTAGAGGCAATAATAAAGTTATTATTTATTTCCTTATATCATGATAAATGTTTATTATTCATGCTAGAATTGTATTAACCGGAAACATAATACATGTGTGAATACATAGACAAACAGAGTGTCACTAGTATGCCTCTACTTGACTAGCTCGTTAATCAAAGATGGTTATGTTTCCTAACCATAGACATGAGTTGTCATTTGATTAACGGGATCACATCATTAGGAGAATGATCTGATTGACATGACCCATTCCGTTAGCCTAGCACTTGATCGTTTAGTATGTTGCTATTGCTTTCTTCATGACTTATACATGTTCCTGTAACTATGAGATTATGCAACTCCGTTACCGGAGGAACACTTTGGTACTACCAAGCGTCACAACGTAATCTGGGTGATTATAAAGGAGTACTACAGGTGTCTCCAAAGGTACATGTTGGGTTGGCGTATTTCGAGATTAGGTTTTGTCACTCCGATTGTCGGAGAGGTATCTCTGGGCCTTCTCGGTAATACACATCAGATAAGCCTTGCAAGCATTGCAACTAATAAGTTAGTTGCGAGATGATGTATTACGGAACGAGTAAAGAGACTTGCCGGTAACGAGATTGAACTAGGTATTGGATACCGACGATCGAATCTCGGGCAAGTAACATACCGATGACAAAGGGAACAACGTATGTTGTTATGCGGTTTGACCGATAAAGATCTTCGTAGAATATGTAGGAGCCAATATGGGCATCCAGGTCCCGCTATTGGTTATTGACCGAGAATAGTTCTAGGTCATGTCTACATAGTTCTCGAACCCGTAGGGTCCGCACGCTTAAGGTTTCGATAGCGGTTATATTATGAGTTTATGAGTTTTGATGTACCGAAGGAGTTCGAGTCCCGGATGAGATCGGGGACATGACGAGGAGTCTCGAAATGGTCGAGACGTAAAGATCGATATATTGGACGACTATATTCGGAGTTCGGAAAGGTTCCGAATGATTCGGTATTTTAGAGTACCGGAGAGTTACGGCCGGGGAGAAGTATTGGGCCTTATTGGGCCTGCGGAAGAGAGAGGGGCTGCCTAGGGCAGGCGCGCGCCCCATGGCCTAGTCCGAATGGACTAGGGGAGGCCGCACCTCCTTCCTTCCCTTCTCTCTTCCCCTTCCTTGTCTCCTACTCCTAATACATGGAAGGACTCCTAGTTGGACTAGGAAGGGAATCCTACTCCCGGTGGGAGTAGGACTCCCCATGGCGCGCCCTCTCTAGGGCCGGCCTCCTCCTCCCTCCCTCCTTTATATCTGAGGCAGGGGCACCCCATGGACACACAAGTTGATCTACGGATCGTTCCTTAGCCGTGTGCGGTGCCCCCCTCCACCATATTCCACTTCGGTCATATCGTCGCGAGCTTAGGCGAAGCCCTGCGCCGGTGAAGTCATATCGTCGCGGAGCTTAGGCGAAGCCAGCGTCGGTGGAGCATCATCATCGTCACCACGCCGTCGTCTTGTGGAACTCATCCCGACACTTTCTTTGGATCGGAGTCCGGGATCGTCATCGAGCTGAGCGTGTGCAGAACTCGGAGGTGCCGTGACGTTCGGTACTTGGATCGGTCGGATCATGAAGGCGTCACGACTACATCAATCAGCGTTGTTATAACGCTTACGCTTACGGTCTACGAGGGTACGTGGACATACACTCTCCCCTCTCGTTGCTATGCATCACCATGATCTTGCGTGTGCGTAGGAATTTTTTTGAAATTACTACGTTCCCCAACAACCCTCCCAACAAGGTTTGGTATAGGTTGCCCACGGACATTCACAGTCCCATCCGAGGAGACCAGCCTCTTACGAGCATTGCTATTGTCCGCTGGGCTCTGTTCATAAGTAGCATAATCCATATATTCCCTTTCAGTATGATCCTCTGGTCCTCTCCTTCCTCCCATCAATCCCCCTCCAGTGTGTCTTCCTCCCCGGGCTCCTCTGCCACCTGATCTTCCACCCCTAGCACTTCCCTCCATGCCTCCCCTCCCTCCTGCAGTAAAAGCCGGCTGGCCCGGGTTCCACAATAACCATTCACCCCACTCACAGGTGCGCGGATCATGCACGCCATCACCACACTCTTCAACTGTATGGCCCATCAGACCGCAGAAGTAGCAAAAGTCTGGTAGCTTATCATAAAACACTGGGTATTTCTTCCTTTCTTTCAGGGTGATCGGGACAAATCTCACCAAAGGGGTGTTAACATCCAGAAAAACTCTAACTCGCAAGATACCAGCCGGGTTTATTTTGCCTTCATTCACAAGCACCGTGAATGGTGGTTCTCCCACCTTTGCCGCCACCCGTTCTGCTAGTTCTTTCTTTGCTGTAAGCCCATCAGGCAGTCCTTTTATCCTTGCCCACACCGGCAATTTATTCAACTTATACTCTGCCACGTCGGTAAAACCATCATACTCTTGAAGGATCACTGGAGCATTTCGGAAGATCCATGGCCCTCCTTCCATCACCCTCTTCCAATCTCCAAGGCAGTGACATTGTACCAAGAACAAGTTCGGCCCCTTCACATTAATTGTCACACCCTGCGCAGACGCCCATGCGTTCCTCATCTGCCTGAGCAGCGCGACATGGCTGAAGGGTTTGGTGGTGTGAACCCTAAATAGACTCAGCCAGCGCACTCCTTCAATCAAGTCATCTACCTCGCCCGACAGGTCCAGATCGTCCTCCTCCCCATGCAGATGCATACCTGCAAATTTGTCTTCCAGATCTGGTTCAGGGCCGTAGGCCCAATCCTCATCTTCATCCTCCATTGCCGCCTCATCACCGCTGCTCCGGCTCACGGCCCCTACCATCTCCAGCTCCCTCCCTCACCCGGCTCCCCTCCCCTGTCTCCATCTTCTTCCTTGCATCGTCTACTTCCTTCCCTGTACTAACTCTATCGCCCGTCTCCAACGCTGAAGGCGTCGGTCCCTCCATGCAGCTTGCCTGCAAAACCTCTAGATTGGTAGGAACTTCAAGCCGCCGAACGGATCCGGCAAAACTTGAAGGATTAACGTGGACTCCGCCGTTGCCGCCGGAGGTCAGGTTGGAACCCTAGATGGGGTATATTCTAGGCAAGTTCGAGAAGAATCTACAAGAAACGAGTATTCCTTTCTCCCAGTCCTCTGCTGGGCTAAATAACAGGATACCTCCCCCCGCAAAAAAGAAAAAGGATAACGGTGCTCTGCTCCAGTCCTCTGCTGGCTATTGGGCCAGGCCCAGTAAGCGGCGAAAGGGCACTCGTCTTACTGGGCTAGCCAGCCGTGCAGCAAGCTGCACTAATAATAATATTATTTTTCAAGCGAAAAAAAGCTTCACCCCGCGCGCCCAGCCGAGCCGACGCAGATGGTTGCATCATCCTCATCGGATCCATCGCGCCGAGGCGGCAGCCAAGCTCCTGCTCGGCTCGTCCGAGGCGCAAACCTTGGCAACAGCGACGCCTGTTTTTTGCTTTCCGTGATTATGTCGAACCTGATACGAAGCCCCGCGCCCGCCTATATAAGGATTCGGAGCACTGCCGCTCCATTCATTCACCGGCGCGAGACAAAACCAACCTTGAGCTGTGCTTGCAATGGCGTCGTCCCGACTGCCGTCGCTCTACGGCGGCCTGCTGGTGCTGGTGCTGGCCCTCCTCTGCGGCGGCGCTCTGGCGGCTCCGCCGAAGCGCTACCTCTCCGTCAGCCTCGACCAGGTGGTCGCCTCCAAGGCTCGAGCCCAGTGCTATGATCCCTCCTCGTTTTCAGGTATGGGTCAGAGCACTACACCTGTACAAAAAAAAAACACCAAAGAAAAGGTATGGAGTACCACGGGTGTGAAATTGCCGTAGAAACTTCTGATGCTTCGTTTTGAAAAAAAAAGAGATGTTGCTGCTTTCTCGGGAGAGTGATTTTTCTACCATGCACGAGATATATCATGCACGCATTCACCATCTGTCTTTACTTTGAGATTTGTGGCGCGTTTTCTGATTTTTGATACATTTTGTCTTGTTTGAAAATATTACATGTTCCTTTTTCTTTTTTCAAAGTTTATTGACGTGTTTTATTGTTTACCAGCAAATTCGCTAGGAAAGAAGGCACTCTTATTCGTGGTACGCAGCGAAATATTATGACACATTTTGAAAGAAGAAAATCAATGAAAATTTTCGGCGACAGTATTGAATAAAACAAATTTTGTCACACAAACTAAAGAACGTGTGATATGAATCTCAAGGCAGAGACAGAAATAATTTCCATACTTTTCACGCAAAAAAAAAGAAATCATTTCCATCCTTGCCGGGCTCTCTGTGACAAGTTGACAACTCGCCTGGGCAACTCCGCACAAAACATCTAGAGTGTGAAGCAAATCTATACATATACAGCTACATCTTTTTTTTTGGAGAAATATATACAGCTATATCCATCCACTAGATCACTACGCGTATTATAATATGGCGAAGCTTTAATTTAGGCACAGATAGGTTTTAGAATGTTATAAGAACAAAAACATTTACTTTTATCATTATTACAGAAAGAGCAATACATATATGTAACATGTGATATGTAAATGATTGACAGGCGAGACTTCTGGCAACAAGTTCGCCATCCATCCATCTTGCAGCGCGGCCGAGCAGGCGGGACGCCATCGCAACATCGCCAGCCACGACAGAGCCCGGCTGAGCACCATCCGCCAAAGGTCTTACCCTTCAGCCATGCCTCCGATGTCCATGCCTCCGATCCCTCCGTTCATTTTCCCGCCAAGCCCCACACCAGGTTCAGCACCAGCAAAGGGCATGCCTCCGATGTTACCAGCCATCGCCTTCCCCCCGATGTTCTTCCCGCCAAACCCTGCACCAGCAGAGGGGATGCCTCCAGTCCCAGCCGTCGCCTTCCCTCCGATATACTTCCCGCCAGCCCCTGCACCAGCGGAGGGGCCATCCGTCACCATCCCGGACATCCCGGGGACCAGCGGCTACAACATATCGGAGTTCATCGTCGTCGTTGGCTTCGGCACGCCGTCTCAGCTATCTGCTCTGTTGTTTGACACCGGCAGCGACCTGTCGTGGGTCCAGTGCCAGCCGTGCACGGGCCACTGTTACCAGCAAAACGGCCCGCTCTTCGACCCGACCAAGTCTTCCACATACGACGTGGTGCGCTGTGGGACGCCAGAGTGCTCGGTGGCCGGCGGCATGTGCAACGGCACCACCTGCCTCTACCAAATCGGCTATGGCGACGGCTCGTCCACGACTGGTGCGCTCTCACAGGAGACGCTGACGTTCTCCTCGTCGCGTACCTTTTCCAGCTTCCCGTTCGGATGCGGCACCACCAACCTGGGCGACTTTGGCAGCGTCGACGGCCTGCTTGGCCTCGGCCGTGGCCAGCTCTCGCTGGCCTCGCAGACGGCCTCCTCGTACGACGGCACCTTCTCCTACTGCCTGCCGTCTCACAACATGAGCAGGCCTGGGTTCCTCAGCATCGGCGCCGCCCCGGACACCGGCAAGGTCCAGTACACGGCGATGATCAAGAAGCCGCAGTACCCGTCCTTCTACTTCGTGGAGCTCGCGTCCATCAACATCGGTGGCTACGTCCTGCCGGTGCCGCCATCCGTGTTCACCAGCAAGGGCACCCTGCTCGACTCCGGCACCACCCTCACGTACATCCCCTCGAAGGCCTACGCCTTGCTCCGCGACCGCTTCAAGTTCACCATGAAGGCGTACAAGCCGGCGCCGCCCTCCGAAGAGCTCGACACCTGCTACGACTTCTCCGGCCACAACGCCATCTTCATACCGGGGGTGTCGTTCAAGTTCAGCGACGGAGCCGTGTTCGAGCTCGACTTCTTCGGGATCATGATGTTCCCTGATGACGCGCAGCCGGCCTACGGGTGCCTCGCGTTCGCGGCCGGCGATGATTCCTTCTCCATCATCGGTAACACGCAGCAGCGTTCCGCCGAGGTGATCTACAACGTTGCAGCCGAGAAGATTGGCTTCGTTCCCTTCAGTTGCTGATTTCCTTCCTGGTAGAAAAGAAGTGACCCACGCGTATCGATCGCCACTCTATGTCCTACCGGCTGCATGTGTTAGTATCCTGTACTTTTTTTTCGATTTCCAACTATGAATAAAGGGTTGAGGCGGTGGGTGCATATGGAAAACGTTTGCCTTCACCCAGTTGATTTGATAACAGTTTCGCTAAGTCTCAGTCGACTATGACTTCGTTATGTCTCAGTCAATGTTATATTTCTTGGATTTTGCATTGAGATTTGTACAATTTTTCTTCTTCTTTTCATATACTATGTCATTTGACTGACACTTGTTTAACTCTCGGTCGACTGAGACCTAGCTACATCCATTTGAGAAGAATTCTCCGTCGCCCCCACAACCGACCATGTCTCCTGTCCTATCATGCAAGAGTTGTGTAGTATTTATTTGTCTATAGATGGCCCTATTTTATACTCAAGCGCACCCGTGGCCTCACAGAAAACTTATATACTCAAACCTCGTTGTTCGCATTGATATGAAAAACTTTGCGTTCATCCAACTGATCTGAGAATAATTCTTGATCGCCCCCACAACCGACCATGTCTCCCTTCCTATCATGCATCTTGTTCCAAGAGTTATGTAAGTATTTATTTGTCTAAATGACTCTATTTTGCACTTAAGTGCATCCATGCCCCCCTCGAAAATTTATATGCTCGTCTCTTCCGCTAGGCGCGTTCTCTATGCCGGCTTGCCGTCTTTGACCATCAATGGTCATCGCTCTGCCCGCCGGACACATCCTTCTGATATCCGCCACAACGTTGTCGCCACTAACATTGCATGCCACAACCTTCTAGTCACAATTGAATCATGGTGTTGCCGTTAACCGTGTCAGACACACTAGCACCATATTAGCCCGCCTGACAGTCACGTACGCGCTAGACCAATGGCCGTGTCACCGATAACTAAAACGACATATGAGAAGACGTGTTTGTTTTGTTTCTGACGCCATACAAGGTGTCGTGACAGTTTAAGCAATGTGCCAAACAATAAGTCGTCTTCTTTTGCCATTGACCAAACATCTGTAGTGGTATTCCTTCTCTTGAGCAGTGTGACGACCAACAAAAACCGTCAAAACAGCTTTTTTTCTTTTCTTGCAGGACACCGCTCTTGATTGGGCTTTGATCCCCTCGCATCGAATCGCTCTTGTGCCGTCATTTATTAGGGTTTAAAACTTGTTTTTTTTATATTGTTTAGCTTTCGCTATAATTTGCATCTACAAGAGATATAGACTACCGCCTTGTCAGATCATCGGTGAAACCCCAACTTGTTCATATATTCTGTGTGTTCAGTTTATTGTCTGCAATTTCATATTGCAAGTTACTATAGTTCTTGCCGATTCTCCGCTTGCTTGCGGGACCTCAAACCTCGTTGTTCACATTGATCGTGCCTACCACACACCGGAGATTGGTTTAGCGATTGTGGATGTGTGTTGTTGGGTAGGGTATAGTCGGGTCGTCTAAGTCAAATTCCACCAAATCGATTGCTATCCCCGCTCATCGAAAGATCGGGCTGCCACCACATTAGTGCCACCTTCCTCCCTTTCTGCCGCTGAGCTTGTCTTCCCCGACGAGACGTGGCCACGAAGGGCAAGACCGTTCATGCTTGACGCGGGGTAGGAGGAGTCTTGGAGGAACTACATGTGTGCCCCTTCCTCCCGACTAGCGGTTCCGCCATGGCACTCAGGTCGACCCAAGTGACTTGGCAATGACCACCATCTCAAAGTACCTCTTGGGCACACTGCATCCGCACACTGTGCATGGTTGGTGTTGTTTAGGGCCATGGCGACAATGTCCACCCAAGATGATGCAAGAGGTGCAGTGGCACACAAATATGGCGGTGCCTTCTCTACGGCACCGACAACTACTGCACACAGGGTGGTGCCTTCTCTACACCGTTGACAATGGCCTTCAAGGAGGCGCTACCTGTGCTCCGGCTCAAATACGACGACCGGGGTTTCATGAATTAGGAACGTTGCGGAAGGTCACCGATGCTAACAAGTTGCTCGACACCTGATGGTGGAGTTTGGTGTATCGGTAGATATACAACGCCTGCAAACAAACAAGATGCTGAGGCAGCATAACAGAAAGGGTGTGACTAGGTCTCAGTCAAGTGACACATGTATAAAAGAAAAGAAAAAACTAAAAAGAAAAAAGTTGTATGAATCTTCATACAAAATTAAAGGAATATAGTATTGACTGAGACATAACGAAGCAAAATGGCTCGACAGAGGACCCCGTATATTGAGGATCTCTCGCCTCTGGAATGTCCTGTTATCTTGAAATAAACTACTATTATCTTAAAAAAACACAATTTGCAATGACCTGCTTTATTTATTTTAATATACCAAGCACGTTGGTCTATCGGTTGATACGGCACCTGAAAACAAGCAAGATGCCGAGGCAGAGCTGTTGTTCCGTCAAAAAAAGAAAAAGAAAAACTTATGTAGCTGCTGCTTATCCATCAGCAAGCTAGGCGGAGATAACTCCACCCCACGCCATCTACCTAGTGACTTGTGAGAGCCTTATTTTTGAAGAACCAACCTTCAGTATGCTGCCATGCATGCATGCGACGTGCTGCTTTGAGCGGGCTTGATCGATCAGCAGCGGTTGTCGACGAACCCGACCTTGCCCTCACGCAGATCGTAGACCACCTCCGTGTACGCCTGCGCCAGCGACCCGATGACGGAGACGCCCGACCCGTACGTCGGCGCCGGCGCGAACGCGAGGCACGCCACCGAGAAGATGTTGTGGGGGTCGCTAAAGTACATCATCTGTTCAAACCCGAGCTCCAGGCTCGCGCCGCCCTCGAAGCTGAGCGTGATGGTCGGCACGTCGACGCCGTTCAGGCCGGTGAAGTCGTAGCACGTGTCGAGCTCGCCGGACGACGGCGCCACCTTGTAACTGCTCATCGACAACCTGAACACCTCGCGCAGGTCCTCATACACTTTCGGCTTCAGGTAGGTGAAAGTCGTCTGCACCTCGACCAGCGCGTCGCCGGCGAGCGCCTCGGCGGCGACCGGGAGGTCCACCCCGCCGATGCTCACGCCGATGAGCCTCAGGAAATAGAGGTTCCGGCGGGGGGATCTGCTGTGCAGGGTGGCGTAGCTCACGCGGTGGCCGGCGAGCTCCGGCCGGGTGGTGCCGAAGGAGAGGAAGCCCTGGGACTCGGCGCCCCTCGGCAGGCAGTAGGAGAAGGCGACCGTGTCCGGGGACAGACTGACCCGTGAGGCCAGCGAGTAGCGGTTCCTGCTGAGGTCGAGGACTCCCGACGTGCCGTCCGCCGGCACCTCGCTCATCATCTCCATGCAAAGGAACCTGAAGCCGCGCACGTGGACCGACGGCGCCACCGTGAGGGTGTCCTTCTCCATGGTGGCGTTGAACACGAGGGAGCCGTTGTGTGTCACGCGGAACGAGCAGCCGGGGGTGGTGCAACGGGTAATGGGGCAGCCTTCCCATGTCCTGCCGCATGGAATGTCGTAAAGGGTTGATGACAGGGAGTGGGACGGGTTGAAGACCTTGTCGCATGGGTCCCCGGCGGCGCATGGCTTGCACTGGAGAAGCGTGGCTCCGATGGTGGCCGTGTCGAATCCCACGGTGATGTTCTGCGCCGGAGTGCCCAAGCCGACGACGACGTGGTATTCCGGTGCGTCCGGAAGATCCACCAGGGGGGTGCCGGTCGAGGGGATCGTCAGACCAGGACTGTCCGCCGACTCGTCGAGGAGCCCGCGTAGGCGGAGGGCGTCGCGGCTGGAGGCGTCGCCGACCGAGGGCATGCTCTGGCTCAGACCGGCGGCAGAAGGTGAGCACGGGCTCAGCCGATGCGTCACCGGCAGTCCATTGCCATCTCCTGCACAAGGTGTAGATAAGTTAGCAACAATCAAATTCATGATCCAGTCAACTCATTCAAAAGTCTGAACTGATGGAGAGACGGAGATGGGCAATATATTTCAACAATTTCGCATAAAGAGCAAATTTAGTTGCAAGCACATGATGAAGATACTGTAGAATTTTCACCAGAAGGGTTGGAGGAGCAGGTCGATGGTTTCTTGGACTCATGGGACGAACGGGTGATGACATGCTTCCCACCATTGATGGAGCCTGTGCGGTAGGAGCTGCCGAGATGAGGAGCAAGAACGAGCAAGCACAAGAGCAGACAGGGAACGGCGGAAGCCATTGTAGCTAGTGGAGATCGGAAGCCGGATGGTGGTTGCATGGTACCTGGCGGAAGCCTGCCTATATATAGCCATGAATGAGCACATGAGGTACGTCGAGGACGTCAGCATTGTTCTTGTTTTAGCAGCCGGGTTCTTCTATGACGACTGACATCAGATATGTAAGTGGGCATACAAAATGGTTATTCTCAGCCTTGTGCATGTGGTTTCTCTTGTTTATATGCTTCCCCGATCAGCCCAAAGCTTGGCGCACGTATAAGCAGCGCGTGCATACGTAAGTGGATCGGGATTAACGTCCGTGTGGTTCCAACAGGGATGCCAAAATTACACGGCTAGCCGGCACAATGAGCTTCCAAAGATATCTATATCGGTACCTTCATCACCGGTTGCAAAAGTTGGGACTCTTTTTCCCTCCACATAGTTAAGGTGTTGTTACCTTGCATCCTAATTGGCTTATACCTTCATTGCCGGTCGCAAAAGTAGTTCTTTTTTACATAGGACATTGTTACCTTGCATCGGCCAGGTGTCTCGGTACTCCATCACCAGTTTGATCGTCTGCGCTCCGATGCATCATGCTTGTCTCGTTATTACCAGATAAACACTTCAAACATGATGGAATGATATAAAGATACTACATCTGTTTTTAAATACAAGACATTTTGGTAATGTTGTGGAGTCATTTTTTTTTTACGTTGTGTTTGTGTTTGGATGTCTGTATTCAAGACCTCCGTGTTGAATTGAGTTCAGTTTCAATTCAGCCAAGAAACTGTAATGTACACGAATACGAATTCGGTTGTTTGGGTGTTAATTGAATTGGCTCAAGGAATCCTACTCCCAGGTTCCAATGCAGAATCATGTTTGGATGTCGAACTATGGAATTGCATAGCAACATTAGTATATGCATCCTAGAAATCCAAGACAACATAAACACACACAAAATAGTTTATACACCAACAAAGTACAACACCTATAATTTAAATAGGTGTTCCCAATTCTCAACAGCCACAAAGACATAATTCCAAATTTAACATCACAATTGTTCAAATAAGTTGAAGTTGAACATGACATAGTTCCAAATGTAACAAAACATTTTCTTTTGCAGCAGAGGCTGATTCCAACGAAATCGGAGGGGTATGCCTATGTATCGTGGGAGGGTTCTTTTTTTTCGTGAATACGCTAGGATGCGTATCTTTTCATTGATAGGTAAGGGGGTGTACAAGCAGTACAAGAGGGGGGAGGGCATGCAAACTTACTATCTTGTGCACAGGAGGCAAGAAGTAAGCTGCAGAGTGTTGGTGACGGGTCGCGAAGCCTGGGTACAAAGTAGGATGACTATTCAAGTAACGATCTAAGTCCGCGGGCGCCCGCTCTTGCCCAAGATCGGATTTCATCTTGGATGGACGCTATCAGTCGTGCAATGGAGAGGGTCTCGCCATCGAAGACACACCTGTTGCGGTGGCGCCAAGTAGACCAAGCCGTTAGGAGAAACAGTGTGGCGAGTCCTTTGCGGTGACAGGCGGGGGAGCTGGAGATGGCCGACGTGCACCATGCGAGGAATCCCTCGCTGCCAAATGGTGCACGGATGGTGGCACGAATCCAGGCAAGGATATCATGCGAGACTTGCCTACAGAAGGGGCAGCTGGTGAGGATGTGCTGCATCGTCTCCTCGGACTGATCACAGAGGACACACCGGTCGTTGTGTGGGAGGCCATGCCGGGCGAGTCTCGCGGCGGTCCAAGTCTGACAGCCAGGTGAAGATATTGACACGGAGAGGGGCCCAACATCTCCAGGTAGTGCGCCAGAAAGGAGCATCGGTCGATCCAGCGAACCACGCCCAATAGCATGACATTGCAGAGTACCTGCCGCCGGACGTCCAGCGCCAGGAGAGGTGGTCGGGAGTGGCAGAAAGGGTGATGGTCGAAGCAGCCGCCATAGATGCACATACTCGATGAGGGCTCGAGGAGTCAGCGCGCCACGTAAATCAGCGATCCAGCAGCCCTTCATCGACTGTGCAGGACTTGCGTTGCCATCGTGGTACCAAAGGTAGCAGCGACGGGGCAATGACGACCATGGATTTCCCATGGAGCTAGTGGTCCGTCCAAAAGAGGCAGGAACAGCCGTCTCCCACTGTCCAGGAGGTAGAAGCTCGGAATATAGCCATAGTGTCGGTGTCGCTCGGGAGGTGCAGGTGCACCCAAGGCTTGGATGGGTTGATGCACTGCAGCCAAAGCCAGCGGGCACGCAAAGCAATGCCCTGGTGGTGAAGGTCAGGGATCCCCAAACCACCAAGCTCAAGGGGGAGGGTTCTTCCATGCTAGAGATTCAGCGGTTGTATCGGTTAGATTTCAGTCCGTAGTTTCTTTTGCCATGGCAATAAAAGCAAACTTTCCATACTCCATAGAATAGTAAATTTGCCATGTATGTTAAATTAAAATTGCCATGCAAAATAAAGGTAATTTTTCAATTGTCAATATAAAGTAGTAAAAAATTGACATGGCAAAAATAAAGTAAAATTGCCATGGCAAATAGAAATAAAATATCATGGCAATAAAAGTAAATTTACCATACTACAAAGTAAAATTTTCATGTTCTTGAAAAGGTAACATGTTCTGAAGATATAAAAAATCATACATTTGTTGTGTGACTATTTCAAAAAAATGTTTTGAATTTTGCCATGATGCACGGGACACACTTTTTCCAAATAATTTCCATATGATAATCCACACATTTTTTTGCCCCATGGTACGCCCAATGTACTCAGTGATTGTAGACTTTGTTTCTTGTTCATTTGTCATGCTCAATGTACTATAATAAAATTGCGATGGCAAATTTTCCATGGTTCCATGAAATCCAAAAAACTTGCCATTGGCTATTAAATTGACATGTAAATTTGCCATAGAAATATAGGTAATTTTGCCATGGTAATAAATGTATATTTGCCATGGAAAATGAAAAGTACATTTTTGGTATGGTAAAATAAAAAGTGGATAATTTTCCATGGCAGTGTAGCTAAATTTGCCATGTCAACCGAGGTAAATTTGCCATTCCAAATAAAAAAGTATTTTTTTTCATGCTAATAAAGTAAAAACTACCATGTCTTACGCACCAAAAAACAAAAATTTGCCATCTTGAACACCACTTTTTTCCCATATGGACATTACCAAAAAAAACTAAAATTTGAGCATGTGACAAAAGGATTAAAATTCACAATTTAAACATTGAGGACATCATGATAAAGACTGTAAAACTTGCCATGGCAAAAATTAAATAAAGTGTGCCTACGACACAACAACTGCCACATGGTGTATCCTTGTTTTTCATGTGTAATTAGGGTGGATTGATGCAAAACTAAAAAGACAATAGACAACATAAGTTGAAAGAATTGCCATCGATAAAGTATAACATTTGCCACCTAAAAAGACTGTGCTCACTAATTTGTTTCTCTACAAATCTCTGATTAATCAACTAGTAATCCATGCATAAAGTACAACAATTGCCACAAAAAAAGACTACTAAGTTGCGACTACTCCAGAATCTCCAAATCAATAAACTACTAAATGAATGCGCACACTTGATTAAGACTGATTTAATCCATGCATCAAAAACATGAGCACACGGGAAGAAGCATCAGGGGCGTAGCAGGCAAAATATGGGTGGAAAAGGGGGGCCAACACCCGAGTGCTCCTCGCAATAGTTGGGAGCGGTAGTCGCATCGACCCCTCCTTCACCGATGGGAATGCCATGAGCAGCAAGCAACCGAGTGCAGCCGGGGGAAGCTCCAGCTGCCGCCGTCCACCGCCACCAATAGTTGGAGCTGGGACATAGCCGCTGTCAGGTTCTTCTCGTGCTTGAAGGAGAGCATGGAGCCCTCCTGGTACAACCCCACGAGTGTCGTCCGGTTGGTGTTGTGATCACCGTCATCGCCGGCAAGCCTATATATATACTCCCTCCGTTTCTAAATATAATTCTTTATAAGAATTTCATTATGAACCACATACAAATGTATGTAAATATATTTTAGAGAGTAGATTCACCCATTTTGCTTCATATGTAGGTGTGTTGTGCGCTCCACAACACCACCACTACGGAAGTCTCAGACGGCCACCGCTGCACAACACCGGTGACTACCATCGCGTGGGCCCGACCACCAACACCGCCTGCGAATCCAACTCACCCCCGTCCCCCCCCCCCCCCCCCACCACATCATACCTAGATGTAGAAAAATAGGCCGGGAACCGCCGGTAGGTCGGTCCTCCTTGGTGAATATTGTATGATCTTACATGGAGTATTTGACAAAAAAACTACTATGAGGATTGGCGTCCCACTGAACTACCACTTTGAAAATTTTGACAAAAGCCACCATTTTTCTGCAATTCGTCCCTAAAAACTATCGAAAACGATTGATGGCCATTTTAGACGATTTAAACGTATTCATGACAGGCGGGACCCACCCATCAGGGATGACGTGGCAGAAAGTCAACGCCATTTATTTTGACCGTTATTATAGATGAGACCCACACGTTAGCATCAACCTTCTTCTTCCTCCTCATTCTCTCTCTCTGGCATTTCATCAAGCACCTTATGTACATAGGGCAGCACCACCGCACCAACCACATCGAGCAGCGGCCAAAGCAGCAGCCTCCGTTGGCTCTTGACGACGAGCCTAGGCGTAACATCAAGCAGCCAAGAAATGAAGCAACTACGTGCCTCGAGGAACTGGCTCCTCTACCGTGCCGCTGGGCACGGCAGAGTGTCTGCCTTCTTACGCCCCCCTGCATGCGCATTGATATGGGCCAGAAAGGCTTTACTCCGGACCGAAAGTTTATCTTAACTAGCCCAGCTGTTCACCTGATGCATAACGCGGCTGCACATGTCAACTAATTAACTTTTTTCCATTGCTAAAAATAATTAACTACTCCCAACCCCTAAAAAACCATTTCCCTTATAAATTACTAATTTATTATTATTGTCTCAAAAGAATAATTACCTATTAATTAATATACATGAGCAACATTTCAAAATGAAAATGAACTCATATTGAGCATACATGTGTGAAGAAGACTTTTTTCATAAAAAAATGTTCCCTATTTTTTATTTCTTATTGTTTTATTGGTACATTTTTTTAAGTGGATTTTTTCATGCTACTTGTGTAACTACAATTGCACGCCCGTGGACCATGCCTCACTACAGTAGCATTTCCGATGATCGCATACAATTATAGTGGCATGGCACATGTCACGCTTAAGAGCGAATACAATAAGGTAACATAAGCAGGTTATAAGAACTAAAATATTATATCTTTGCTTAGTTGGAGGAGAGAGAAGAGAAACGGATTCTTGGTTAGTAGCCGGCTCTAACACGAGCCCAAGACGTTTTGTGAGATTGTAAGGTGTGCCAACTAGTAATAAAGTAGTACACATATAAAACTTACTATTATATATGTCGGCTATAAGGTTGGCTCTAGATGACATGGCTACTCCTTATAGCCGATTGTTGGTTATATTATTAACCATACTCTAATTACGGGTGCATGGCCGCTGGTTGTATACAACCGCAATTCCATGTCCACCAATTGAACGTAATTTTATTTCCACACGTTCGTAAGTCGTGCACAACTATATGTTCACTTGTCTTTCATAGGTGCCAATAAAAAGCAAGCAGTAATTATTTTACTTGTGGGGTCGAGTGCTGCTAAAACATGTTGGGGAGGGTCAGAACATTATATTTTAAAACATGTCTGAAAAACATGTTGGCTAAAATAATTTTTAAAGTAAGTCTTTGAGACAAAACAATACCAATAAAACCATTTTTATAATATGTGTTCATTTTCCTTTTTCCCATGTTGTCATGTATATTAATTAATAGGTAATTAGCCTTTTGAGACAATAATAGTAAATTAGTATTTTTAGGGGGATAGTGTTTTTAGGGGTTGGGAAATAGTTTTTATTTTAGTAGGTAAATCGTTAAGTAGTGACCTGTGCAGCTGCGTGATGCATCAAGTGAACGGCTGGGCTGGTTAAGATAGATTTTTTGCAGTGAGGCTTTATCTTTTCTAGGGGATGGAGTGGGGCCATGCTAGCCCATATCAATGCGCACGGTGGGGCGTAACTTCAATGCACGACCCCAAACGGATGTTTAGGGACGTCTATTTGGTCTGTTTTTCATCCGTTTGATGGTGGCCATGGGGTCCCGTCCGCTCGGATTTGTGGATGCGGCGTTAGTGCATCCAATGCGCGGCCGCATTTTGGCTGTCCGCATACCTTTTTTTGCAAACACATTTCTTATTATTTTCATCATCAATTTTTTGATACATTGGAGTGCATTGCCAAATCTTGACTAGAATTGCAAAGAAAATAAGAACCACAAGAAGACAGTTTAAAAGATATCTAACTTTTATAATTGCTCTCGTAAGTTTTATTAGTGCCTTCGATGCATTTATTGTTGATCTGCAGATTCTTGATTTTGCATGTTTCTTTTTTCTTCGTGTCTAAAGAAGTAGACGTTGTTTTTCGCATCTAGTCTCATATCTAGCCTCTATTCTAGCAACAAGTACACGAACATCTATAAAATTACGCTCTATCAATAGATCGATGTATTCTTCTTCCCAATACCAAAAGTTGCGTCCAACCTACACAATAAATATTTGAGCGTAAGCAAAACGAACCGAATCTGGGAGTACAACCGAAACTAAACTAGCGCATGCCCATCGTTTTGCATTTGATGAACACCCATCCCAGATGCTCAGGCGTTGTAGACATGCGACGGAAGACCTTTCGTGGACAATTGTCGCACTTTATGAGCGGCAACGGTGCGCCGACGAGCCTTTGGGCACGCATCGAGCCCGGACAACGGCCGTTGGTGTATTTGTCGGTGAACCGGTGACGGGATAGATTCGACCGGCTAGAGGTGGAGTTAATACCTGCATGCGGCCTGGGGGCGTTGCCGGGGCTGTGCGGTCCGGTACCCGGCCAGTCCTTGGCATGGCGCGGCGGTGACGGGTAGGGATGAGAGAGGAGTGGGGTGGGGGAAGGGGGTGCGGCTGGAGAGGGGAGGGGGCGGGAACAGAAAAATGGGCGCGCATGTGTCCCTGACGGGCGTGCCAGGGGAGGACATGACACGCGCCACATGTGTTTCGCACATGTCCCATCGGCCACAAACATGGCTCAAAGTTGGGTAAAAAATGGATCCAAAGCGGACAGAAAACAGATGCTGGTCCATTTGCTCCCGTGCGTTGGGCCGTGTTTTCTATTCGTTTACCACAAATGGATGGACGCGACCAGACCATTTGGGATGGTGCGTTGAAATTGGACTAAAAAGGCAACACACTCTGCCTTGCGCCCGGTAACCTGATGAAGAGAGCAGCTCCGCCTTTGTGTAGGCGTATTGTCCAAAGGTGCTCGGGGACACCACACATTTTGTCCTCCTCTCATGCTAGCGGCGCCGTGCCAAAGATCGGCGCCTTATCCTGGTGCAAGGCACGGACCATGAGGGGTGTGTTGGTTTTTGATTCCTAGATCAAATGACTCAGGACTTCACATCGTAGTGCAAAGCTAGCAAGCAGCTTCATTGATCTTGCATGCAATAGTACACCACTACAGGAATCAGCTACTTTGCCATCTGCCACGGCGGACGGCAAAGGCATGGATGGCGGACGACAAAGACCTTTGCCGTCAGCCACGGACGGCAAAAGGGGACGACAAAGTAGGGGACGGCTAAGAGCTGCGTTGCCGTCCGCTTGGCAGTGACGGCAAAGGGCCTTTGCCATCGGCGGACGACGACAAAGAAGGAGGACGGCGATAAATGCGTCATTACTCCGTTAGGTGGTTAACAGCAGACCTTTGCCGTCATTGCGGATGGCAAAGTTCGTGCCGTCACCATCGTGGGCAACCCGACCAAATTGGTCACCTCCCCAGAAGCACAGTTGCCTGCCACGTGGCCTCTTTGCCGTCCGCTGCTGATGGCAAAGATCTCTTTGCCGTCGGTGGCAGATGGCAAAGATCCTGCATAGTGTCTCTTTTTTTTGTTTTTTTACTCCAACAATTTTCACAGCAAATATATATCACATATCCAGCAGATAAGTTTCATATCAAATATCCAGCACATAAGTTTCATATCACATATCACATATCACATCAGTTTCATCCATACACATTGTTCATACATAAGCAAGTTCCATCCATACACATTGTTCATACATAAGCAAGTTCCATCCATACACATTGTTCATACATAAGCAAGTTCATGATAGCAAGCTAGATACAATGCAAAGTTTCATCAAAGGAAAAGCAAGCACTCCATCATAGCAAGCTAGCTTCCATGAAGTGAATGAAATCTACAAAATGGTAAATAAGAAAGTTAGAAATATGTGACTTGAACAAGAAGAAGACTAGAACAAGAAGTATATGTCATTTATGAGCTAACTTAGGTGAATTGATCATATATGAGCTAACAAAGTTGAAATGGGTTGTTTATGAGCTAACTTAGTTGAAATGGATCATTTATGAGCTAACTTAGTTGAAATGAGTTGTTTATGAGCTAACTTAGTTGAGATGGATCATTTATGAGCTAACTTAGTTGAAATGGGTCGTTTATGAGCTAACTAAGGTGAAGAGCATCCTTTTTGAGCTAAGTAAGGTGAAATGGATCATTTTTGAGCTAACTTAGGTGAAATGGATCATTTATGAGCTTTTATGAGCTAACTTAGTTGAAATGGGTCGTTTATGACCTAACTAAGGTGAAATGCCACGTTTTTGAGCTAACTAAGGTGAAATGGATTGTTTTTTAGCTAACTTAGGTGAAATGGATCATTTATGAGCTAATTTAGGACAAATGGATCATTTTTAGCTAACTTAGGTGAAATGGATCATTTAGGAGCAAATCTAGGTGAAATGGGTCATTTTGGAGCTAACCTAGGTGAAATGGGTCATTTTGGAGCTAAACTAGGTGAAATGGGTCATTTTAAAGCTAACGTAGGTAAAATGGATCATTTAGGAGCTAATCTACGTAAAATGGGTCATTTTAGAGCTAACTTGGATAAATTGGATCACTTGTAAGCTAACTAAGGTAAAATGAGTCATTTTAAAGATAATTTTAGGTAAAATGGATCGTTTATGAGGAAATAAAGCTTAGTCTAGGTCTTTATGCATTTGTTAAGCAAAACACTAGAGAAACTTACCATGATCAGGGAGGTGTCTGGCCCGAGTGGCTCGCTGTAGGCTGGAGAAGGATCGTGCGATGCGTTCGGAGTTAAGCTGCACCAAAGATCATTTCCAATGTCTCGTTAGCATTAGGACACTCAAATGTTAAGACTAGCAAGTAATGTCCATTCTAATTAAACTCACCGTGCTCCAGGAGCAATCAGGCATCATGAGCGGTCAATGGGACTTCTCGCTTTACAGACTACACATTTGGTTTTCTAGCGAGTCATACTAGTTAGTAATGAGACTCAAATGTTAAGACTAGCAAGTAATCTGCAGAAGAAACTTACCACAAGGAGCTCATACATGGCCCTTGCCTGCATGTCATTCCGTGCCCTCTCCTCCTCCAACATCTTTGTCGTCCTCTCCTCCAACTCCCGCTGCCTCTCCGCCGCCTCCTCCAGAAGTTTCTCTGTTCTATCTCTCTCACTCTGTATAGCAGCCTACAACACCACTCACATGACCATTTGTAATCATTGATGGAAGCGCACAATGTAATGGAGAAAGATAGCTGAGTACTTATAACTAACCTTGAAGGCGAGTTGGGTGGCCATTCACGAGGCCTTATCTCGGGAGCGGAGCTCGATTGGCGCCTTGATCTCCGGGAGAGTGCTAGGACAATGGATAAGTCCATCTCCCATGGCTATGGAGCCATGGGACCTCCCGCCACCAGATATCATCCGCAGCTCAGTATCAATGGGACCACAGCTCGGGTTAAAGTCCTCCCTTTCCTCGTCTTCCCGATCTCTATATTGCACGAGCTTGTCGTGGGCGGAGATGTTGGTGAAGTTCTTTGGATCATCGAGGTCAGACGCAGAGAATGCCTTGACTTTCTTGTAAGAGCCAGTGTGGGCCATGGCATACAGGTCGTACACCGCCTTATTGTAGCGTGCCTGAAAGAGAGAAACAAAGTAAATTAGTAATTAAAGGGCTAAAGCTAGCATGATGAATGAATTGCATGAATCATGAAGCAAACCACATACCAGTTCCGCCCGTCTTTGAAATAAGTTGGAGCTGCCTTGGTGGTGTGGCACACCTTCCATTTGGGCACGTTTGTCCTTGGCCTCGTTGTGGGAGGCCCTCCATTGTTTTGAGCACCACGCATTGACCAACACCTCCCAACAATCCATCCGATCTGCACACCATCTCGGAGGGGCCTAAGTTAGCAAATAGAAACTTGAGCGCTTCTGACTATGAATTACTAAATGAAGGAAGTAATTACAAGGCCTTAAGAATTACCTTCATGTACTGCTCCTTACTCAAGAACTTATCGCGTCACTCCTGCTTGGGCTTCTTGATACCACGCCCAGCGTAGTAGTCTCGAACAGCCTGCACCAACCTCATGCCGTAAGTTACAAGTAGGCGCTTGCACTCCTTGTCGATAACATCTGCCGCCTCCTCCTCGTATCCCTCCTCACACCTGTAGAATGTCTGCAATCAAATGATACAATATTGATTAGTACAATTAATAACTAGCTAGTTCAAGATTTTTAATTGTGTAAAGGAGAAATTACCCAGAACACCATGTCTGCCCTCGTCTTGCACAAGACACCGTCGATAATCTCACCCGGCGGGACCGGTGCAGCCAAGTAGTGCTCCCAACTCAATCCAACCTCTGGAAGCCGACCCTCACCAAGCAACGTGACAAACCCCGGGAAGTTTTGCCGAATCAGAACTCCAAGGACGGAGTTGGGCCGGCGGACACTTTCATGCTGGTCCCAACCCCTGCAGCATGACAAGGCCAACACATTAGTTATTTGAAGAAACCTGAATGCGTAAGGTGCAAAAGATTAAATGCACTTACCTCTCCCCATCGGGGAAAATCAACCACCTCTGCTTTCATGGTCGCAAGACGGACGGGAGCCGTGTAGCACCACTGTTGGTGACGCGTTGCCCCCTCTTCCTCAATATCACCGGCTCCCGTCATCATCAGCATGGCCACTCGGCTCCCGCCATCATCAACATGGCCACTCGGCTCCTCGGTGACCGACCAGGTACCCCATCCAGACGTGTGCTCCTCCGGGGTCTCGTGGGCCCAACTCCCGTGGGCCGAAGGCCCGTCGACCCGAGGCTCGTGGGCCGAAGACCCGTGGACCGGAGGCTCGTGGACCGGAGTTCGGTGTAGCCTCCTCCTCGGACGAGTCCACCCTAGCAGTCACGTGCTCGGGTGAAACAGCTGGGGGTGGCGGCGAGGAAGGAGTCAGAAGAGTCACCCTACCTCCTCTCCCGCGACCACGTGCTCCACCTCCTCTCTTCTTCTTACCTCGTCCCTACTGGGCACCGCAATGATCGGCGAAGAAGGGCCCGGTGGTGTCGACATCTTGTCCAAAGAACGCCGGCGGAGAGGTGCGTGTGCAATGGAAGACCTCGCAACACGCGCCGACGAAGAAGGGGCCTCGGCGCGCTCCCGACCAGCGCCCACCATCTTTTAACACCTGCTATGACAAAGAATAAACGAAATTAGTACAACATAAAAAAAATTACCGACATGAATAATAATATGTATATCACTTAAGTGTATCATCATCAAGTACAACATAAAAAAATTGATCGGGTTGGGGTGTCGGCGTCAGGGTCGGTCTCGGGGTCGGGGTGTCCGGTCGGGGTGCCGGGTCGGGTCAGTCGGAGTGCCGGTCGGTCGCGGTCGGGTGTCGGGTCAGTCGGCTCGGGTCGGGGTGTCGGGTCAGGCTCGGGTCGGGTGTCGGGTCGGAGTCGGTCTCGGTCGGGGTGTCAGTCGGGTGGGTGGGTCGGGTATCAGGTCGGTGCCGGGTCGGGTCGGGTATCGTGTCGGGGTGCCGGTCGGGTCGGGTCTGGTCGGTGTCGCGGTCGGGTGTCGACCGGTCAGGCTCTGGGTATCGGTGTCGGGGTCGGGTCGGGGTCGGGTCGGTCGGTCCTGGTCGGGTGTCAGTCGGTGCCGGTCGGGTCGGGTGCCGTGGTTTGTCGCGGTCGGGTGTCGATCGGGTCAGTGCCTGGGTCGGGTGTCGGGTCGGGTCGGGGTGTCGGGTCGGGGTGTCGGGTCGGGTCGGGTGTCGGGTCGGGTCGGGGTCTCGGTCGGGGTGTCGGTCGGGTCGGGTGTGGGGTCGGGGTCGGTTGTCGGGTCGGGTGTCGGGTCAGCCTGGGTCGGGGTGTCGGGTCGGGTCGGTCTCGAGGTCGGGGTGTCAGTCGGGTGCCGGGTCGGGTCGGGTGCCGTGTCATTGTCGCTGATCGGGGTGTCGGGTCGTCAGGCTCGGGTCGGGGTGTCGGGTCATGCTCGGGGCGGGGTGTCGGGGTCGGGGTGGGGTTTTCCCTCTTTTTTCCTTTGTTCTTCTTCCTCTTCTTCCTTTTCTTCCTTTTCTTCCTTTTTCCTTCTTCTTCTTTTTCTTCCTCCTTTCCGTTTTCCTCTTCTCCTTCTCCTCCTCTCCTCTTTTTTTCTTCTTCTTTCCTAAACCTAAACCTAAACCTAAAACTAAACCTAAATCTAAAACTAAAACTAAAACTAAAAATAAAACTAAACTAAACATAAAACAAAAACTAAAAAACAGAAAAAAGCAAAAAAAACTAAATCTAAACCTAAAACAAATCTAAAACTAAACCTAAAACTAAAACTAAAACTAAATCTAAACTAAACATAAACCCGAAACTAAAAACAGAAAAAAAAGAAAAAGAGGAGGTAGAGCTCACAGGCAGGGCAGTGGAGGAGGTGGCCGGTGGAGGAGGCGGAGCGGCTGAGGCGGCCAGTGGCGACGGGCATGGCTGGGGGGCTGGGTGGCGTGGCGCCGAGACGGCAGGGCGACGGGCGGGGGCAAGGGCGGCCGGGTGGTTGGGCGTGGGCGGTGGGGCTCGGGCAGTGGGGCGGGCGCTGATGGCGCGAGATGGCAGGGGCGACGGGGTGGCATCGGGGTGGGCGGCAGGCGGCGGAGAGTGGTGGGGCGGCGGCGGCGTGTGAAGAGGGAGAGAACAGAGAGAGAGGGCGGGTCGCGGCCGCCGTTAGATGAGTTAAATCTTTGCCGTCCGCCCCCCTTTGCCGTCCGCTTTTTTGCTCTTTGCCGTCCGCTAGCGGACGACAAAGAGGTGAGGCGTTAAGTTTTTTTAATCAGGCGGGTGGGTGGGGGCCACCTCCCTCTTTGCCGTCCGCCAGCTGATGACAAAGAATCTTTGCCGTCTGCCAGCTGACGGCAAAGAAATGGCCCATGGCAAAGAGCTTTTTTGTCGTCTGCCCTTTCTTTGCCGTCGGCTTTTCGTCGGCTGATGGCAAAGAGCTTCTTTGCCGTCCGCTAGCGGACGGCAAAGATCTAGCAGATGGCAAAGTAGCTGATTCCAGTAGTGCACGTACGTAGGCAACCTGTTGAAGCTAGCTTGCCGCGATGGATCGAATCAACTCAGCTCTCGCGACGGAACCCCTGGACAGAACGAACGAACACGAAGGCACTGAATCGTTGTGATGGCTACAGGTGACCGTCGCACTCGCTGAATAATTTGTATTGCTTTACTCTTTTCGTTGTACAGATTATAGGGGATATCTTGAGTATATATACTAGCTAAGCTGGCTAACTAGCAGTCCTACTCGGTGATGGTTTAGGAAACCTACACGGACACATGCATATACACGTGTACGGAACTGACACAACAACCAGTCGCGTTTAATCCTAATATTTGTTGGGGAACGTAGTAATTTCAAAAAAATTCCTACGCACATGCAAGATCATGGTGATGCATAGCAACGAGAGGGGAGAGTGTTGTCCACGTACACTCGTAGACTGTAAGCAAAATCGTTATGACAACGCGGTTGATGTAGTCATACGTCTTCACGATCGATCCGATCCTAGCACCGAAGGTACGACACCTCCGTGATCTGCACACGTTCGGCTCGGTGACGTCCCACGAACTCACGATCCAGCAGAATGTCGAGGGAGAGCTTCGTCAGCACGACGGCGTGATAACGGTGATGATGAAGCTACCGGCAGGCTTCGCCTAAGCACCGCAACAGCGATATGGCCGAGGTGGATTATGGTGGAGGGGGCACCGCACGGCTGGAAACAATCAACTTGTGTGTCCTAGGGTGCCCCCCTGCCCCCGTATATAAAGGAGCAAGGGGGGAGGCCGGCCGGCCTTGGGGCGCGCCAAGGAGAGGGGGAAGTCCTCCTCCTAGTAGGAGTAGGACTCCCCCTTTCCTAATCCAACTAGGAAGGGGGAAGGAGAAGGAAGGAGAGGGAGAGAGGGAGGAAAGAGGGGGCGCCGCCCCCCTCCTTGTCCAATTCGGACTCCCAAGGGGGGGGGGGCGGCCAGCCCATGGCTCCCTCCTCTCTCTCTGTCTCACAAGATCCATGTTGGGCCATTAGTTCCCCCGGGGGTTCCGATAACCCCCCGGCACTCCGATAAATATCCGGTGACCTCCGAAACTCATCCGGTATCCAAATATAGTTGTCCAATATATCAATCTTTATGTCTCGACCATTTCGGGACTACTCGTCATGTCCGTGATCATATCCGGGACTCTGAACTACCTTCGGTACATGAAAACACATAAACTCATAATACCGATCGTCACCGAACGTTAAGCGTGCGGACCCTACGGGTTCGAGAACTATGTAGACATGACCGAGACACGTCTCTGGTCAATAACCAATAGCGGAACTTGGATGCTCATATTAGTTCCTACATATTCTACGAAGAACTTTATCGGTCAAACCGCATAACAACATACGTTGTTCCCTTTATCATCGGTATGTTACTTGCCCGAGATTCGATCGTCGGTATCTCAATACCTAGTTCAATCTTGTTACCGGCAAGTCTCTTTACTCTTTCCGTAATGCCTCATCCCACAACTAACTCATTAGTCACATTGCTTGCAAGGCTTATAGTGATGTGCATTACCGAGAGGGCCTAGAGATACCTCTCCGACAATCGGAGTGACAAATCCTAATCTTGATCTATGCCAACTCAACAAGTACCATTAGAGACACCTGTAGAGCACCTTTATAATCACCCAGTTACGTTGTGACATTTGGTAGCACACAAAGTGTTCTTCCGGTATTCGGAAGTTGCATAATCTCATAGTCATAGGAATATGTATAAGTCATGGAGAAAGCACTAGCAACATACTAAACGATCAAGTGCTAAGCTAACAGAATGGGTCAAGTCAATCACATCATTCTCTAATGATGTGATCCCGTTTAATCAAATGACAACTCATGTCCAAGGCTAGGAAACTTAACCATCTTTGATTCAACGAGCTAGTCAAGTAGAGGCATACTAGTGACACTCTGTTTGTCTATATATTCACACATGTACTAAGTTTCCAGTTAATACAATTCTAGCATGAATAATAAAAATTTATCATGATATAAGGAAATATAAATAACAACTTTATTATTGCCTCTAGGACATATTTCCTTCAGTCTCCCACTTGCACTAGAGTCAATAATCTAGATTACACAGTAATGATTCTAACACCCATGGAGTCTTTGTGCTGATCATGTTTCGCTCGTGAGAGAGGCTTAGTCAACGGGTCTGCAACATTCATATCCATTTGTATCTTGCAAATCTCTATGTATCCCTCCTTGGCTTGATCACGGATGGAATTGAAGCGTCTCTTGATGTGCTTGGTTCTCTTGTGAAATCTGGATTCCTTTGCTAAGGCAATTGCACCAGTATTGTCATAAAAGATTTTCATTGGAACCGATGCACTAGGTATGACACCTAGATCAGAGTTGAACTCCTTCATCCAGACTCCTTCATTTCTTTGCTTCAAGCAGCTATGTACTCAGCTTCACACGTAGATCCCGCCACGACGCTTTGATTAGAACTGCACCAACAGACAGCTCCACCATTCAATATAAACACGTATCCAGATTGTGACTTAGAGACATCCGGATCAGTGTCAAAGTTTGCATCAACGAAACCATTCTGACGAGCTCTTTGTCACCTCCATAAACGAGAAACATATCCTTAGTCCTTTTCAGGTATTTCAGGATGTTCTTGACCGCTGTCCAGTGATCCACTCCTGGATTACTTTGGTACCTCCTTGCCAAACTGATAGCAAGGCACACATCAGGTCTGGTACACAACATTACATACATGATAGAGCCTATGGCTGAAGCATAGGGAACACCTTTCTTTTTCTCTCTATCTTCTGAAGTGGTCGGGCATTGAGTCTAACTCAACTTCCCACCTTGTAATACAGGCAAGAACCCTTTGTTTGCTTGATCCATTTTGAACTTCTTCAAAACTTTATCAAGGTATGTGCTTTGTGAAAGTCTAATTAAGCGTCTTGATCTATCTCTATAGATCTTGATGCCCAATATATAAGCAGCTTCATCGAGGTCTTTCATTGAAAAACTCTTGTTCAAGTATCCTTTTATGCTATCAAGAAATTCTATATCGTTTCCAATCAACAATATGTCATCCACATATAATATTAGAAATTCTACAGAGCTCCCACTCACTTTCTTGTAAATACAGGCTTCTCCAAAAGTCTGTATAAAACCATATGCTTTGATCACACTATTAAAGCGTTTATTCCAACTCCGAGATGCTTGCACCAGTCCATAAATGGATCGCTGGAGCTTGCACACTTTGTTAGCATCCTTTGGATCAATAAAACCTTCTGTTGCATCATATACAACTCTTCTTCCAGAAATCCATTCAGGAATGCAGTCTTTACATCCATTTGCCAAATTTCATAATCATAAAATGCAGCAATTGCTAACATGATTCGGACGGACTTAAGCATCGCTACGGGTGAGAAGGTATTATCGTAGTCAACTCCTTGAACTTGTCGAAAACCTTTCGCAACAAGTTGAGCTTTATAGACAGTAACATTTTCGTCAGCGTCAGTCTTCTTCTTGAAGATCCATTCATTCTCGATGGCTTGCCGATCATCGGGCAAGTCAACCAAAGTCCACACTTTGTTCTCATACATGGATCCCATCTCAGATTTCATGGCCTCAAGCCATTTCGCGGAATCTAGGCTCATCATCGCTTCCTCATAGTTCGTAGGTTCGTCATGGTCAAGTAACATGACCTCCAGAATAGGATTACCGTACCATTCTAGTGCGGATCTTACTCTGGTTGAGCTACGAGGTTCAGTAGTAACTTGATCTGAAGTTACATGATCATCATCATTAGCTTCCTCACTAATTGGTGTAGGAGTCACAGGAACAGATTTTTGTGATTAACTACTTTTCAATAAGGGAGCAGGTATAGTTGCCTCATGATAATCCCCAAGTGCAGGGAATCATCGTAGCAATTCCCAAAGGTGGAAGTGATAAGTATGGAGTGTCGAACCCACAAGGAGCTAAAGGTAAGATCAATATTCTCTCAAATCCTATCTGCCACTGATACGACTCTACGTACACCGAATGTTTGCTTCCAACTAGAAACGAGAAATAAAACTATGTTGTGGGTATGAAGAGGATAACTTTCCATGATATCAGAGAGCTAAAACATAAAAGTAGGTGATGTTATCATAAAGTTAGAATATATTACTAAATATTATAAATAGCGAGTGTGGAATAATGATGGATCGGTGTGTGGAATTGTCCTAGACAATTGTTAACAAGACCGGTAATCACTATTGCAATTTCATATGAGGGAGAGGCATAAGCTAACATACTTTCTCGTCTTGGATCATATGCACTTATGATTGGAACTCTAGCAAGCATCCGCAACTACTGAAGATCACTAAGGTAAAACCCAACCATAGCATTAGAGTATCAAGTCCCCTTTATCCCATAGGCCGTGACCTACTTATCCGTGTTTATGCTTCTGTCACTCAAGCAACGCAGACAATAAGTAAACCATGGACATATTGCAACACCCTACAGCGAGAGTCCCTCACGCTTGCGCGACACGGAGGGCACCATAGGATAGCACTAAAATAAAACATGCAACTCACACTACGAAAAAAGACACATCTGTGACATTTTGGGCCGAACGATTTTTTTCTGTCATACTTATGACACTTCTATGACGATAATTGTGACAAAACCCAGTATCATCATAGATGTGGTGGGCTTTTCGTCCTGGGCGGGCCGGAGACGCAGCTGCATGACATTCTTTGGGCCGTCCATGACGGAAAAAACCATGGTATAAGCGAGGGCGAGGAAAATATCGGGGTGTTCCCGGTTACGGTGGGTGGTCGGGGTCGAGCGATGCACGGAGGTTTGCACGTTTCTCTCGTACACGCACGTGCGTGGGTTCGAGGTGTTGGGCTCTAACTGAACCCGAGCGAGGCATTCGCCTACTGAACCCGAGCGATTGCACTGCAGGCTACGCGTTACTGAACCCGAGCGATCGATCGATGGCTGTTAACTGAACCCAATCGAGCGATTCCTTCATTGCTTCGCTAATCAAGCCGATCGATGCTGCCTCTGGATGAACCGTGAGCGTTTACGGGGTTTGGATGAACAGTTCGGTGGGGGTGGATGAACAGGACCCGGTGTTGCCTCTGGATGAACAGGACCCCGATCGATCGAGCCGGTTGGGGCTGGATGAACAGGACCCGTGGAGGGCTGGATGAACAGACGACCCGTGGAGGGCTGGATGAACGATGAGACGATGGAGGGCTGGATGAACGAGCCCGTGGAGGGTGGTTGAAAAGGATCCCATGGAGAGGGCTGGTTGAGCGATGGCCGATGGAGTAGCGCGGTGGAGGCTGGATGAACAGGAGCCCGTGGATGAGCGATGGCAGTGGAGGCCGGAGGAGGTCGACAGTGGATGAACAGTAGCCCCGTGGAGGCTGGAGGGGGTCGGCGGTGGAGATGAACAGTATCTTGTGGAGTCCCGTTTTGCGGTATGCCACACCCCTCCCGATGAACAGGACCCCCATTTCGACCGTAGCGCTCCAACACAAGTCCGTTTCCTCCGTTTAGCGGTACGCCACACCCCTCCTGTTCAACAGGACCCATTTCGACCGTAGGAGGTCCAACACAAGTCCGTTTCCTCCGTTTTACGGTATGACAGACCCCTCCCGATGAACAGGATCCCATTTTGAACGTGGCCGGTCGAACACAAGACCGTTTCCTCCGTTCTGCGGTACGCCAGGCCTCATTTCCATCGGCTGTTCCGTCCAAGCCCTCCCGATGAACATGACGACGCATTCCGTTCCGACCGAGCCGGTTGGCTCCCCATGAACACAACGATGACGCTGTTTCTCTGTTCCGACCCAGCCGTTCCCTGACCATGTTGACCACGCCGCGCCGAGAGCACCAGGGCGGTGGACGACGGCGAGGTGATAGTTCAGTTAAACAGTTTAGAGTTTAGGCACCAAAGACGTTTTTCGAAACGTCGCGGAGCATATGAGATGTTTCGAGGGCTGAAATTGGGATTTCAGGCTCGTGCCAACGTCAAGAGGTATAAGACCTCCGACAATTCTCTTAGCCTGCAAACTAAGGGAGAAGAAGCTCAATCGTTGAGCTTGTGCTCAGATTGTCTGAGTGCAACAATCGCTTGAATCGAGTGGGAGTTGATCTTCCGGATGAGATAGTGATGATTCTCCAAAGTCATTGCCACCAAGCTGCTAGAGCTTCGTGATGAACTATAACATATCAGGGATAGATATGATGATCCTTGAGGTATTCACGATGGTTGACACCGCGAAAGTAGAAATCAAGAAGGAGCATCATTGTTGATGGTTGGTGAAACCACTAGTTTTCAAGAAGGGCAAGGGCAAGAAGGGATACTTCATGAAACGGCAAATCAACTGCTGCTCTAGTGAAGAAACCCAAGGTTGAACCCAAACCCGAGACTAAGTGCTACTGTAATAAGGGGAACAGCTTTGGAGCAGAATTACCCTAGATACTTGGTAGATGAGAAGGCTGGCAAGGTCGATAGAAGTATATTGGATATACATTATGTTAATGTGTACTTTACTAGTACTCCTAGTAGCAGCAGGGTATTAAGATACCGGTTCGGTTGCTAAGTGTTAGTAACTCGAAATAAAAGAGCTACGGAATAAACGGAGACTAGCTAAAGGAGAGCTGACGATATGTGTTGGAAGTGTTTCCAAGTTTGATTTGATAAAACATCGCACGCTCCCTCTACCATCAAGATTAGTATTAAACCTGAATAATTGTCATTTGGTGTTTGCGTTGAACATAGACATGATTAGATTATGTCTATCGCAATACGGTTATTCATTTAAGTGGAATAATGGTTACTCTTTTTATTTGAATAATACCTTCAATGGTCTTGCACCTAAAGGAATGGTTTATTGAATCTCGATCGTAGTGATACACATTTTCATGCCAAAAGATATAAGATAGTAATGATAGTAGCACTTACTTATGGCACTGCCATGTAAGTCATATTGGTGTAAAACGCATGAAGAAGCTCCATGTTGATGGATCTTTGGACTCACTCGTTTTTGAAAAGTTTGAGACATGCGAAACATGTCTATTGGTGTATACACATGAAGAAACTCCATGCAGATGGATCGTTTGGACTCACTTGATTTTGAATCACTTGAGATATGCAAATCATACCACATGGGCAAGATGACTGAAAAGCCTCGTTTCAAAGAAGATGGAACAAGATAGCAACTTGTTGGAAGTAATACATTTTGATGTGTGCAGTCCAATAAGTGCTAAGGCACGCAAATGGATATCGTTATGTTCTTACTTCACAGATGATTTGAGTAGATACTAAGTATATTTACTTGATGAAACACAAGTCTGAATTATTGAATGGTTCAAGTAATTTCAGAGTGTAGTTGAAGATCATCGTGACAAGAGGATAAAATGTCTATGATATGATCATAGAGATGAGTATATGAGTTACGAGCTTTGGCACGCTATTAAGACATTGTGGAAATTGTTTCACAATTAATACCGCCTAGAACACCATAGTGTGATGGTGTGTCCGAACATCATAGTTGCACCCTATCAGATATGGTGCGTACCATGATGTCTCTTATCGAATTACCACTATCGTTCATGGGATAGACATTAGAGACAACCGCACTCACTTTAAATAGGGCACCACCTAATTCTGTTGAGACGACACCGTTTGAACTATGGTTTGGAGAAACCTAAGTTGTCGTTTCTTAAAAGTTTGGGGCTGCGAAAAGTTTCATCGTGATAAGCTCGAACCCAAAACGGACGAATACATCTTCATAGGACACCCAAAACAGTTGGGTATACCTCTATCTCAAGATCCGGAAGCAAAAGTAATTGTTTCTAGAAACGGGTCCTTTCTCGAGGAAAAGTTTCTCTCGAAAGAATTGAGTGGGAGGAAGGTGGAGACTTGATGAGGTTATTGAACCATCACTTCAACCAGAGTGTAGCAGGGCACAGAAAGTTGTTCATGTGGCACCTACACCAATTGAAGTAGAAGGCGATGATAGTGATCATAATGCTTCAGATCAAGTCACTGCCAAACCTCGTAGGGTGACAAGGATGCGTACTACTTCAGAGTGGTACATAAATCCTGTCTTAGAGGTCATGTTGCTAGACAACAATGAACCTACGAGCTATGGAGAAGCGATGGTGGGCCCGGATTCCGACGAATGGCTCGAGGCCATAAAATCCGAGAAAGGATCCATGACTTTGGAAGAAATACTTGATGGTCGTAAGGCCGTTGAGTAAAGATGGATTTTAAAAGGAAGACAGACAATGATGGTAAGTATCACCATCAAGAAAGCTCGACTTGTCGTTAAAGATGTTTTCCGACAAGTTCAAGGAGTTGCCTACGGTGAGGCTTTCTCACTCGTAGAGATGCTAAGAGTTTGTTGGAAATGGATTAGCAGTTACTGCATTATTTATGAAATCTTGCAAATAGAATGTCAAAACATTGTTTCCTCGATAGTTTTCTTTGAGGAAAGGTTGTATGTGATACAACCAGAAGGTTTTGACAATCCTGAAGAACGCTAACGAATATGCAAAACTCCAGCAATCCTTCTAAGGACTGGAGTAAGCATCTCGGAGTTGGAATGTGCGCTTTGATGAGATGATCAAAGATTTTGGGTTTATACAAAGTTTATGAGAAACTTGTATTTCCAAAGAAGTGAGTGGGAGATCAGTAGAATTTCTCGATGAGTATATGTTGTTGACATATTGATGATCGTAAATGATGTAGAATTTTCTATAAAGCATATAGGGTTATTTGAAAAGTGTTTTCAAGTGAAAACCTGGATTAAGCTACTTGAACATTGAGCATCAAGATCTATGAGGATAGATAAAAACCGCTTAATGGTACTTTCAAATGAGCATATACCTTGACATGATCTTGAAGGTGTTCAAGATGGATCAGTCAATGAAGGAGTTCTTGCCTGAGTTGTAAGGTATGAAGTTAAGACTTAAAGCTCGACCACGGCAGGAAAGAGAGAAAGGACGAAGGTCGTCCCCTATGCTTTAGACGTAGGCTCTATAGTATGCTATCTTTGTGTCAAGACCGGAAGTGTGCCTTGCCATGAGTCACTCGAGGGTACAAGAATGATCCAGGAATGGATCATTGGACAGCGGTTAAAATTGTCCTTGTAGCAAATAAGGACATGTTTCTCGATTATGGAGGTGATAAAGAGTTCGGCGTAAAGGGTTACGTCGATGCAAGCTTTAACACCTATCCGAGTGACTCTGAGTAGCAAACCGGATACGTATAGTGGAGCAACCATTTGGAATAGCTTCAAGTGGAGCGTAGAAGCAGCATTTACAATATGACTTAAAGATTTGCGAAGTACATACGGATCTGAATGTTGCAGACCGTTTGACTAAAACTTCTCTCACAAGCAAAACATGATCAAACCCCGTAACTCATTGAGTCTTAATCACATGATGATGTGAACTAGTTTAATGACACTAGTAAACTCTTTGGATGTTGGTCACATGGCGATGTGATGTGTGAGTGTTAATCACATGGTGATGTGAACTAGATTATTGACTCTAGTGCAAGTGGGAGACTGTTGGAAATATGCCCTAGAGGCAATAATAAATTAGTTGTTATTATATTTCCTTGTTCATGATAATCGTTTATTATCCATGCTATAATTGTATTGATAGGAAACTCAGATACATGTGTGGGTACATAGACAACACCAAGTCCCTAGTAAGCCTCTAGATGACTAGCTTGTTAATCAATAGATGGTTACGGTTTCACGACCATGGACATTGGATGTCGTTGATAACGGGATCACATCATTAGGAGAATGATGTGATGGACAAGACCCAATCCTAAGCCTAGCACAAAGATCGTAGTTCGTATGCTAAAGCTTTTCTAATGTCAAGTATCATTTCCTTAGACCATGGCATTGTGCAACTCACGGATACCGTAGGAATGCTTTGGGTGTACCAAACGTCACAACGTAACTGGGTGGCTATAAAGGTGCATTACAGGTATCTCCGAAAGTGTACATTGGGTTGTACGAATCGAGGCTGGATTTGTCACTCCGTGTAAACGGAGAGGTATCTCTGGGCCCACTCAGTAGGACATCATCATAATGTGCACAATGTGACCAAGGGGTTGATCACGGGATGATGTGTTACGGAACGAGTAAAGAGACTTGCCGATAACGAGATTGAACAAGGTATCGGTATACCGACGATCGAATCTCGGGCAAGTACAATACCGTTAGACAAAATGAATTGAATACGGGATCCATTGAGTCCTTGACATCGTGGTTCATCCGATGAGATCATCGTGGAACATGTGGGAGCCAACATGGGTATCCAGATCCCGCTGTTGGTTATTGACCGGAGAACGTCTCGGTCATGTCTGCATGGTTCCCGAACCCGTAGGGTCTACACACTTAAGGTTCGATGACGCTAGGGTTATAAAGGAAGATTGTATGTGGTTACCAAATGTTGTTTGAAGTCCCGGATGAGATCCTAGACGTCACGAGGAGTTCCGGAATGGTCCGGAGGTAAAGATTTATATATGGGAAGTCCTGTTTTGGTCACCGGAAAAGTTTCGGGTTTTATCGGTAAAGTCTGGGACCACGGAGGGTCCGGGGGGTCCACCAAGTGGGGCCACCGGCCCCAGAGGGCTGCATGGGTCAAGTGTGGGAGGGGATCGGCCCCAGGTGGGCTGGTGCGCCCCCCCCCCCCCACAAGGGCCTAAGGCGCCTAGGGTTTGGGGAGGGGGGCGCCTCCACCTTGCTTGGGGGGTAAGTTTCCCCCTCTTCCCCCCTTGGCCGCCACCCTAGATGGGTTTGGGGCTGGCGCACCCCTTGGGGTGGAAACCCTAGAGGGGGCGCACCCCCTCTCCCCTATAAATACATGAGGTCTTGAGGGCTGCCAACACATGAGTTTTCACCTCTCCATGGCGCAGCCCTACCTCTCTCCCTTCTCCTCTCTCGCGGTGCTTGGCGAAGCCCTGCAGGATTGCCACGCTCCTCCACCATCACCACGCCGTTGTGCTGCTGCTGGGCCGGAGTCTTCCTCAACCTCTCCCTCTCCCTTGCTGGATCAAGGCGTGGGAGATGTCACCGGAGCTGTCACGTGTGTTGAACAGCGGAGGTGCCGTCCGTTCGGCACTAGGATCATCGGTGATTTGGATCACGACGAGTACGACTCCTTCAACCCCGTTCTCTTGAACGCTTCCGCTTAGCGATCTACAAGGGTATGTAGATTCATTCTCCTTCCCCTCGTTGATGGTTTTTCCATAGATAGATCTTGGTGACACGTAGGAAAATTTTGAATTTCTGCTACGTTCCCCAACAGTGGTATCAGAGCTAGGTCTATTGCGTAGATTCTTTGCACGAGTAGAACACAAAGTAGTTGTGGGCGTTGATTTTGTTCAATATGCTTACCATTACTAGTCCAATCTTGTTTCGACGGTATTGTGGGATGAAGCGGCCCGGACCGACCTTACACGTACACTTACGTGAGGCGAGTTCCACCGTGACCCATATGCACTTGGTGCATAAGGTGGCTAGCGGGTGCCAGTCTCTCCCACTTTAGTCGGAACGGATTCGATGAAAAGGGTCCTTATGAAGCGTAAATAGCAATTGGCATATCACGTTGTGATTTTGCGTAGGTAAGAAACGTTCTTGCTAGAAACCCATAGCAGCCACGTAAAACATGCAAACAACAATTAGAGGACGTCTAACTTGTTTTTGCGAGGGTATGCTATGTGATGTGATATGGCCAAGAAGAATGTGATGAATGATATGTGATGTATGAGATTGATCATGTTCTTATAATAGGAATCACGACTTGCATGTCGATGAGTATGACAACCGGCAGGAGCCATAGGAGTTGTCTTTATTTATTGTATGACCTGTGTGTCATTGAACAATGCCATGTAATTACTTTACTTTATTGCTAACCGGTAGCCATAGTAGTAGAAGTAATAAGTTGGCGAGACAACTTCATGGAGACACGATGATGGAGATCATGATGATGGAGATCATGGTGTCATGCGGTGACGATGATGATCATGGAGCCCGAAGATGGAGATCAAAAGGAGCAAAATGATATTGGCCATATCATGTCACTATTTGATTGCATGTGATGTTTATCATGTTTATGCATCTTATTTGCTTAGAACGACGGTAGTAAATAAGATGACCCCTCATTAAAATTTCAAGAAAGTGTTCCCCTAATCGTGCACCGTTGCGAAAGTTAAATGCTTTGAAGCACCACGTGATGATCGGGTGTGATAGATTCTTACGTTCACATACAACGGGTGTAAGCCAGATTTACACACGAAACACTTAGGTTAACTTGACGAGCCTAGCATGTACAGACATGGCCTCGGAACACAAGAGACCGAAAAGGTCTAGCATGAGTCGTATAGTAGATATGATCAACATGAATATGTTCACCGATGATGACTAGTCCGTCTCACGTGATGATCGGACACGGCCTAGTTGACTCGGATCGTGTAATCACTTAGATGACTAGAGGGATGTCTATCTGAGTGGGAGTTCATAAGATGAACTTAATTATCCTGAACATATTCAAAAGATCTTTGCAAATTATATTGTAAGCTCGCGCTTTAGTTCCACTGTTTAGATATGTTCCTAGAGAAAATATAGTTGAAAGTTGACGATGGCGATTATGCGGCCAAGAGAAAGCTTATGTCCTTAATGCACCGCTCGGTGTCTTTGAACCCCGTGACGTAAATGCATGGATGTTGCGAACATCGGACATACACGTTTTGATAACTACGTGATAGTTCAGTTAAACGGTTTAGAGTTGAGGCACCAAAGACGTTTTTTGAAACGTCGCGGAGCATATGAGATGTTTCGAGGGCTGAAATTGGGATTTCAGGCTCGTGCCAACGTCAAGAGGTATAAGACCTCCGACAATTCTCTTAGCCTGCAAACTAAGGGAGAAGAAGCTCAATCATTGAGCTTGTGCTCGATTGTCCGAAAGTGCAACAATCGCTTGAATCGAGTGGGAGTTGATCTTCCGGATGAGATAGTGATGATTCTCCAAAGTCATTGCCACCAAGCTGCTAGAGCTTCGTGATGAACTATAACATATCAGGGATAGATATGATGATCCTTGAGGTATTCACGATGGTTGACACATGAAAGTAGAAATCAAGAAGGAGCATCAATTGTTGATGGTTGGTGAAACCACTAGTTTTCAAGAAGGGCAAGGGCAAGAAGGGATACTTCATGAAACGGCAAATCAGCTGCTGCTCTAGTGAAGAAACCCAAGGTTGAACCCAAACCCGAGACTAAGTGCTTACGTAATAAGGGGAACAACCACTGGAGCAGAATTACCCTAGATACTTGGTAGATGAGAAGGCTGGCAAGGTCGATAGAAGTATATTGGATATACATTATGTTAATGTGTACTTTACTAGTACTCCTAGTAGCAGCAGGGTATTAAGATACCGGTTCGGGTGCGAAGTGTTAGTAACTTCGAAATAAAAGAGCTACGGAATAAACGGAGACTAGCTAAAGGAGAGGCGACGATATGTGTTGGAAGTGTTTCCAAGTTTGATTTGATAAAACATCGCACGCTCCCTCTACCATCAAGATTAGTATTAAACCTGAATAATTGTCATTTGGTGTTTATGCGTTGAACATAGACATGATTAGATTATGTCTATCACAATACGGTTATTCATTTAAGTGGAATAATGGTTACTCTTTTTATTTGAATAATACCTTCAATGGTCTTGCACCTAAAGGAATGGTTTATTGAATCTCGATCGTAGTGATACACATTTTCATGCCAAAAGATATAAGATAGTAATGATAGTACCACTTACTTATGGCAATCGCCATGTAAGTCATATTGGTGTAAACGCATGAAGAAGCTCCATGTTGATGGATCTTTGGACTCACTGCTTTTGAAAAGTTTGAGACATGCGAACCATGTCTATTGGTGTATACACATGAAGAAACTCCATGCAGATGGATCGTTTGGACTCACTTGATTTTGAATCACTTGAGATATGCAAATCATACCACATGGGCAAGATGATGAAAAGCCTCGTTTTCAAAGAAGATGGAACAAGATAGCAACTTGTTGGAAGTAATACATTTTGATGTGTGCAGTCCAATAAGTGCTAAGGCACGTGATGGATATCGTTATGTTCTTACTTCACGAGATGATTTGAGTAGATACTAAGTATCTTTACTTGATGAAACACAAGTCTGAATTATTGAATGGTTCAAGTAATTTCAGAGTGTAGTTGAAGATCATCGTGACAAGAGGATAAAATGTCTATGATATGATCATAGAGATGAGTATATGAGTTCTGAGCTTTGGCACGCTTATTAAGACATTGTGGAAATTGTTTCACAATTAATACCGCCTAGAACACCATAGTGTGATGGTGTGTCCGAACATCATAGTTGCACCCTATCGGATATGGTGCGTACCATGATGTCTCTTATCGAATTACCACTATCGTTCATGGGATAGGCATTAGAGACAACCGCACTCACTTTAAATAGGGCACCACCTAATTCTATTGAGACGACACCGTTTGAACTATGGTTTGGAGAAACCTAAGTTGTCGTTTCTTAAAAGTTTGGGGCTGCGAAAAGTTTCATCGTGATAAGCTCGAACCCAAAACGGACGAATACATCTTCATAGGACACCCAAAACAGTTGGGTATACCTCTATCTCAAGATCCGGAAGCAAAAGTAATTGTTTCTAGAAACGGGTCCTTTCTCGAGGAAAAGTTTCTCTCGAAAGAATTGAGTGGGAGGAAGGTGGAGACTTGATGAGGTTATTGAACCATCACTTCAACCAGAGTGTAGCAGGCACGAAGAAGTTGTTCATGTGGCACCTACACCAATTGAAGTAGAAGGCGATGATAGTGATCATAATGCTTGAGATCAAGTGCTTTGCCAAACCTCGTAGGGTGACAAGGATGCGTACTACTTGAGTGGTACATCAATCCTGTCTTAGAGGTCATGTTGCTAGACAACAATGAACCTACGAGCTATGGAGAAGCGATGGTGGGCCCGGATTCCCATTTAATGGCTCGAGGCCATAAAATCCGAGAAAGGATCCATGACTTTGGAAGAAATACTTGATGGTCGTAAGGCCGTTGAGTAAAGATGGATTTTAAAAGGAAGATGCAGACAATGATGGTAAGTATCACCATCAAGAAAGCTCGACTTGTCGTTAAAGATGTTTTCCGAGCAAGTTCAAGGAGTTGACTACGGTGAGGCTTTCTCACTCGTAGCGATGCTAAGAGTTTGTTGGAAATGGATTAGCAGTTACTGCATTATTTATGAAATCTTGCAAATAGAATGTCAAAACATTGTTTCCTCGACAGTTTTCTTTGAGGAAAGGTTGTATGTGATACAACCAGAAGGTTTTGACAATCCTGAAGAACGCTAACGAATATGCAAAACTCCAGCAATCCTTCTAAGGACTGGAGTAAGCATCTCGGAGTTGGAATGTGCGCTTTGATGAGATGATCAAAGATTTTGGGTTTATACAAAGTTTATGAGAAACTTGTATTTCCAAAGAAGTGAGTGGGAGAACCTTGTAGAATTTACGATGAGTATATGTTGTTGACATATTGATGATCAGAAATGATGTAGAATTTTCTATAAAGCATATAGGGTTATTTGAAAAGTGTTTTTCAAGTGAAAACCTGGATTAAGCTACTTGAACATTGAGCATCAAGATCTATGAAGATAGATCAAAAACCGCTTAATGGTACTTTCAAATGAGCATATACCTTGACATGATCTTGAAGGTGTTCAAGATGGATCGATCAATGAAGGAGTTCTTGCCTGAGTTGTAAGGTATGAAGTTAAGACTTAAAGCTCGACCATGGCGAGAAAAGAGAGAAAGGACGAAGGTCGCCCCTATGCTTTAGACATAGGCTCTATAGTATGCTATCTTTGTGTGCCGCACGAAGTGTGCCTTGCCATGAGTCGATCAAAGGGGTACAAGAATGATCCAGGAATGGATCATTGGACGTGATTAAAATTGTCCTTGTAGCAAATAAGGACATGTTTCTCGATTATGGAGGTGATAAAGAGTTCGGCGTAAAGGGTTACGCCGATGCAAGCTTTAACACCTATCCGAAAGTGACTCGAGTAGCAAACTAGATACGTATAGTGGAGCAACCATTTGGAATAGCTTCAAGTGGAGCGTAGAAGCAGCATTTACAATATGACTTAAAGATTTATGAAGTACATACGGATCTGAATGTTGCGAACCCGTTGACTAAAACTTCTCTCACAAGCAAAACATGATCAAACCCCGTAACTCATTGAGTCTTAATCACATGATGATGTGAACTAGTTTAATGACACTAGTAAACTCTTTGGATGTTGGTCACATGGCGATGTGATGTGTGAGTGTTAATCACATGGTGATGTGAACTAGATTATTGACTCTAGTGCAAGTGGGAGACTGTTGGAAATATGCCCTAGAGGCAATAATAAATTAGTTGTTATTATATTTCCTTGTTCATGATAATCGTTTATTATCCATGCTATAATTGTATTGATAGGAAACTCAGATACATGTGTGGGTACATAGACAACACCAAGTCCCTAGTAAGCCTCTAGATGACTAGCTTGTTAATCAATAGATGGTTACGGTTTCCTAACCATGGACATTGGATGTCATTGATAACGGGATCACATCATTAGGAGAATGATGTGATGGACAAGACCCAATCCTAAGCCTAGCACAAAGATCGTAGTTCATATGCTAAAGCTTTTCTAATGTCAAGTATCATTTCCTTAGACCATGGGATTGTGCAACTCCCGGATACCGTAGGAATGCTTTGGGTGTACCAAACGTCCACAACGAATCGGGTGGCTATAAAGGTGCATTACAGGTATCTCAAAAAGTATCTGTTGGGTTGGCACGAATCGAGACCGGGATTTGTCACTCCGTGTAAACGGAGAGGTATCTCTGGGCCCACTCGGTAGGACATCATCATAATGTGCACAATGTGACCAAGGGGTTGATCACGGGATGATGTGTTATGGAACGAGTAAAGAGACTTGCCGGTAACGAGATTGAACAAGGTATCGGTATACCGACGATCGAATCTCGGGCAAGTACAATACCGTTAGACAAAGGGAATTGAATACGGGATCGATTGAGTCCTTGACATCGTGGTTCATCCGATGAGATCATCGTGGAACATGTGGGAGCCAACATGGGTATCTAGATCCCGCTATTGGTTATTGACCGGAGAACGTCTCGGTCATGTCTGCATGGTTCCCGAACCCGTAGGGTCTACACACTTAAGGTTCGATGACGCTAGGGTTATAAAGGAAGTTTGTATGTGGTTACCAAATGTTGTTAGGAGTCCCGGATGAGATCTCGGACGTCACGAGGAGTTCCGGAATGGTCCGGAGGTAAAGATTTATATATGGGAAGTCCTGTTTTGGTCACGGAAAAGTTTGGGTTTTATCGGTAGCGTCTGGGACCACCGGGAGGTCCCGGGGGTCCACCAAGTGGGGCCACCGGCCCCGGAGGGCTGCATGGGCCAAGTGTGGGAGGCGACCAGCCCCAGGTGGGCTGGTGCGCCCCCCCACAAGGGCCCAAGGCGCCTAGGGTTTGGGGAGGGGGCGCCCCACCTAGCTTGGGGGGCAAGTTTCCCCTCTCCCCCCCTTGGCCGCCACCCATAGATGGGATTGGGGGCTGCCGCACCCCTTGGGGTGGAAACCCTAGAGGGGGCGCACCCCCTCCCTCTCCCCTATAAATACATGAGGTCTTGAGGGCTGCCAACACATGAGTTTTCACCTCTCCATGGCGCAGCCCTACCTCTCTCCCTTCTCCTCTCCCGCGGTGCTTGGCGAAGCCCTGCAGGATTGCCACGCTCCTCCACCATCACCACGCCGTTGTGCTGCTGCTGGACGGAGTCTTCCTCAACCTCTCCCTCTCCCCTTGCTGGATCAAGGCGTGGGAGACGTCACCGGGCTGTACGTGTGTTGAACGCGGAGGTGCCGTCCGTTCGGCACTAGGATCATCGGTGATTTGGATCACGACGAGTACGACTCCTTCAACCCCGTTCTCTTGAACGCTTCCGCTTAGCGATCTACAAGGGTATGTAGATGCACTCTCCTTCCCTCGTTGCTGGTTTCTCCATAGATAGATCTTGGTGACATGTAGGAAAATTTTGAATTTCTGCTACGTTCCCCAACAGCAGAGCCGGGGAAGACGCGACAGTGGATGCCCACGCGTAGAGGAGTAGGAGGGTTCACTGGTTTGTTGCGGTGTGAGGCTGCCATCGCCGCAGAATAATAGGGGGTGTGGGTGAGTAGAGGGATGGCCTGGCCAGCGGTGGGGGTAGTAGGGGGCGGTGAGGCCTCCGCGGCATGGCAGCCGGCCACGGGAGGCAGGAGCACGAGGCACGAACGACTGGTTTGGGCGACTGGAGCAAGAAGACCAGAGGTTGAAGAAGCACCACGGCCGTTGAATGGACATCGTGCGGTCACTGGAGCTAGAATCGTTCATATTGACTAAGTTGACAAAGCCCTCCGTCCCCGTCAACTTAGTTGGCCCACAAGTCAGCCTCCCACTATTGTGGGTCCCAGCTAACAGGGGGGTATTCACTTTTTTGTGCGTAATAAGGAGGCACTTGCTTGCATGGGAAGATATATCTGGTGGGTCCGACCTGTCAGCGGTGGGAACGTTTTTTTCATGAAATACAGAGGCCCTTCCGGTGGGTCCCAGCTGTCAGGTGGAGGAATCATTATTTTGCGCGTAATAAGGAGGCATTTCCATGCATGCGGCCGTGGACCTAGCTGTCAGCCTTTCCGCGCACAGTCTAATTCCGATGGTGTCGTTCGTTGACCACTCCACGCCGAGCGCATCCAAGGTGGTGGACGACGGCGAGGCCTCGGACAGCAATGAGCCGGAGATGGGAAGACGCGGGAGTAGAGTCGCAGACGGAGAGGTGTACGAGGGTTAACTAGTTCTGGTGCGGTGTGGTTCGGCAGTCGGTGGAGAAGAACATGAGGTGTGGAGTGGTGGAGGGATGACCTGGCCAACGGTGGAGTAGTGCTTCACAGCGAAGCATGCTAAGCAGAGCTGCTAGCAGCAGGAGGCGGGAGCAAGTGGTCCCGCCGACACTGGAGGAAGAAGACGAGAGATTGAATATGGATGCCGGTCGTTGGATGTAAATCCAACGGCTAACGATGTCAGAATCATTTGTTGACTAACAACGGCTTGCGTTGGCTTCGACCTATTGGCCCACATTTCAGCCTCCAAAAATGTGGCACGTATTCAACCCATTTTTTTCCAGAATTTACAGTCTTTTTTTGCGGGGTAGAATTTACAGTCAATTTAATATATTTTTTGAATTACAGTGCATTAGCTGGGCCGGGTGAACAAATAATGTAGCGTCCATGCGGCCCATTTATGTTTTTCCTAAAAAGTTACATGTCATTTGCACTTTCTCGAAATACACGATTTTGCTGGGCTGATTCTAATTATAATGTTGGGGTGGGCGCAACAATGTTATCAAAGAATAAACAGGGGCTGAGCATTTTGTTATATATATATATATATTTAAATAATAAGTGATTTATTTGGTCCTTAAATCTTACCAAGTTGTACACAATCACCAGGATTTTTGTTGCCAAAAAAATCCAAGATTTTATTGTTAAGAAATTATTTTTGTAAGTTAATAAGATGTGGGATATTGTTTTCTTACATATGTAAGTATCTGGTAAATATATGATAACAATAACAATAATATATAATAACATATAAAATAATTTAAATATATATAATAAAGTTAGAAGGGAAACATAAGTTGGACCAGGCGTTCCTATTCTTATATAGAAAAATAGAACAGGCCTCTATGTTTTCTTTAAAAATAATACATAAATTGGGCTGCCGATGTTTCAGGAAAAATAAAACCTCGAATGGGAGGTCCATAGGCCGGTCAATACATGATGGCCCTTAAGAAAATACAAACAAGCCTATGGACCTCCCATCCGAGGTCGTGGGCTGCGCATGTTAAAAAAGAAAGCCTAGACGGGGCAGCCCAAAACCCAGCTGATACTTGCTGCCCCAGTGATAATAAATAATACCTGCCATCCCCCCGGCTTCGTTGTGAATTTATCTCCTATAGTAACTACGTTGAAGCACCTAAAAATGTGACTATGTTGACAAACCCGTGGGCCCCAACGTCAGTATAGCATTAGGAGGAAGCATTTTTTTCGATGAGGCACTTGCTTGCGTACGGCCATAGACCTGGTGGGTCCCGACTATTCGCCTCTCCACGCACAGTCCTCTCCAGATTCCTCTCGTTTGTTCAGCATGTTCACAACGGTAGACAGCAGCACCGCGGCGAGCGCACAAAGGCGTAGGAGGAGATCCGGCCACTTGAGGAAGTGCCTTATTAGTAACGAAACAACTGAACTAGCCTAGTGGCCGAGTGACACTACCCGACAGTTGTTCCGCCCGGGTTCGATTCCACCTGTGCAGAGAAAATATCTCCAAATTTTTTGCCTATGCCTTTATTGACATGTGGGTCCCAATTGTCATCTACGCACACGACGTCCAACACTTGCCAAAACTTCGTCCCTCGTTTTCTCTATTTTTCGCTTTTCGACATTGTGTGGGCATTTTGAAAATAGCATATCTTTTGATTTGTGCATCATATGAAGATGTGCTATGCATGAATGTTGATCAGCATGATGTTAACTAGCTGGTAGTTCCAGTTTCGACCATGAATAAAACTTCCAATATGATGTTAACACTGTTTGAAAAGGCCATGTTAATATAAATGCTCTGCCTCTTAAAGTTGCAGTTTCTTATCTGAAACTAAACTTGGAGTTTCTTATATGAAATTGAAACTTGCAGTTTCTTCTCTGAGAATCACATTATCTGCACTTTTATACTCCTATGAATCTACATTTTTAAGTGATAAAAATAGATCTCTAGAATTCATAAAATACTTCATATGCTCAATACTGCAAATCTGAAATTCAAAAGACATTAATATCTGAAAGTACTCTCAAAATAAACAAAACAAAACACAATTCACAACCTGCAAATCGACAACCCTAAGCTCCTCCCCGACAATTCACAACCTGCCCAACTATTGGGCTTGGGGGAGGGGGGGGGGCAGTCCCTCCTATTCCTCGGCGGCAGACAGCCGGCCCGTGAGACGATGTGAACGGAGAGGGAGAGGATGGCGGGGAAGCGTCATCGGGCCAACAGGTTTTCTCCTCTTGCAGTTGGGTTCGGTCGATGAAGACTCCACCAGCTTGCTCTGGCACGACACCCTCACAAATGGCACCCTGTAGATGCTCGATCCTTCAATCTCTGGTGGATGCTCCATCTGGGATCAATACTCCCACCACCTCTCCCTCATGATCGGATTCGGTGAATCTGTTTGCTCCATGGCCCAGAGGAGCAGCTCTATGTACTCCGGCGCGACTCCCTCCGGGAGTATCGCCGCCTTTTCGCTCTGTTGTAGATATTTGGCCATGGATGTCGCCGTCGCCGCTAGTTGGTCCTTGTTGTCAAACCAAGACTGTATCTCCAACATCCTAGCTAGCTTCACAGGGCCGCCGTCTGCGATTATCATGTATCGGTTGTACTCGATCTACTTCTCCACAACACCTTCACTCTCCAGCGGTGGTTTTTGAATGGAAGAGGAGAGGAGTAGCGCTGGTTTTGGATTAGAACGGGAGAGGAGCAACACTAGTTTTGGATTGGAACATGAGAGGAGGGGCGGTGGTTTTGAAATGGAAGAGGAGAGGAGCGGCGCTGGATTTAGATTGGAACAGGAGAGGAGTGGCGGTGGTTTATTAAGAGGAGAAGAGCGAAGGAACGACGCTGGTCTTGGAAGTATTTTTTTGTTTTGCGTATTTTGGGTCAAAGTTTGACCACATACTGTATTTGACGAGCAAAATGTGAATGCATGTCACCAAAAATTGTATCGTTTGGTTCTTATCTGAATGTACTTTCAAATTATAATATTTTTTCAACGTATAACATATATTTTATTTGCGTAAATCATGGTTAATTATGACCCAGAATAAAAGGGAGACTAGTTAATGTGTGGTCTCTTTCTTAATTAAAGGGTAAATTGATTTTGATTTTGATCCGATCCACGTACATGACCCTCTCGTCCAATCCTAAATCGCTTGCAAGACGCTCCTCTCCCTAGTATCCATTGCAAAACCACCTCCTCTCCTCTCAATCATCTCCATTCAAAAACCATTGTCTCGCCTCTCCCTCTTCTCCATTGCAAAACCACCTCCTCTCCTCTCCATCATCTCCATTCCAAAACCACCGTGTCACCTCTCCCTCTTCTCCATTGCAAAACCACCTCCTCTCCTCTCCATCATCTCCATTCCAAAACCACTGTCTCGCCTCTCCCTCTTCTCTATTGCAAGACCACCGTCTCTCCTCCCATCTTCCAAAGCTAGCACGGGACCACTCAGAAGGACATTTATGGAGAGGATGCAGCAGCGAATCAGGCAGATCGCCGGCGGCGACCAGGCAAAGTTAGCTGGGTTGAAGGAGATCCTTACTTGATTTGACAATGAGTGGGAGATTTTGAGGACGGTGAGGGCCATGTGGCAATGTATGCGAAAGAGCGAGACAACGACGATGAGGGCGGCTATGTATATGTACTCCTCGGCGGCAGTCACGCTGCAGTCCTTCGAGTTCATCGAGTATCTCCTCTGGGTGATGGAGCAGACAGATTCGCTCGAGGCGAAAGTCAGGCGGAGGTGGTGGGCTTACAGGTCAAAGGTCGAGCACCCAGAGGATAATGAATCTATCGAGTACGATGTGCCGCTCGTGAGGGTGCAGAGCCAGCCGGAGCCACAGGAGTATTCGTTCTCCCACCGCAAGAGGAGGCCGGATGGCGCGACGTTGCTTCCCCGCCGTTCTCCACGGTTCCCTCGATGCTCGCCTCGTTTCAATGGAGGCGGTAGGGTTTAAGGTAGGCTTCACACTGACCTAATCTTCCACCTGCTCATGCTTACAATCAGTGTGACAGCTAATGAAAATCATGCTTACAATCAGTCTCCGAGTACTATGCCAATCACCCTTAAATAGCTCTGGACCTTTGGGTCAAAGTTGTCACACTGTGTACAAATAAAGAAAAATAGATTGGTGCTTCTTTCAGAAAAGAGTACTCCCTAGAAAACTGCAAATATAAGCTACTATTATTTGGTTAGAGGATTTGTTGCCGAGAAAGATCCGGCCACATAGAGCGCCACACATCCCACTAGTGGTGGTGGATGCCAATGCATGCATGGAGCATGGTTGGTATCGGTAATTTTTACTTGGCACACCTCGCACTCTGCATATATGCCGGTTCCATCCATACATTTGTGCAGTTCCACCAAAATGCAGCTGAATAACCCTGTTTGCACAGATAATGAAAAAACGTGATTACATTATAGTGGCACTAGTTGATGAAACACGCAAAATAAATAGAAGAAAATATTGCGATAGTATCATAGTATGCCATGTTGCGAGGGCGAGATGGGCCCTGCGACGCCTCATACGGTACACCACGTCTCATACTGGAAATCGTCCCAAGTCTCCTCGATACACCTTCTGCCAGTGATGAACATCAGTGTACAGCGGTAGTACAAGGAGGGGCATTGAGACATTCAAATCTCTATTTGTGTGCAGATCAACTAAAATTAAGCACCCCAGTTTGCAGAAACGCTTAAACATTAACAATGGGACTAGTTGATGAAACATACATTAACAAAGAGAAGCACTTACTTTATCTACATTGGAAATGAAATGATAGAGAGGACACTCGCTCTATTTTAACTATATTATTACTTCATTTTATCAGTGACACTAGGGTCGAGTAGGTGGCAAACGAGGTGTACCGTGCATCACAAGGATGAAGGACGGGGGTGCTTAGACTGGGATGCTGAAGCTGGCTCTTTCAGTCCCTATCTTCCCCCTGATGTTTCTGTGGTAGCATTTGGGTTGTAATACAAACTTGGTCGAGCTGGTGCTGCGCCCCCTACCTGCCTAGCTTATGTGTCGAACTTGTCTCCTGCTAGTACTCAGTCCGTTCTAGTAGTAGTTGCATAACTGCCCGTTTACACTGAGATGTTGTCGGATAATGGTTCTCCATGGTTGGTTTTTCTTAATGAAATCGGAGGGAACCCCCTCTTTCGATATATAAAAATACAGTGGCACTAGCGGTGCCAAAACATTGCCTCAAATTAATAGTGCCACTAGATTAAGGTACAAAATAATAACATTACTGCTTTATCATGGCAGTGCCAAAACAATAGCACAAGAGCAAGATCAACATACAGGATCTTTGGCAAACGGTTAGACCAAAAAGGAACATACCTCGTGATGGGAACCATATCTGCAGTCAACGCCATCGTAGAAGGGATGACACCATTCACCAACATGGATGATTCAATTCATGGGACCTTTTGGTCCAGTTCACCTAAATGAAGCAATGTCCCATGAGCTAGCAGATTCTTCTTCTTTTTTTAAGAAAAGGGCTCCAGCCCCAGTTCCATTTCCATCAGAAAATGAAACCCACAGAGCATCTTATTCATTAGTTGCAATAAAATTGAGCAACATCAAGGTTGGTCGTGAAGCTCCTGAAATGTTCAACTATAATTTGGATATCATTTGTGCAGTTCAACTAAGATCAAGTGTCAAATGTATATCTCTGTTTGCACAAAAAAGGTGGAAAGGAGGGTGACTAACAAGTGATGAAACATGCATCAAATGAAAAAAAGCATGTTCCTTATCTGAATGGCAATCGTACAAGGACAGTAGCAATTTCTAGCAGCATTGCTAGATATTAGTGTGGGTATTAGGATTAACTATGACAACCGTTAAATACGACATTACTTTAATGGTGCCATTGCTTCATTTTACCAGCAACATTACATTAACAACTGCTACAGAGTCGGTATTTGGGCACGGGAGAGTAGGCGGACCAGGACAGTTGCATCTCTAACGAAAAGAAGCACCTTATCTTAATGGGAAATTTAGCAGGGCATGAAAAAAGTGCCATTGATTCATATTACTGGAGGCATTACATTGAAAACAACATTGGTTTAACATGTCCTTACTTTTAACGGTCATCGCTACATTTACCAAAGGTGGCATTACATAAGAATGACTCGGGGCAACAAATATCGAAGAGGATATACAGGTTGGTCCCATTTTTGTTCGGTATATAGCCACCTTATCTTTGTGTGAGGTTAGCAAATCTAGTCTTGGACTTACTCTGTTGACTTGTCCCCCAGTCCCCACTTTCTTTCCTTTTTCAACCAATAGATCGGGTTTATATTGAGTTTGTACTGCATTCCCTTTATTTCCCTATTAGACCAAGAGACCAGTTGGATAGCCAGTCTCTGCTAGTTTTCGCCCCCATTATTTCCTCTTTTGACCAAGTCCTAGATTCAGGTAATAAATCTTCCCCCACCCCACCCCTTTCTTCCTTGTTTGAACCAAGTAGTACTAGATTTGAGTGCATGAACTAGTTTTACCTCTTAACAGTAAAAAATTAGGTGGTTTTTGAACAGCTGATCGATCCTATCTATGAGGGGGCCTGAGAAATAGTAAAAGATACAAATGCAGTGACGTCAGGAGCTCGGGAAGTAGAGAAAGGCCGGTTTCAAAGGAAGTTATACCTGAGGGTCGCCGGGATGTCGCTAGGTGGGCGGCGGGAGGCCGGATCTGCCCACACTACGGCAGCAAGGAAGAAGGGGTGGGAGGCCCTCCCTCGCCAGCGATGCTTGGGAGAGAACGGCAAGGCACGCTGATCGGGACGCGCCAGCAGCGGGTAAGAGCCGTCGCCGAGCGTTGGACCTTCTCACCTTCCGCGGTGGAGAGGATCTGGCTAGATCTGTGACCAGCGGTGAGCAGAGAGAGAGAGTGTGGCCACCGCTGTCGTGTTTAGATCTGGAGAGGACGAGACATTGTGAAGAGAGCAACACTAGCAAGCAAGCGTGGAGGCTCCTGCCTATATAGTGGAGTACTAGTTTTCCTTTGTCTACCGGCCGGAGCTGGCTTGACCTCGGCAATGACTGTCGAGAAGTCTTCATGCACGTGCCCCGGAGGCGCAGTTGTTGTCATTTTGATCTGAAGCACCGGATTATAACATATTACACGAAAAATGCCACATGACAAGAAATCATAATCTCACTTCCCAAAGGAGACAAGATGAATCCCGACAGACAAACTAGACGAGGATCAAAGCTCAAATTAAAGATAAACTCGTAGAAAAGGGGTCTGTCGATAGATGTTCTAATTAACATAGCCGACTTGACCTAGAGGGCAGCCAAGTAGTCTTCGTGCATGTGCCCCCAATGACTAGCCCAACTCAATTGTCGCTGTTTAACCCTCGCAGCGATCCGAAGCACATGACACCTAATTTTGCGAGATGACAAGAAACCTTTTTTAGATTTCTCACCAGAACTACAATACATACAACACAGCCTGCATGATATGTAGACGATAGCCAATCCAGGCGTGTCTGCTGGAGTCTGGTCACATGCATGGACGAACTGATCTTCTGTGTCTTGCAGGGATCGTCAAGGTACAAACGTATGTACTCCTACAACACTTCTCTAGTAGTACTATCGCTCGTCTCTCTCTTCTATTAACTCAACCTACTTGTAGGGCCCGGGAGTGTGCCTATGGTCAGTTCTCAATTGCGGTCCCACATGTGTGTGCAAATGCAATATGACACCGTTCCATTCAAAGAGCAGCGTGCCAGACCGACCGACCATCTGGGGTGTGACGCGAACGCGAAGGGCGTGCTGTATACTCCGTACATGTGTACCGCCATTTTCTTGAGGCTTTGCTCCATGTCGCAATCCATGTATACAAAATTAGTATACTATACTATTTAAAAGTTGAGGGTGGGGCTTTTCCTGCGCGGTAGTCGGGGCAGTTCCGGCTAGTCGGTTCGACAGAGACGCGAGAAGATGAGGGAGTAGGCTGCTGCAAACGTAGGGTTGTGTGATTTGACAGCGAGTTACTGTTGGACAGGTGGGGCCCCGTGATTTGACTTGCCATTATCATTTTAACTACGACGCTATGACCGGCGTGAGTCTCCTGATTCCTGACCACCTCCATGCAGGTACCTCTCCCAATGCTCCACCATGTAGAGGATGGCTCTTGCATGAGATCCCACTCCCCACTTTTTCCTTGCCTCTTTCCTCCACATATGCAAAAATGCCATGTAAAGCGGGCTTATAGCCCACTATTGTACCCCCTCCATTCCAAAATAGATGACTCAACTTTGTACTAACTTAAAGTTAAGTTAGTACAAAGTTGATGTCGGGGAGGTTGATCGGACCCACGAACACCTATGGGGCCGGCGGACCAGGCCCCTTGTGGTTCGGAGGGGGGCGGAGATCGCACGAAGAGCGAATCGAGGCGAAGCACACGAGCAGTTTTTACCCAGCTTCGGAGCTCTCCGGAGAGATAATACTCCTACTGCTGCTTGTCTGATTGTATTCTTGCTAGGGAGCGATGAGAGCTACAAAACCTAGCGTGAGTGTTCTCTGGGTACGTTAGAATCGAACTGAGCCGAACCTCCTCTACGTTGCGCATGGGCCTCCTTTTATATGCTCAAGGGTGCAGCCGACGGTGGCAACGTAGAGGAGGGTACAAATGGAAAACAGTAGTTGGTACACCTACTTGAGCGATTGTACGATTGCAAAATACCTAACTCTGACGGCAAGGGACAAAAGCATTAAATGCCCGTCCACAGCCGCCTAAGCAATCTGTGAGGACCGTCAGTGCGCCTCCGTTTGCCACGATGGTGGGCTTGTCGGCGCCGCTTATCGCTGCTTCCCGCTGGCTGCATGACCTCTTGACACGCTGGCGCATGGAATGATCTCATGGCGACACGTTGGTAGATGAGCTGGAAGCGGAGATGAAGAGGTTACTGCGCGGCAAGTGCCTTGCCGCGGCTGAATCCTGTCGCATCCAGAGGCTTGTCGGCGCTCGAGCCTTCCGGCAAGCTCCTCTTGCCGGGGCCTTGTCTTCTGCGTGCCTTGAGTGGCCTTCCCGGCAAGCTCCTCTTGCCGGGGCCTTGTCTTCTTGGTCAAATACTTTGTTCTTGAATGGCTCCAAACGAACCACGGAGGATCTTGGCGGTGACAGGCAAGCCCTGCCGCGGGGTGCTGCAACTGCCCGTGCACGAGTACGGGATACTAGGGTACCCCTACTCTAGTACACCGACAGGAGCCCCCGAGCCTGGGCCGCACACGGTGCCGAGCGCTGTCGGGCCAGGCCCAAAACAGTGCACGGTCACACGCGGCCTCGATCACGCCCGTAACTTCGCCCGGACCCACCACGTCCCCCACTAGCAGCACGCACCGAGGCGTGGCGTCGTCTGAGAGATCGTGGGGTTTCTTTATTAGGAAAAGCGGGCGTCCGCCTCCCCTCCTTATAAACAGGGAAACAGGGGCAGGCCGTCCACCTCGCCATTGCTGTCTTGTCAAGAAAACCACCGCCGCTCCCCCCTTCTTCTCCAGTGCGAAGAGAGTAGCACCCCGCCCCCTTTCGCCACAAGCACACTCACCGCCGTCGACCTCCTCCACCGCCTCCGCCATGGCTCCGAAGGCCGACAAGGGGAAAGGCGTGAAGTCTGCCGAGGCGCAGCTCATGGCGCTGCGCAAGGAGCGGGCCATCTTCTCCCCTCAGCTCGACGCAAAGGAGGTGAGGGAGCTCTTCTACCTCTTACGGTCGACGGAGACGTGCGCATCCGCGCCTGGCGGTACTCCCGCCACAGCGTCGGATTTAGCCCCAACTGGGTATCCTTTCTTTGCCCTTTTCTTCTATTGCGGGCTCTGCACGCCCTTTTTTCAATTCTTTTGCGATATTATGAACACATACGGGTTCCGCCTCCTTGATTTCACCCCCAACGCCATATTCGACCATGGCAGTTTTCAGACACCTTTGCGAAAACTTTGTCGGGATCTATCCCAACGTAGCCCTCTTCCGCCACTTCTTCATGCCCAGCGTTGAGAGAGGAAGCCACTTGCGGAGGGATAGCTTGGGTCTCTGTGGTCGGCAAGAAAGAAGCGTACCTGGAAGGAGAGTTCCGCAGCAAGTGGGAGGAGTGGAGAGCCAACTGGTGTTGGATCGTAGAGGAGAACCCGCAGCCCTTCACTGCCGTGCGCCAAACCCCAATAGTGCGCGGCAACGATTAGAGTAACTTGGCGCAGGAGGATGCTAGGTTGAAGATAGCTGTGACCCGGATTTTGCGCCTCAGGCTTGCCGGACTCACCGTAGGTGCAGTTGGCGCAGATTTCCTTCGCCGCCGCATCGCTCCCTTGCAGGAGAGGAGGAGACCTGCTTGGGAGTTTCAAAATGCGGCTGGCATCATGAGGTTGCGCCCGGGCCTGAACTGGAATTTCACCGTCTTGGAGTTGGATGCGATGCTGGTAGAGCTATTCAAGAACGACCCCGATCACCCCGAGTGGTTTAGGTTGCCGAGGGGGGTCGTCCCATTGTGCAACAACTCTGCACTCGACCGCATCCGGGCCATGATGCCGTTGTGCGATTCTCATGGGATCGTTCCAACCTGGCAAGAGCCTTCCGACGAGATCGTGGCAGCAGTTCTTCGACAACTTGGAAGAAGTGCCGATCCGCTCCGACGAGCAGAAGAGGCTCACTCGCGACACCACCGACGAGGAGATGGCACGCATTGCCACCAGTAGCCGCTGCCGCTGGCGTCTTCGGGTACACCGTGGAGGAGGCGGACGCAGCCGAGGCGGCAAGCCTTGCCGAGCGAAGGGAGTTCGCCGGCGAGGAAGAGCTTGCCGCACCCGAGGCTGAGTCGAGCGGACCAGTCGAGGGCGCTTCTTCTCCACCACCCAGCGACTTGCCGCCAACGGAGCCCCCGGCTCCGCCGAAGAGGCGTCTCCGCAAGGCCGGAGACGAGACGGGGCGACAGACGGGCCCACAGCCAAGGCTGCTACGACGCCGCTTCTACCGCGGCAAGTGATGTTGCCGCGGGAGCACCCCACACTGCTGCGACAACTGGGGCGGGATCTTGCCAGGCCACCGCCGCCGCCTCCGCCAAGCGGCCAAGAGAGCCCACTCCTCCGCCTCGTCGCACCGGAGGCGAGCCGGAGTTTGACTTCTCCGCGCTTAGCTCCGAGGAGGAAGAAGAAGAGTAAGCTTCAATATTGTGCTTGTATTTCTTCAATTTTGTTGCTTTATCTTGAATCTGACTTGCTTCGTTCTGAACTTTTTCCTTTTCAGGACGCTAGCCCAGAGAGCGTCGAAGAGGGCCAAGACCCCGGTGGTCGTCGTTGAGGATGATCCACCCGCGGCAACAGGAGGCTCGTCTGAGACCCCCTTGCCGGGCCCGACAACCCTTCCTCAGAGCAGCCCCCAGCACAACCCCCAAAGTAAGTATGCGGTTTTCTCCTTACTGTTAGGTGTGCGTGGGTGCTCCTTCTTCGTTGATATCTGACTGTTGGTTTGTGTAGGAGCAGAGCAGCCTCATCAGGAGGGCCCGGAAGCCGCTCCCGAAATTCTGTCTGCTTCAACTACGCCGCCGAGGGAGGATTCTCCGGTAAGGGAGCGTCCTCCGGCAAGGGAGGATACTCCGGCAAGGGAGGCTATACCGGCAAGGGACAGCGCCAGTGATCCTCCAGTGGTCGAGACCATGGCTGCAGATCCCATTGCAGGTAATCCTCTTACGCGAAAATTTCCCTTGGGCTTGGTTTCTTCTGTTTTTCTTTGAATATTCGCTTGACTGATCTTTCTTTGTCCGCCGTAGAGCTGATGGAGACCGAGGTCGTCGGCGAGGAGGACGCGCGCGACAACACTGACGAAGCCGCCGCCGTGGAAGAAGAGGCCGTCACTGACGAGCCTGTCGGCGAGGAGGCCGCCGAGGCTGCCGCCGCAGAGCCGGGCGAGGGTCTGGCGATCGTGACCGACGGCCTGAGGCCGCAGGAGCGCCAGCGCTACACCGACCGCCGACTCCCGTTCTGCTGCAGGCCAGCTCGAAGAGCCCCAGCCCGGCGCCTACTTGAAGGCCGGCGACGGCGTCTTCATCAAGCTCCCATGGTCGAGCTCCAGGGCGCCGGTCGAAGGAGAGACCTTCGACGGAGAGCTGCTCGCCTCCGCTGGGCTGACGCTGGTGGACGCGCCAAGCAGCAGCAGCAGCGAGTCTGAGGAGGAGCAGCTGTTGAAGAAGCTCTGTCGCTCTACCGCGCCCGGCAAGCCAAGTTGGAGTCCCAGGAAGCACTTGTCGCGAGGGCGGGAGCAGACATGGAGAAGCGCGCAGAAGAGCTCCGGAGCGCCAACCAAGAAACTCTTCGGAACGTAGCAGAAGCGCGGGAGCAACTTGTAGAAGAGCGCACGGCCTTCATCCTCGAGAAGGCCGCAGCTGAGGAGGAGCAGCGGCTGATCGCCGAGAAGCTCTCTGCGCAGGAAAGCGAGCTGGCGCAGCGGAAGGTCAACCTGGACAGCCACGAGGAAGATCTTGTCGCGCGCGAGGAGTCACTTGGCGGGGCGCTTATGGAAGCGAAGGATGCCGCCGCAGCCGCCGAGGCCGCCAAGAAAGAGTTGGAGGCGAAGGTGGCGCAGCTGGAGGCCAGTCTCCAGAAGAGCGGCGAAGAGCTTGCGCGCTCAAGCACGAGCGCGAGAAGGACGCTTACACCCTTGGCGAGCTGCAGGGCCATCTCGCCGATAGGGGCAAGGAGCTCGACGCCGCCAAGGATTCCAAGGCGGATCTTGAGCTGAAGCTGACCACTCTGACGCAGACGCTGGACGGCGCCAGAGAGCGGGAGGTGGGCCTGTTGGAGACGATCAAGGCCAAGGAGGAGCTGGCGAATCTTGTTGATACCAGAGCGCCTTGAGGGAGAGTGTGGAGCATTGGACCGAAGGTCTCGTGGATACTGCTGCCGACATCCACAACGAGCTGATGGAGCTGGGGATGGTGGATCTTGCATACTCCTCCGACGAGCATCTCCAACCCAGCGCCAAGCTTAGTTTATTCTTCAAGGGCATGTTGACGGGCCTCCAGCGACTCCGGGAAGAGGTCCCAAAGCAGCTGGCCGAGGAGTCGCGCCAGATCTATGCCGGCGCCCTCGAGAAGGTGTTGATGAAGGCGGCCTTCCGCAATCCAGGCCTCAACCTCAACGGCGTCCTCAGATCCTAGCCGGCAGATGCTGACGTGGAGGCGCTCAAAGCCCTTGTCGCACCCATTGTGGACAAGGTGAACAAGATTAAGCGGATTGACGACGACCGCGTAGACTAGGCCGTCAATTTTATCTTTCCCTTGTCGCTGCTGATCATGTTTAAAACACTTTGTTAGATCAGCGACAAGTTATTTTGTAATATACTCTATCTTAGGCGATCATTGCAATGTTATTTCCTCTACTTGATTCCTTCCTTTGTACGCTTTTACCCTACGCTTTTAGGGAAACTTTTCGGTCTGAGCACCTTTGCATGGCCGAGTGCGGAATGTCGTGACTTCTTTGGCGGCGCCGCCTCCGACAAGCAACCTTGTCGCGACTAGCTGCAGCTCACTTAAGTTGTTGAGCGGACTCGAAACAAAGTAAGTAGCGACTAGTCATGAGTTGGTTCCTCTGCGCACATGTTTTCCATACAAAGTACTATCGTTCGAGGAAGATAACTTCAAAATTTAAGAACTGATTGCTCAAACTTTGGCAACTTAGCTTTTCTGTCGTTTGCTTCCCGATAAGGCAAAACTTCCTCGAGCAACGCTTGGTCCATAGTATTATCTTCTCCCCCCCTGGTTAACTTGTGTGCGAGGGAACCTTCCTTTCTTTTAGAAAGAGAAAGAAGAGAAAATAAAGTCATGGAGCCTAGTGGCTCGTTATTGCTTACCGGGTGTGGATGCTGCACAAAGTGTTAGCCAAAACATGCAATAAAATGATGAAAGTATGAATTTGACAAGTTGTGCGCAACACATGAGCTTCTTGATGCGAAGTCTGCGCCGGCTTTGTACAAAGGATTACATGCAACAACGGCAAGACTTGTACAAAAGGTGGTTGCCGAACAGGTTCCGACAACCGCGCCTTATGGGTAAAACTTACGAAGATGTTCAATGTTCCAGAGTTGCTCACGGAATGCCATCTTCGGTCTCAAAGCGGACAGCGCTTGAGCCTAGTGACTCGTTTCACCCAATAAGGGCCTTCCCACTTCAAGGCGTCAACTTGTTTGAATTCTTGGCGGACTGAACGCGGCGAAGAACAAGGTCGCCTTCCTCGAGGCTTGGCACTAACTGCGGCTATGGTAGCGACGCTTAAAGCTTGTCGGGTAATAACGGCGGCTCGTCTGTTGACACGAAGACGATCTTCCTCGAGGAGCAGCGTCATCTTGTCGCAGCTGCTCTTGCTCAAGCTCATCATAAGCGAGCACTCGAGGCGATCCGTATCTGAAGTTCCGTGGGGAGAACTGCCTCTGCTCCATAGACTAGAGCAAAGGATGTCTGACCAGTGGCTCGATTTGGCGTCGTCCTGATCGACCAAAGAACCACCGGCAGCTCCTCAATCCAGTTTCTTCCGCACTTGCGCAGCCTGTCGAAAGTTCTGGTCTTGAGCCCGCGCAGCACTTCGGCATTTGCCTTCTCTGCTTGACCGTTGCTTCTTGGGTGAGCAACAGAAGCAAAGCAGACCTTGGCGCCAAGATCTTGGACGTACTGCATGAAGGTGCGGCTTGTGAACTATGTGCCGTTGTCGGTGATGATCCTGTTAGGGATTCCGAAACGGCAAACAATCGACCTGAAGAACTTGACTGCTGACTGTGCTGTCACCTTCCTCACTGCTTCCACTTCCGGCCACTTTGTGAACTTGTCGATTGCAACGTACAAGTACTCAAAGCCCCCGACAGCTCGGGGGAAGGGGCCGAGGATGTCGAGCCCCCAGACCAAAAATGGCCAGGATAAAGGGATCGTCTGGAGAGCTTGAGCTGGCTGGTGTATCTGCTTGGAATGGAACTGGCACGCTTCACACTTGGTTACTTGTGCGATTGCATCTGGAGGACTGTCGACGGAAGAAACCTTCTTAGGAAAGCTTTGCGGCGAGTGCTCTGGCGCCAATGTGGTAACCACATATGCCTCCGTGTATCTCTCGCCAACAGCTTTTGTCCATCTTCCCGGGAATACACTTCAATTTCACACCGTTGAGTCTTCTTACATGCGACGCTGGCTGTCGACAAACTGGTACATACTTGACTGCCGGGCTACTTTCTCAGCTTATTCTTGCTCTTCGGGAAGTTCTCCTGTCTGAAGGAAATGGACAATCTGCTGCGCCCATGCTGGAGCTTGTGGCTCGACGACAAGGACTAAAGGCACATCTACTGCTGCGGGAACATCAGCTTCCACGGCAAGAACCTGCAGCTCAGCCGGAGCTTGATGTTCCCCGGCAAGCTTGCCGGAGCAAAACTTGTCGGGAGCGTCTGCTTCAACGAAACAAACCCTGGGGCTTGTCGGAGCAGACTGCCCCTCAGCTCTGTTGGTGTCGATCTTGGGGACCTTCTTGGCTGCGGCTTCGGGAAGCTCAGCCGGAAAGTAGTCGCCAGAGATCAACTTCCTCTTCTTGTTCTGTCCAGTTGATGGTGTTACGGTTGGTTGAGTCAGCTTGAGCACGAAAATCCCTGGTTCCACAGGCAACTTAAGTGCAACGCACTTTGACAGGCCATCAGCAATATCATTCTGAGCTCTTGTAAAATGTTCCATTTGCAGGCCGTCAAAGTGCTCTTCTAGCTTCCTCACTTCATCAACATAGGCTTCCATCAATGGACTCTGATAATCTTTGTTCACTTGGCGGACGACAAGCTGCGAGTCACCCCTGACAATAAGCTTCTTGATCCCAAGGTCCACTGCGATCCTGAGTCCGGCAAGCAAACCTTCTTACTCTGCTGTTTTGTTTGTTGCTTGCTCCTTGGGAAAGTGCATCCGGACTACGTACTTGAGGTGCTCTCCGGTGGGTGCTATAAGCAGCACGCCAAAGACCGGGCGCCTTTGCGGTAGAAGGCACCATCAAAGTACATCAGCCACTCTTTGCTCGCTTCCTTGACGGGATGCTCGTCTCTTGAATTTCTTCATCCGGTGTTGGCGTCCATTCTGCTATGAACTCGCCAATGCTCGCTTTGGATAGTTGATGTGCTTTCAAACTTGAGGCCAAAGCTTGACAGTTCCAAAGTGCCCACTCGACAACCACATTTGTTGCCTCCGGATTCTGCGGTATCCTCTTGAAAGGGAAAGCGGTGACAACTGTGATCTCATGTGCTTGGAAGTAATGGCGCAGCTTTCTCGAGGCCATGAGGAGGCTGAAAAGCAATTTCGCACACCGTAGTACCTCGACCTAGCCCCTGCAGGAGGGAACCGACAAAGTAAACCGGGCGCTGCACCATCCTTTTCGCATCTGCTCTTGCGTCTGCGCAGATCCGTCCTTGTCGGTACAGAGCTCGCCGGTGAAGCCCTCGCTTGTCGGCTGGATGTGTACGCCATGGTTGCTAGCTCATCATCCGCCTCCCTCCGCTACTAACGCAGCACTAACCACTTGATTGGTTGCCGCTATGTATAGCAGCAACTTCTCTTGTGGCTTAGGTGCGACAAGTGTTGGAGTGGAGGACAGGTACCTCTTTAAGTCCTGCAGCGCAGCCTCCGCTTCGGGAGTCCATTGCATGGGACCTGCCTTTTTCAAAATTTTGAAAAATGGCAGGGCGCGTTCAGCAGACCTAGAGATAAACCTGCTGAGAGCAGCTACGCAACCGGCAAGCCTTCGTACATCCTTGACGCGCTTTGGTGCTCCGATCTGCTCAATGGCCTTGATCTTGTCGGGATTAGCTTCAATTCCCCGTTGAGACACGAAGAACCCGAGAAGCTTGCCGGAAGGCACTCCAAACATGCACTTCTCGGGGTTGAGCTTGAGGTTGATCTTGCGCAGATTTGCAAAGGTCTCATCCAAATCTTGAACCAGAGTCTCTTTGTCCTTGCTCTTGACCACTATGTCATCCATGTAGGCTTCTACATTTCTGTGTATTTGTGGTTCAAAAGCGTCATGGACTACTCTTGCAAACGTTGAACCAGCATTCTTCAAACCGAAAGGCATCCGTATGAAACAGTATGTGCCACATGGAGTAATGAATGCGGTTTTCTCTTCATCTTCTTCTGCCATGAAGATCCGATGATATCTCGAGTATGCATCAAGAAATGAAAGCAAATCACATCCAGCCGTGGAGTCAACAATCTGGTCGATGCAACGGCAAGGGAAATGGATCTTTGGGACAAGCTTTATTAACATCCGTGAAGTCAATACAAAGTCTCCATTTCCCATTTGCCTTCTTGCGCGACTACAGGATTGGCTAACCACGTGGGATGGAGCACTCCTCGACAAGGCCTGCTGCTTCGGTTTCTTGATCTCTTCTGCGATGAACTCTTGACGCTCCACCGCTTGTTTTCTCGACTTTCGCTTGACGGGCGCGCGATGAGGACAAGCGGCGACGGTGCTCAATTACTTTCACAGGAACACGGGGATGTCGACGGTTGCCATGCAAACACGCGTCGGCGTTAAGCCTACGTGAAAGCAACGAGCGCGCCTTCCTATTTGGGGTCGAGAGAGGCACTGATGGTGAAGGTACCACCAGCGCCGTTCTCCTTGGCGGACACCTTCTTGGTCTTTGGCGGAGCTGTCATCGTCTTCTTGCACTTGCCGGTGGAGCTCGATGGTGCGTCCTCGACGGTAGCGCAGCACTCCGAAGAGGTGCGCTTGCCGGAGTGGGCATCGAGGCTCTTGCGGACTTGGACTTGGTCTTCTTCCTCCGGGAGCTTCGGTGACAAGTGTTTTGCTACATTGCGTACTGCTGCATCGGTAAATCTTTTCGGCACAGATAAGAGCATCCTTCTTGTCGCCATGGATAGAGATGATGCTTATCGGGCCTGGCATCTTGACTAAGTTGTAAGCATAATGAGAGGCTGCCATGAACTTGGCGAGTGCTGGACGGCCAAGTATCCCATTGTAAGGCAATGGGAAATCAACAACGTCGAATGTGACCCTCTCAGTCCTAAAGTTCAGCTCGCTGCCAAATGTTACCGGCAACGTGATCTTCCCTTTCGGCTTGCTCCTTCCCGGATTGATTCCTTGGAAAGTGTCAGTCTCTTCAAGCTCGCTGTCAGGGATTTGAAGCTTCTGGAGCACCGCGGAGGAGATCAGATTCAAGCCGGACCCGCCGTTAACTAGCATCTTGGTGACCTTGAGGTTGCGGATAGTTGGTGAGACCAACATCGGCAAGCACCCGACCGGAGTTATGCGATCAGGGTGGTCCTCAATATCAAAGATGATAGGCGTCTTGGACCGCGAGAGGCTTGCGTGACTCTCGGATGGTTCCGCTGCATTGACCTCCCGCATCCACTGCTTGAGTTGGCGGTGGGAAGTATGCAGGGAAGCACCTCCGTCAACGCAAAGAACCTCCGTGGCTTTCTGAAACTCCTGCTCGTCGGCGTCATCATCATCCATGTCTTCATCGTCGTCTTCGTCTTCATCCTTGTCGCGGCCGCGGGGAGGTCTGTCTCCTTGCCGCTGCTTGGCCTTGCCGCGGCGTCCTCCCGGCCGACGCGTTTCTTGCTGGCTCCTCCAGCACCTTCTTGGGCCTTCTCCTTGTCGCGCCGCTCGTACTCAGCCTTCTGCAGTTCAACGAGCTGCTCGACCTTCTTGCAGCTCTGGAGGTCGTGGCCCTTGGTGCGGTGGATCTTGCAGTACTGCTTGCCGGAGCCGTCCTGCTTGTCGGCGGCCGCCACAGACTGGTGGTTGTCGCCAGCGGCAACCTCCTTGCCGGAGCCAACTGCCTTGGCATTCTTGTCGCCACCTCCATTGCCGGACTGCTCAACAGCTAGCACTTCTCTGCCTTTCTTCTTCCTGTTACCTCGCCGCCGGCTCTTCTTTGCCGGGGCGGTCTCCTCACTGTCAGATCCTGCTTCTGCATTCTCTCCGGGGAGTCTCCTCCCCTCCTCAGCACGTGCACACTTGTCGGCCAAGGCATACAGCTCACTGACGTCCTTGACTTTGCACATCGCCATCTCCTCCCTCATCCTGCGGTTCCACACGTTCTGATGAAATGCGCTGATCACCACGGCAGGGTGGACATCTGGGATGTTGTAGTGCACACGGCTGAATCTCTGAATGAACTTGGCGAGGACTCTCCTTCCTTACAGGCGAGCAGATGAAGGTCACTTTCTTGGCCATGAGGTTTGTGGCCGCCTGTGAAGGCGCCAACAAACTGATGGCATAAATCTACCCAAGAGGATATGGAGCTGTCCGGCAAGTGCATGAGCCAGGACCTGACGTTGGGCTTGAGCACGAGCGGGAAGTAGTTGGCGAGGATCTTGTCGTCTCGTCCCCCTGCAGCTTGCACCGCGATGGTGTAGATGCTGAGGAACTCCGACGGATGCGTCCTGCCATCGTACTTCTCTGGCACATCTGGCTTGAAGTTCTTGTTGCTGGGCCACTGGACTTGCCGCAGCTCACGAGTGAACGCAGGGCAACCTACCGCGTACGGCAAGTCGCCTGGTTCCTCTGGCGCGTGCATGTCAACAGAGGGCCCGGCGCGCTTGTCGGATTGACGTCGCGCTTCTCTTCGATGCTCGATGCGAGTTCGAGCGTCCTCTTGTTGTCGTTCATGGAGAACTTGGCGCTGATCGCGCTGGACTCGCGGATCCGATGACACAGTGGAGTCGCTGTCGAGGTGGATCCGGTGAGTTGGCGACCCTGGCCTTCGGGGCGGAGAGTGCATGGTGGTTGCACCCCCACCGGTCTCGTCGCCACCGGTTCGCGTTTGGCGTTCTTGCGGCAACAGCGCACTCGGTTGCCGCGGCGTCGCCGTTAAGCGGCCGATGAGGCTCTGTATGGTGGCCCTCCACTCTTCGACCTTGTCGGCCGTTGGAGGGTAGTCGAGGAGTAGCTGAGCTCTCGCCAGAGCTTCTGCTGGAGTAGTGGGTGGCAGTGGCGAACGGCGCGAGGAGCGGGATATGCTCGGACTTCTATCTACGTTAGAAGGAGCAGCATCCCGCCCGAGCAACCGTGCCTCGCTCGTGCCAGCATGTTGGCGCGCACGCTGGTCTTGAGGGTCTCGAGATCCTCCAGCTCCATCTCGGTCCAACGAGCGTATGGCATTGTGAATGCCATGACGCTGTTGGTCCCGCATCTGCTGAGATGGGCGCGGGGCATGTGCGGACGCCGAGGTTTGCGCGGCCTTGTCCTTGGACTTGGCAGCATCACGAATTCCTTCGCCGGCGCCCGTTCTTCCGCCAGCGTCTGCTCCACCACCCGTTTGCTCCGGTGATGGTGGGTACGACGCGGACGGCTCCGCTGCCGCCGAAGCCTTCTTCTTCGGTGGCATGTTGATGAAGATGTTGAAGATGCCGCTCGTGTGAACGCCGGATCAGGTTCACACAACCTCGACGCCCCCTACCTTGCGCGCCAAAGATGTCGGGGAGGCTGATCGGACCCACGAACACCTATGGGGCCGGCGGACCAGGCCCCTTGTGGTTCGGAGGGGGGCGGAGATCACACGAAGAGCGGATCGAGGCGAAGCACACGAGCAGTTTTTACCCAGCTTCGGAGCTCTCCGGAGAGATAATACTCCTACTGCTGCTTGTCTGATTGTATTCTTGCTAGGGAGCGATGAGAGCAACAAAACCTAGCGTGAGTGTTCTCTGGGTACGTTAGAATCGAACTGAGCCGAACCTCCTCTACGTTGCACATGGGCCTCCTTTTATATGCTCAAGGGGTCTGTCGACAGGTGGCAACGTAGAGGAGGGTACAAATGGAAAAACAGTAGTTGGTACACCTACTTGAACAGTGTACAGTGCAAAATACCTAACTCTGACGGCAAGGGACAAAAGCATTAAATGCCCGTCCCTGTCGCCTAAATAGTGCAACAAGGACCGTCAGGTGCGCCTCCATTTGCCACGATGGTGGGCTTGTCAGCGCCGCTTATCGCTGCTTCCCGCTGGCTGCACAGCCTCTTGACACGCGCGCATGGAATGATCTCATGGCGACACGTTGGTAGATGAGCTAGAGCGGAGATGAAGAGAGGTTGCCTGCCGCGGCAAGTGCCTTGCCGCGGGTGAATCTTTGTCGCGTCCGGAGGCTTGTCGCGCTTCGAGCCTTCCCGGCAAGCTCCTCTTGCCGGGGCCTTGTCTTCTGCGTGCCTTGAGTGGCCTTCCCGGCAAGCTCCTCTTGTCGGGGCCTTGTCTTCTTGGTCAAATACTTTGTTCTTGAATGGCTCCAAAGGAACCACGGAGGATCTTGGCGGTGACCAGGCAAGCCCCGCCATGGGATGTCAGAATCTGCCGTGCTGCAGTGCACGGGATACTAGGGTACCCCTACTCTAGTACACCGATAGTTGAGTCATCTATTTTGGAACGGATGGAGTACTTACTTGCTCCTATAGGTGCTAAGCTTGCCACATAGGCATAAAGTCTGATGTGGCAATTTAATTAAGAAGATAGAGACTAGTTTGGTGACCCAAGGAAGAAACGGTGCTAAGCGCGTGACCTAGGTGGAAAGACAATTTTGAGTCTATGGTTAATTAAATGAAGCAAACTTAGCAACAAAAAACTAAGCACCTATGCATTGGGGACTTGATTGCAGAGCCATTTAATGCCCTTAGCACCTCATCTAAGCACCATTTCATTGAAAGAGGTCACTCCTTGGAAAATGCAATAAATAGTACGAAGAAAGAGATAGAGAGAGGTAAAAAAATACTCTTATAGCCAACCTTATAGCTAACCTTGTTGTAGTACGAGTGACTAAGTGATGACTATGTATGACATGCCAACATCAGATAGCCTAACGCACCATGTTAAATCTCCAAGGGCGCGACCGCGCGAGCGAGGCGACGGTCATGGTAGGCGGCGCGACCATGATACGGGCTGCTGGCAGCCCTTGGATCTGAGATCGAACGGTCGCATGCTAAGTTGCTGAAAATTTGCAGAATAACCCTCCAGGATAGGATATTCACCCATAGGTCTAGAATCACGCCATACAACCGTTCAATATCAGATCCAAGGGCTCTCGGAAGCCTGTATCATGGGAGAATGGAAAGCTTCATATCACCTGTAATTTTCCCGACGCTTGACATGACATCGAAAGCCATTTAATTGGGCGTCGAGTAGACATGGCATCTAATTGGGCCCCCATAGCACTGTGCATGAATCCATTTATCCAGCAGGCAAGCCACTACCCTCCGTCCGCATGCCCTACTCAGCATTTTTACAATCAAAAAACCGTTGGCAGTTCGCTCCTACTCGTCCCCGGACGTCCTTTGACATTATGACAGTTCGCTCCTAGTCGTCCCGTCCTTTCACATTACGGTAGTTCCACTAATCCTAACCCTCCTCCCAAATTCATGGGGTCCGAAATCTCCATGATCAGCGGTGAGTACAAGGTTAGAACCATCACATGCGATGAGTTCGACGTCATCTACACCCGTTCTTCATGACGGTGAAAGGATGCCTTGCTCGCTTCAGTCGCATGTTCGAAAACTCAAATGATGAGTGGGTCGCTGGGCTAGATGTTAAGTACACCACAGTCCTGGGACAAGAGAAGGATCTAAAGGAGGAAGAGAATAAGAAGCCTGCCGTGATCCAGCTTTGCGTGCATGACTTATGCTTGTTTTACCACATATGACATGCCGATGTTGAGTGCGAGGAATTTAAGAACTTCCTCAAGGGCGGCCTAGTAAAATTCATTACTGTACACTTTACGAATGACAAAAGAGTCCTGGGTCCGATAGGACTCGTTGTAGGCAACCTCTTCGACCTCCAGAAGAATCGGCTGCTGCCCTCTCGTGGTCAGCCTTCAATGCTGACCCTGGCAGGATCCATGGTTCATCCTTCGTACGGTAAACTAGAGAAACCTCCGTACACGTTTCATCGTCATGCATGGCAGTGGAATGTACTAGATATAGATCACATCCACTACGCTGCAATGGATGGCTACCTTTGTTTCAATATCTACAAGGGTTGGATGAAGAGCAAGAGCCAAGTGTGCGGTTCAAGCAAAGAAGTATCGGCCAAGAGGAAGAGGGACAAGGACGAAGTTGAGGACGTGGACGAGGACTCCGAGTAAGGTGGCAGTGTCGTTACTCATGGTGGTTCTAATGCAGTGTCTACCGGATTAGTTGCATAGTTTAATTTCAGGTGTGCTTAGTTTAATTTGAGGGGTGTGTCGTGTTGAGCCCCCAGCAGAACTATGCTATGTTTCTTCTCGTTATATTTCGTACATTTCATCTTTTAGTTGGTATAGCACTACCACTCATTTCTTCACATTATATACGTACAATATATATGGCCAACATCATATAGCCAGCAGTTTAGTTGTCAAAGAATTTCAGGGTGCTTAGTTTTGTCAAAGAATTCCAGGGTGCTTAGTTTTATTTGAGGGTGTGTTGTCTTTGGACACCATTAACTTATCATTGTGAGAATCAGCTTATTTTTGTCATGTAACATGGTCAACGGGTTTGACGTGAAAATAACAATGTCTAATGGCATTTCCGAGCAAACATCTAACTTAACGATGGTATTTTTTAGATATCTAATTGCATTTTTGAGAAGGCATCTCATGGATCGATGGCATTTTTTGAGTAGTTGTAACTTCTAATGGCAAAACTGAGTAGTGATACACAACTAGTGGCATAAATAATAAGAACCCAAGAATTAAATAGTTATGCTAATGTCTTTATTTATTTATTTCTTTATACCTTTGTGTGCAAAACAATATACGCTGCCTCCCCCCAGATTTTCTTTACAGAGGCAACATAGAACTATATGAGTGTCGTGTTAAATTTTGGAATTATTCCAGGTTCGTTTGGCCTTTTTTATACATTAATTGAGTTTCTGGTCATTTAATGTGCATAATTCAAATTTGAACTACAAGCACATGCTCCCTTGCACCAAAGTTGATTGAAAAATCACATGTGTGTCCTCGGGTGAATTTCTAGGTCCCAAGCAAGAAATGGGAATGAAATTCAAACATCTGGGCATCGTGGCTCGGCCGAGAACATTGAGAAGTTTGGTTTTAAAATTCTTGTAAATCCAAAACACGCCTGAAAATCATGAAACTTGACATAGTGTCATGTCATGGTACTACCATGCTGTGGTAAATTTTTTTACATAATAGGAACAAGTTTTAGTATAAGTTTCTTGCAAACCGGAGCTTCTCTCAAGAAGGCTCGTGGTTCTGAGAGGGAACGTGTCACCTTTGTGTGCATAATTCAAATTTTAAATACAAGCACATGCTCCAGTGCACCAAAGCTGGTTGAAAAATCACATGTGTGTCCTCGGGTAAATTTCTAGGTCCAATGCCAGAAATGGGAATGAAATTCAAACATCTGGGCAGCATGGCTCGGCTGGAAACATTGAGAAACTTGGTTTTTTAATTCCTGTAAATCCAAAAGACGCATCAAAATCATGAAACTTGGCTTCGTGTCATGACATGGCACCAACATGTTGTCGTAATTTTGATGTCCGATTTGCGAAGGCGCACACATTAACAATCAACAAAGTCATTTTGGAACAAGTGCTATCACGTTATAATCGGAAACACAAGTATTATTGAAACCGTGGGCGTTCTATTTACCATTTACGTGCCACCACGTGTCCCCTTTTCTTATTAGCTAGGAGGCGATGTGCAGGGTAGCTATTTGAGTACGGGAGGCGTGCGATCAGACCCCTGCGCGTGCTTATCGGGAGGAGAGCCCTTTGACCTCCATCTGCCGTCCACCTCTCTCCCAAGGTCTCCATTAATGGCGCCCGAGCATCTGTTTAATGGCGCGGCAATGTCTCACTCGACTGAGATTTAAGAGAGAAAAAAGAAAATCTGAAAAGAAATTTTGCACGGATCTTGATGTAAGACCCGACGGACCTATATGGCATCTACTGCGACTTATAGCAAGACTGATGAATATATATAAGGACGATGAGAGTGGATAATAATTGTCTTACATAATTAGGAAGATAATTAAAAAAGCCACATGCGGCTACGCCCGAAATACACAAGGGCAAAAGAAGAAGGAAGACGCATATAACGATCTGGCTCGCTGATCTCTACTTTCTTTGTGCGCTACAAGTCGCGGAGACTAGTTCTCGCGGCAGGCGATGATCTCTTTCAGCAGTTTCATGTCCTTAGTACGCTGCTTGGCAGCATCCATGGATTCCTCCACCAGCCTGTTGCGCTCGATGTGGAGCATGGCATTCTCGTCCATAAGTTTCTTGATGATGATGCCCGTCCTCTGCAACAAGGCATCGGTCTCCTCCTCCTGCTTCGTGCTTCCGGCGATCTTCGCCCTCAGCAGGGTGCGCTCGCCCCGGAGCTTCGCATTGCCCTCCCCTAGTTGCCGGATGACGCCGGTAGCCTCGTCCTGCAACCTTGCCCAGCCGGAGATCTGATCCATCTGGCTATGGACCATCGCATGCATACGCCTGCAAGAGTCCTCGCCTGCCCGAGAGAAATTTTCACAGGCCGCCGTGGCGCAGCGGGACCTCCGTGCTGCTTCAGCGGCGCGGCGGGACATCTCTGCTGCTTCCGCGGCGTGGCCGGACCAGTTTGCTACATCGATGGCGCGGCGGGACCTCCGTGCTGCTTCGGCGGCGCGGCGGGACCTCGATCTTTGCCATCGCTATGCTGGCTGGACATGTCGGCTGCTTTCGCGGCGAGGCGGGACATCTCTCGTGCTTCCTCTTCCATGCTCACCTCTCCCTGGTGGAAATCTCTTGACCCAGAACTCACGATGGCCATGGCTTGATTGACTTGATTATTTTTGGTGGATGAGGAGTTGAGGAGGAATGTGCAGTCATCTTAGCATAGTAGTATTTATAACCAAGTACTACTAATATGCTCCTAAGTGGGAAACCGTTTAGGTTGTGATCGGTGTGAACAGGTTTGCAATTAAATATAGCATGGTAGTAGTAGTAATTCGGAATGTGATGAGACGCGCTCAAAATTTATTGACGGTTCTAGTTTCGAAGTGCGGCACTATTCCCGGATGGCGTAACGTCGGCACGTTTTCTCTGCCGTGGTGTAGCATATGCCATGGTACTAGTTCTTTTTCTACTGCCGTGTACGTGCAAAAACTGGCACCGTCGGATACATATCTTACGCTTGGCGTTCGACAGGAATAGCCTCATGGCGAGCTATAGACTAGTCTTTTTTTTCAGACGCATTACACCTATCTCTCGGGACTTCTCACACGTACCATCACTGCTCCCTAGGTCGATGCCACCCACATACACTTGTACTCTGAGAAGAGGTGCACGCACACACTCGTCCTCTCTCACACATGCATCTGTAGCTACGAATTGTAGTGTTCTCAACCATCTGATTGGCTCTCTCATAGGTTTCACGTTGCTCCTTGGCCTTGAGATTGAGAAGTTTAAAACGCGGAGGCTAAGATGGAGGCGCGAGGTTTTGATTAATGTGTGGGCCGCACCGGCACCAACACGACACGAGCTTCGTCTGCCTGGTGCGCATGCAGTCGGGTGAGTTGTCCAAGTATAGACACAACCAGGCCCTCGTTGGTGTCCGCGCCTCGACTTTGGCTGGTCATAGTGGAGAGTAACATAGACTAGTAATAGTCTATGTTACTAGTACATTCATAGAGGGTAGTGTCATATAGTATATACATAATTTGGCGACGAGCGCTCTCTATATGTACCACATTTTTTCTTTAATTTCATCTTGTTAGTTTTGCTCCATGGTGCAATCCATCGATACTACTACTGTACAAATGTATACATTTTTTAAAAGGCTAGAGGGCGGGGCAGTCTAGCTTGGTCCTTTGCACGAGAGGCGAGGGCCTTTGTGAGTTGATGGCTCATTACTTCTGGAAGGCGGGGCCTTGTGATTTGACTTCTCGTATAAATGTGCCGACGACCCGAGGCGAGCAAAGAACCATGCGGTATACTCAAGTTTTCCACTGGAGTAGTACTACGACGGAGGAGCATGAAACACGGCAGCCCAGTGCCATATGGCGATAAAAACTGATCTAATTTGCTAGTCATCTCATTGTCAGGATTGTTCTATTCATGCCTCACAGAGAACGTGACACGTGCGGCGAAACACCCGAAGCAAAAGAAGAAACACATGAGCAAAAGAAGAAGGAAGATTATCACACCAAATGATCTAATTCGCCGCGGAGTCGTAACTGCTTCTTCATCGCCTCCACGACCTCCATCTCCTTGCGCGTCTCCTACACCATCTTCTTCATTCTGTCCATGATGCGGGTTTTCTCGACGCGAGCCTTCATCATCTGTTCCACGGCAACATTACATACCTTGACAGCAGCCGGTTGCTCGATGCGGAGCTTTGCCAACTCCTCCTTCTGTTCCATGACGAGGGCCTGCAACATCTTCATCGAGGAACTACTACTCTCATGCAGCTTCTTCCAGCCGGCGTTCTTCTCCTTCAGCAAGTTGAGCTCGTGGCAGAGCTTCGCCTTGTCCTCCTGAAGTTGCAGGATTTCGTCGGTCGCCTTCTTCTCCGAGGCAATGCTATTCTTCAGCAGCATCACCAAGCCGACGGTGAATTCCCCCTACTTATTGCGCTCAGCGGGCATGTCGTTGAGGCTCTCCTTCAGCAGCTCCACCAAGCCGTGGATGAACTCCTTCTACTTATTGAGCTGATCGGGCATGCCATCGAGGGATAACGACTCCAGCGCCGCCAGCTCGGCATGTTCGCCTCCGCGGCTAGGGCACTCCTGGGAGCCATCGCCAGCCCATGAGAAATCTTTCGAGGTCTCTGCGTGGCGGCGAGCCCTCTCTTTTTTCCGCAGCCTTGGTTGCCGCTCCCTTGTTACGAGTAGTTCTCTACCTAGAGCTCTGCACACCGGACATGGCAAGGATGAACGAAGAAGAAGCACTTATGAGGAGGAAAGGTAGAGTAATTTTCGGTTAGGTAGTTCCCCTTTTTATAACCTAAGTACTAGCACTAGTACTAATACCTGCATAGTGGGAACACGTTCAGGTTTGGTACGTACTAGTAGGTGTGAGCAGGCTTGCACTTAATTGTAGCACTAGTACTTTCTAATGTGATGGGAACAAGGTAAAGATAAATTGATGGGTTTTGGTTTCAAGGCCCGAAACGGCTCCCGATGAGTTTAGTGAAACATAAATTTCAAGTAGACTACACTGCTCAGATGCGTAAATATTATGTTACTATCAAAAATGGGCACAAAATACGAAGGATACCAATGGAAGTACTACTAGAAACCCATGATTTAACTACTCGCATGCGCACAGTGGAGTAGTAATGTCTTTCTTCCGCCCTCACGTCCACTCAATTTGCATGCGGTTTATTAATTGACCATCAATGAAGTGAAGGACTTTACACGCGTCAAATTATCACATGGGGTGGATCTTGGTACAAAATTGCGTCAGCCCATGTACCCGCGTGTGTGTGCGAGGGAATGAGTGTGTGTGTGGCGTGCGTGCACATCTTTGCTTCATGCATGTACCGCCAGCGTGGCTCAGGGAGGCCGAGTACATTCTTTTGGAACTAGCAGCATGTTACTGTGATCAGTGCACACAAGGATGTCGCGACAACGCCTCCACATGTGCCACGTGGCTTCATGAACTGTAAGAGAGACACTATGTAGCGTGCCATAGTGTTTTTCACATACTCGAAGTACTAGTAAGGTACACGTGCATTGCACGCGTCAGATTTTGCAACCAAATTATGAATAAATACCACACTATAGCATGTAAGCTCTGAGTCATATATGCCTGATGTAGACCTTCGTTTAATTGTTATAGTTCATCTCATTCAAAATCAATTAGTTTTTATAAAAACCCTAGGTCCTCTTTGATTCGTAGGATTTCCAAAACGCGGGAATAGGAAAACATGAGATTAGAGTGGAATGTCATTTTGAATCCTACAGGATTGTACGAGTGTTTGATTGTGCATAGAAAAAACGCAGAATTCTTTCAAAGAGATTTGAGTGGATGGGATGTTTCCTATGAAATCTAGTGCAAATGAATCATATAGAAAAATTCCTATGGTTTACAATCCTAAGAATCAAACAACCAAGATAGGAAAAATTCCTACGGATTAGACTCCTCCAAAATTCCTTTGAGAATACTTTGAATCAAATAAGCCCTTAATCTATTTTATGATTCATGGAATTGTGCGTTGTAAAGCATAAAGTAAAAACAAATAATGGCAATTCAACTAGAAAAAAAGTTTGGGAAGTTATGATACGAAGATTCTAGAACAAAGGAGAACCACTGTTGTTTTGAGATTTGTGCATTATGCTTAAGTTCAACCATGGAGTCTGCTAGATTGTACATGTGGCAAAATCCAGTGGGGGGCTAGAAGATGGTGCGAGGGGCCGAGTGGAGGGAGACTATGAAGGAGTGCACAACTGCGAGATCGATATTAGAGAGAGGGGGAGCCATGAAAAATGTCCCATGAGCTAGGGGGCCAAGCATTGCTAATCCTTTACGAGGAGGGCCAATTCATCAACTTAAACCATTTTTACCAGCAATTGTCTAATGATCACATTCATATTAGCCTCGATATATAGTGATGTTAGGGGGGGGCAGGGCCCTTGCTGCCCCCCGTCTTCGCCATTGTGCGCGAGTCTGAGAGATGAAGCGAAAGGAATGGATGATGAGAGGGGGCATTGGATATATAATTAATGTGGGTGTATTATCTATATATGTAATCCTATATAGAGAGGTATAGATTGATCGATGTGGACGTGGGCAAGAGGGTGAGACCTCACTAGATATATAGATTGATCGGTTTATGTGGAAAACTATGAAAGGCCTAGCTATATACACACACACATAGAGGAACATCTATCGTTGCGCATGCACGTGAGAGATAAAGAATGCCCGATATGATGGAGAGGGGGATGTGTGTGTGTGCCTTCATGGGAGACCGGCCTGAAGAAAAAGATTGCATGTGTGTGATGGATAATGCCGACTGGTAGTGTGTGTGCATGCATGCACGAGAGAAAGTTAGTGGTACACTTATAAAGAGAAGACCAATGTGTGGTGTAAAAGACTAGGTGAGGTCATAATCAATGTAAAGTTGAATTCAAATATTTGAATAAGAGATCATGATGTTTGAAACCCATGCATGCATGAATATAACGGAGATCTGCGCGGTGGTTTGGAAATGAGCATGTTGTAATGTATACACATTGAACAAGGTCAGACTGGTTTGAATTTGAGATACCGATGGCAGACATCATTTGGCCACATTGCATCCGTGCATGGACACACTATTGTAATTGGAGATGACGGGTGGCTTTCGCATCACATATCTATATCTATACCCCTATATATATTATATTTTATATTTTTTATATAGTGTGCAGATAACTTTAACTTTGAAAGATGGTCGTTGGATGAGGCCAATCCGATGGTGCAGAGCTGGCAAATTTGAGCACTACTGGCCGTTGGATATCATCTAGATTCCACCAGATTTTGCCACATGTACAATCTAGAAGACTCTATGGTTGAACTTAAGCATAATGCACAAACCTCAAAACACAAGCACTTCTTCTTTGTTCTAAAATCTTTCGTATCGAAATTGCCCAACAGTTTTTATACATTATTTGTTTTTACTTTATGCCTTACAACGCACAATTCCATGAATCTTAAAATAGATTAGCTTTCTTATAAAAACTAGATGATTTTGAATGAAATGAACTATAAGTATTAAACGAACATCTACATCATGCATATATGACTCAAAGATTACATGCTATAATGTGGTATTTATTCATAATTTGGTTGCCAAATCTCATGCGTGCAATGCACGTGTACCTTACTAGTCTAAATGGTGTATGTGTGTGTGTTGTGTGTGTTAAACACATTGTACGTAGTATATCATACTAGTCTAAATTGTCCTTTTTTGGGTACACGTTAAGCTTGTTCTCCTGAAATTTCAAGCCGCGCCTTGTAATGCCGAAATTTCAAGCTAGCGTCTCTGTCTATCGTGCTGCGAAACTCCCGCCTCTTTGTCGGTGTCAAAACCGGCGGATCTCGGGTAGTGGGTCCCGAACTGTGCGTCTAGGATCGATGGTAACAGGAGACGGGGGACACAATGTTTACCCAGGTTCGGGCCCTCTCTATGGAGGTAATACCCTAATTCCTGCTTGATTGATCTTGATGAATATGAGTGTTACAAGAGTTGATCTACCACGAGATCATAATGGCTAAACCCTAGAAGTCTAGCCTATGAGTATATGGTAATGAATCTGTCCTATCCGGACTATGCCCTTCGGTTTATATAGACACCGGAGAGATCTAGGGTTACATGGAGTCGGTTACACAGGAGGACATCTTCATAATTGGTCGCCTAGCTTGCCTTCCACGCCAAGTAGAGTCCAATCCGGACACGGGTATAGTCTTCGGCCTTCATGTCTTCATAGCCCATCAGTCCGGCCCAACAGATAACTGGTCGGACGCCCGAGGACCCCTTAGTCCAGGACCCCCTCAGTAGCCCCCGAACCAAGCTTCAATGACGAGGTGTTCGGCGTTCGGATTGTCTTCGGCATTTGCAAGGCGGGTTCCCTTCTCCAAGTAATGTATTCGGCTGTTGACTCAATATTGTTCCCCTCGGCTTCTGCGCGCTAATAACTTCGCCTTCCACGTGTCGAGCGAATGCAAAAATTCAGGGTATTTTTGCAAATAACACACCGTCCATGCAAGGGAGCGCGCCTATTAAAGATATTGGATCTCAGATCCATGTGACACCACACCGAGAAGATCCCCGGAGACTGCTAGGAGAAAACCATTCCAGCATGGCTAGCATCCCCGGCTCCTCCTCCAGCTCCAGCTCAAAGAAAAGTGAGTGGGAGAAGTTCTCTGTGTCTCATAGTCAATTAGCAAAGTTGCAAACGCACGGATTTCTTCCTCCCGCGGATCTGGTCCCTGTTCGAGCAGGGCTGGCTTCCTTTAGTGGTGTGACTCAGGCGAAGGACTTCCCTAATCCATCCGGGGGGAGCGAGTGTGCTTCGTCCCCTCTCTGATAAGAGGTGTCAGATTTCCAGTTCATCCATTCCTCCGAGGGCTTCTGGAATATTATGGCCTTCAGCTACATAACTTCACCCCCGCCTCTATCCTGCACAACGCAGGTTATGTTGCTTTATGCGAGCTATTTCTGGGTGTTGAAGCCCATTTTGAACTGTGGAGAAAATTGTTCTGTCTTGTACCGCGTAACCAGGAGGGGTCAATATTTGAAGTGGGCGGAGCCGAAGTGTGGCGCATCGCCGATACCGGATACCCGTCCGGCACACCAAGGAAGGCATCTGAAGAATGGCCTTCCGAATGGTTCTACGTCGAGGACGTTGCGCTTCCCGACCCAGTTCGAAAGGGTCTCCCTGAGTTTGCAAGCGTTCCACTAAAGAAACGCCACAGTTGGCGCCCCCGGAGCCTTGAGGAGGACGACAGTGCGGAGGTTCGTCAACTCTTGGGCGAGATAAAGACGCTCGCCCAGTCCGGATTAACAATGGTTGAGGTAATGGCGACCTCCATAATGCGAGGGGTTCAGCCGCTACAATACAGAGGGCTCCCAATGTGGCACTACAATGGGGAGGACGACCCGTCCGCTCATGATCGAAAAGGTCCGGTACCTCACGTCTCGCCAAAATACTGGCCGAGCTGTTCAAAGGGGAGGAAGAGGAATTTCTTCGCATCAATCGCAGAGATGGATATTCTATGTATAATCCTCCCACTTGGTTAAGTCCCATCCTTATGCTTTACTCATTCCGTGTCCTGGATTACCTTTGATAAATTTCTAATCTTCTTATAACAGCATTGGCGAAGAATCACCGAGGAGTTTTACAGCCCCGCCCCACAGCCTGAGGACCACAACCTGGAGCTGGATCCCGGGTCCAAAGAAGATCCGGACATATTCATGGTACTCGCGGAAGGGGTGTTTTACCAGGCGAGCTACGATGGCACGGAAGTGGCCATTATCGCTGATTATCCTGGTCTTCTTCACCGCTTCCCACGTAAGTCGTCGAGAAAAATCTCTCGGAAGAGCTTCCTCGCACTGCCTCACCCATCGCACTGTCTCGTGTTCCACAGGGGAGGCATTCGGCGTGTCACGCTACTCCAGGGGCGGCTCCAAAGAGAGTGGTTCCGGCGCCGAGCAAGGCTTCTAAAAGGAAGGTCGGTGAAGTCACGACCGGTCCCTCGTCAAAGAGGTAGGGATACAAAGGTATACTTTAGCAGTCATATCCAACTGTAACTTGTACGCTTGTTTGACACCAGGAAAAAGGTTCACCGGACTAAATACGAGGGTCCGGTCAGCCGTACTCCCAGCGCCTGGGATTTAGACCCTGTTGGAAAGGTGGGAGCCAACATAGGAACCGTGCCGGACTGTCCTTCGACCGAGGGTTCGGAGAATATGTCCGTTACCAACTCGGAAGTGGAGAGCGCCATGAATCATCGGCGCTACAGGGCTGTTTTACGAGACCCTGAGTTCTCGGAAGAGGCATTTAATGCCTTCAGCTCGGCTGATGCGTACATCTGTACTGCTCGAAACAGGCTTAGTAGAGCCACGAAGCAGTATTTAACAGATGTGCGGGTAAGTTTTCTTTGTCCAAATAGGATAACCATATGCCAGTAGCCCCCGGGACTGAAAGCAGTTGGTACAACTGACTTAAGTACCGTTGTATGACCAGGTTCTTACAGAGAAGAACAACCTGCTATCCCAAGAGCTGGAACAATGTCGGACGCAGCTAAATGCTTCTACCGCCGAACTGGAAAAGTCCAAGAAGGCTTCACCTGGTAATATTCCCTTCCAATGAGAAAATATACTTATATGCCCTCAATATTAACAGTCTTGCCTATACCGTGACATAATGGTCAGGGGGACTCAAAGAGGCGTTGGAAGTCGCGCAAGCGAATGAGCAAGAAGCCAAAAGGCTACAAGCTACAGGCGATCGTGTGCTGAAGCAGGCCATTATTGAGAAAAACCAGCTCCAGGATTGCAAGACCCAGCTAGGCGAAGAGCTGAAAGATGTGCGGGCCCAGCTAGCCGATTCCGTGAAGGAGAACAAGCAGCTGCGGGGCGGCATATTCAGTATGTATCTGAACTATTTTGAAAGTAGTTCGGCGATAGGAGAAACTGATATAGCTATGATTGCAGGTATATTAACGGGTCGTCCTGAAGAGGAGGTGTCCGGATCATCGAGTGATCTGCTGCAAAAGCTGTCGCAAGTGCACGAACAAGCGTGGCTGGCGATGCGGAGTGTTGCCAAGGCTCTAGGGCCATCCGCCTCCCCTCCAGGAAGTATGGAGGAGCTTGTAGAGCGGTTCAAAGGAGCGCGGCGGCGTATCCGGCTATGGAAGATATCGGCCTGTCGAGAGGGTGCACGAGAGGCTTGGGCCATGGTGAAGACTCGCTATACCAAGATTGATCCTAATCACATGGTGCGGGTTGGTCCGGTAGGGCCGAATGGGGAAGAAATTCCCGTTAGTTTGTTGTATGACCAAGTAGGGGTGGCCGCCAAATATTCCCAACAGGATTGTAAGTTAGATCGCATGTTGGACGGTATAGAGGAGGAAGTGTTTGAGTCCAAGTGACTATGTACTTGCCTCACCGTATGGAATTCTAGCTGAATTGTATATCATTTGCCATGGCAGACCTTTTCACTTCAACCTCCGAACCCAAAGGTGCGGAGTATTTCTGAATATCGTCGCGACCGAATAGGCTGGGGTATGTGTGGAAAACTAAGCGTAGGGGTCATAGTTGCTTGTATCCGGCTAGTTATGTTATATTACAGTGAGATTGTAAGAAACATCTTCCAGGGAGAATAGTTCCGTTAAGGGTTCCTTTCCCTGGGTATGCATGCATTAGTAGACATGTTAGAATTGTGATATGAAAATCACAGTGTGTATAGCTTCTGGGGGTTCACAATAGAGTGAGTGCAAAAAGGTATTTTTCATCCACCGACTGAATATTCCCTTAAGCACGCTAGCTTTAGGCTTCACCCAGTCTGAGGTACACATCTGGATGACCCGGCAGTAACAATCATAGAGGTGCTCCCTTTACCACCTAGCCGAACAATCGGGAACGTAGGGGTAAGCACAGGAGCCAGGCAACCCAGCTTGGCCAAAACTTAAGTCATATCGATGCATATAATGGTGAAGAAAAGACATACAGGAAAAAACGTGTATGTGTGATGAGCTTAATGCTCGGCAAGTAATATTAACAAGCTTCTGTTCAAAGAAGCCCCCAGGTATAATGAGCGTACGTTTGTAAAATTGTGTACATCCACAGTATTTGGTCAAGCCGAATGAGAGCTTTAAAGCGAAAAAATTGTGTATAAGGGGGAAAGAGTTATGGAAATTGTAAGGGAGAAGGAGACTGACAAAGTGTTCGGTGCTAGGCATAGAACCTTCGGAGTTTGGCCGCTTTCCAGGGGTTCGGCTCTAGGCGATTTTCTGATGCGTCACGAAGACGTTACGCTCCTCCGGTAAGAACTTCGTCAATTATGAAGGGACCCTCCCATTTGGGCTTGAGTTTTTTCCTTTTTCTTCTCCGGCAAGCGTAGAACGAGTTCGCCAACATTGTAAGTCTTGGCCCGTACTTCTCTGCTTTGATATCTTTGAGCCTGCTGTTGATAAAATGTTGAACGGGCTTTGGCGACGTCACGCTCCTCCTCCAGGGCGTCTAGGCTGTCATGCCGATCCAACTCGGCCTCTTTCTCTTCGTACATACACACTCGAGGTGAGTCATGTATAATATCGCAGGGCAATACAGCCTGCACTGCATACACCATGAAGAAAGGTGTGTATCCGGTAGTACGGTTGGGCGTGGTCCGCAGCCCCCAGAGTACGGAGTCGAGCTCCTCGACCCAGTGTTTGTCTGATTCTTTCAGAGACCGCACTAGTCTGGGTTTCATGCCACTCATAATAAGACCATTAGCTCGCTCGACTTGAACGTTTGTTTGCGGGTGGTAGACAGAGGCGTAATCGAGCTTAATGCCCAGATTAGCACACCAGGTTTTCACCTCGTCAGCTGTGAAATTTGAACCGTTATCGGTGATGATGCTACGTGGTACACCGTAACGGTGTACCACATCGGATATAAATGCAATCACCGGTCCGGACTCGGCCGTTTTAACTGGTCTAGCCTCTATCCACTTGGTGAATTTGTCCACCATGACCAGCAGATATTTTTTCTTATGGCTTCCCCCTTTAAGGGGTCCGACCATGTCCAAGCCCCAGACCGCAAAGGGCCATGTAATGGGGATTGTTTGTAGAGCGGTTGGGGGCATATCGCTTTGGTTGGCAAAGAGTTGGCATCCGACACAAAGCTGGACGAGGTCCTGTATGTCTGCCCGGGCCGTAGGCCAGTAAAATCCTGTACGGAAGGCCTTGCTAACAAGTGCCCGGGCTGCGGCGTGGTGCCCACCAAGACCGGCATGAATTTATGCCAAGAGTTGCCGCCCCTCCTCCTTGGAGATACACCTTTGAAGGACTCCGGTAGTGCTTTTCTTGTAGAGCTCTACTTCGTGAACTTTATAGGCCTTCGAACGCCGGACAGTGCGGCGAGCCTCGTTCTGATCTTCTGGGAGCTTCTTCCTATTAAAGTAGGCCAAGAATGGTTCGGTCCATGGGGCGATTACTGCCATTATGAGGTGGGCTGATGGCGTTACTTCGGTGGTCGAGCCTCCGATGATATCGGTGTGTTAGTTATCTGCGTTTGTGTTCGGAACGGGACTGTCGTTGCTATCTCCCCCTAGCCATACCACGGATGGCCTGAAGAGCCTTTCGAGGAAGATGTTAGGTGGGACGGGGTCGCGCTTAGCACCGAAGCAAGCAAGGACGTCTGCCGCCTGGTTACTTTCGCGGGCGATGTGGTGAAATTTGAGACCCTCGAACCGAGCCGACATCTTCAAAACGGCATTGCGATAAGCTGCCATCTTTGGATCTTTGGCATCAAAGTCTCCATTAATTTGGGATATTGCGAGGTTTGAGTCCCCGCGCACCTCCAGGCGTTGTATGCCCATTGATACGGCCATCCGGAGGCCATGTAGCAAGGCCTCGTATTCGGCTCTGTTGTTGGAGTCTGTGTATAATATTTGGAGTACGTACTGGACGATATCTCCTATGGGGGAAGTTAACACAACGCCCGCCCCTAGCCCTGCCAACATCTTGGAGCCATCGAAATGCATCACCCAGTTGGAATACGTGCCGTACTCTTTAGGGAGTTCGGCTTCTATCCATTCGGCGAGGAAGTCAGCCAGTACCTGGGATTTGATGGCTCGACATAGTTTGTACGTGATGTCGAATGGCAGGAGCTCAATGGCCCATTTGGCAATCCGGCCCGTTGCATCCCGGTTGTTAATTATATCATTGAGGGGCACTTCGAAGGCCACCGTGATAGAGCACTCCTGAAAGTAGTGTCACAATTTTTGAGATGCCATCAAAATTGCATATGCTATTTTTTGATAATGAGGGTACCGGGATTTGCATGGTGTGAGGAAGGTGGATATGTAGTATACCGGCTTCTGGAGCGGAAATTTGTGCCCGTCCTGTTCTCGTTCGACGACGAGTATGACGCTCACCACCTGGTGTGTTGCTGATATGTATAAGAGCATTGGTTCGTCGGTGTTTGGTGCAGCCAGGATTGGGTTGCTTGCCAGAAGGGCTTTTATTTCTTCCAGTCCGGCCGTCGCCGCGTCTGTCCACTCGAAGTTATCAGTGTGCCGTAGAAGGCGATAGAGCGGCAGCGCCTTTTCTCCCAACCTGGAGATGAAGCGGCTTAAAGCTGCCACGCACCCAGCAAGTTTTTGGACCTGCTTGAGTTCGGTTGGTGTAGCCAGTTGTGACAGAGCTCGGATTTTGGCTGGATTTGCCTCAATCCCTCTATTGGAAACAATGAAGCCCAATAGTTTACCGGCAGGGACACCGAAGACGCACTTTTCCGGGTTAAGCTTGATATCGTATGTGCGGAGGTTGTCGAATGTGAGACGCAAGTCGTCTATCAGTGTTTCGACGTGTCTAGTTTTGATGACGACGTCGTCCACATAGGCCTCCATTGTTTTGCCGATCTGTTTCTCGAGGCATGTTTGGATCATGTGCTGGTAGGTGGCGCCGGCGTTCTTGATCCCGAAAGGCATGGTGTTGAAGTAAAATGGCCCGTATGGTGTAATGAATGTTGTTGCGGCTTGATCGGACTCCTTCATTTTGATTTGATGGTATCCGGAATATGCATCAAGGAAGCACAGCGAGTCGTGTCCTGCAGTAGCGTCAATGATTTGGTCAATACGGGGAAGAGGGAAGGGATCCTTAGGGCAAGCCTTGTTAAGGTCTTTGAAATCGACGCATGGGTGCCAGGATTTATCCTTCTTTGGTACCATTACCAAGTTTGCCAACCAGTCCGGATGTTTGATGTCTTTGATGAATCCGGCCTCGATGAGTTTGGCTAGCTCCTCCCCCATACCTTGTCGTTTGGGTTTGGAAAAGCGCCGCAGAGTTTGCTTGACCGGCTTATATCCCTTTAGTATGTTGAGGCTATGTTCGGCCAACTCGCGCGGGATCCCTTGCATATCGGAAGGATGCCAGGAGAATATATCCCAGTTTTCGCGCAGGAAGTCTCATAGTGCGGCGTCTGAGTTGCGCTCCGATAGACGTTGTCTTCTTCGGGTCTGTTGGATGGACATGAAATTCGACTATTTCTTCTGCTGGCTTGAAGGAAGTGGATTTGGGTCGTTTGTCCAGGATCACATCGTCCTTATCCACGGTGGAGCGTAGTGCGGTTAATTCTTCGACCGCAAGGGCCTCAGACAATGCCTCGAGGGCCAAGGATACGGTTTTATTGTCGGTGCGGAGGGCTGATACGTCTCCGTCGTCTCTATAATTTTTGATTGTTCCATGCCAATATTCTACAATTTTTATATACTTTTGGCAGCTTTTTATACTATTTTTGGGACTAACATATTGATCTAGTGCCCGGTGCCAGTTCCTATTTATTGCATGTTTATGTTTCACAGAAACCCAATATCAAACAGAGTCCAAACGGGATAAAAACGGACGGAGAATTATTTTGGAATATTTATGATTTTTGGGAAGTAAAATCAACGCGAGACGGTGCCCGAGGGGGCCACGAGGCAGGGGGCGCGCCCTGGACCCTCGTGGGCACCCCGTAAGGCGGTTGACGCTCTTCTTTTGCCGCAAGAAAGCTAATTTTATGAGAAAAATCTGGGCGAAAGATTCAACCCAGTCGGAGTTACGGATCTCCAGATATAAAAGAAACGGTGAAACGACAGCAGACCAGAACGCAGAAACGGAGAGAGACAGGTCCAATCTCGGAGGGGCTCTCGCCCCTCCCATGCCATGGGGACCAAGGACCAGAGGGGAAACCCTTCTCCCGTCTAGGGAGGAGGTCAAGGAAGAAGAAGAAGAAGGAGGGGGGCTCTCTCTCCCTCGCTTCCGGTGGCGCCGGAGTGCCACGGGGGGCCATCATCATCACCGCAATCTTCACCAAAAACTTCACCGCCATCATCACCAACTCTTCCCCCCTCTATGCAGCAGTGTAACCTCTCTCTTACCCGCTGTAATCTCTACTTAAACATGGTGCTCAACGCTATATATTATTTCCCAATGATGTATGGCTATCCTACGATGTTTGAGTAGATCCGTTTTGTCCTATGGGCTATTTGATGATCAAGATTGGTTTGAGTTGCATGTTTTATTATTGGTGCTGTCCTATGGTGCTCTCCGTGTCGCGCAAGCGTGAGGAATCCTCGTTGTAGGGTGTTGCAATATGTACATGATTTGCTTATGGTGGGTGGCGTGAGTGACAGAAGCACAGACCCGAGTAAGTAGGTTGTTTGCGTATGGGATAAAGAGGACTTGATGCTTTAATGCTATGGTTGGGTTTTACCTTAATGATCTTTAGTAGTTGCGTATGCTTGCTAGAGTTCCAATCATAAGTGCATATGATCCAAGTAGAGAAAGTATGTTAGCTTATGCCTCTCCCTCAAATAAAATTGCAATAATGATTACCGGTCTAGTTATCGATTGCCTAGGGACAAATAACTTTCTCGTAACAAAAAGCTCTCTACTAAAACTAATTTAGTTGTGTCTTTATCTAAACAACCCCTACTTTTTATTTACGCTCTCTTTATATTCTTGCAAACCTATCCAACAACACCTACAAAGTACTTCTAGTTTCATACTTGTTCTAGGTAAAGCGAACGTTAAGCGTGCGTAGAGTTGTATCGGTGGTCGATAGAACTTGAGGGAATATTTGTTCTACCTTTAGCTCCTCGTTGGGTTCGACACTCTTACTTATCGAAAGAGGCTACAATTGATCCCCTATACTTGTGGGTTATCAAGACCTTTTACGGCGCCCGTTCTTGGAGCAATAGCGTGGGGTGAATATTCTCGTGTGTGCTTGTTTGCTTTATCACTAAGTAATTTTTATTTGTTGTTCTTAGTTTTTCTCTATCTTTAGTTATGGATATGGAACACGAAATACCAAAAAAATTAGGTGTACTTGTTGCTCATGGAGATGGGGAACCTCCTAAAACCCTCGATGCTCGTTATGTGGCAGATATTATGTACTACTTTGATAATCCAGAGAAAACCCCATTCAATTTTGTAATGGGAGTAACGTTGGATCAACGTGAATACTTTAGGGATTATCGCTTGACACAAAAAGGAAAACTATTATGGGATCAAATTTATATATTGAAGTGGTATGCTCGGCAAGTATGCTTGAGTTATGATTATACTTGTTCTTTGTAGGATGAAGGCTCCACACCTTCCCTTTTCATGCAAATTTAATGATAATTAAACCTTAGCTTCTTATGCTAATGGTATATATGATTACTATGATGTGGAACAAATAGAAGAATTTGTTGCTTTTATGGGTGCTTATGAAATTGAATCTATGTTTAAAGAGTTAGAAGATTTTGATGATATTGTTTATAGACCTGAAAATTTAGCTATCCTCAAATATTGCTATGAGAATTATGAATACAATTTCGATATTAATGCACTTATTGAGAAAGTCCCCGCTGTCCAAGAAGAGACTAATATTTTGCAGGAATCTATGGAAGAAGAAGTTGACGAAACTGTGAGCTCATTGGATGAAAAAGATGAGGAGGAGAGCGAAGAACAAAAGGAGGAAGAGCGAATTGATCACCTGTGCCCACCTTCTAATGAGAGTAAATCTTCAACTCATACATTGTTTAATTCCCCTTCGTGCTTACCGAAGGATGATTGCTATGATGACTGTTATGATCCCTTTGATTCTTTTGAAATATCCCTTTTTGATGATGCTTGCTATGCTTGTGGCCAATATGCCAATATGAATTATGCTTATGGAGATGAACTTGCTATAGTTCCTTATGTTAAACATGAAATTGTTGCTATTGCACCCACGCATGATAGTCCTATTATCTTTTTGAATTCTCCCGAATACACTATATCGGAGAAGTTCGCCCTTATTAAGGATTATATTGATGGGTTGCCTACACATGATGATTTTAATATATATAATATGCATGTGCTTGCTGCTCCTACTTGCAATTATTATGAGAGAGGAACTATATCTCCACCTCTCTATGTTTCCAATATGATAAAATTGCAAGAAACTGCTTATACTATGCATTGGCCTTTACTAGGTGCACATGAATTGTTCTTTTATGACATGCCGATGCATAGGAAGAGAGTTAGACTTCGTCATTACATGATATATGTTGCTTTGTGCTCACTACTAAATTACAAATCATTGCTAATTAAAATTGGCTTTGATATACCTTGGGATCCGGGTGGATTCACTACTCGAGCACTATATGCCTAGCTTAATGGCTTTAAAGAAAGCGCTGCCAGGGAGACAACCCGGAAGTTTTAGAGAGTCATTTATTTCTGTTGAGTGCTTTCATATAGTTTAAAAACAAAAAATAAAGAGGGGAACCTAAAACCTTTTTTGAAAAGTAAAGTGAAAGTGAGAAAGACGAGCATTGTTAAAGTGGGAGCTAGCCTTGAACTTTGTTCATGCCCATGGAAACTTTATGAATCTTATTTACAGAAAATTTTCAACAAAAATAATTATCCCCTTGTACAATTCCATTGTATTATAAAAATAATGTGCCAAGGTTTGCCTTTAGGATGTTTACAATGCTTGTTGGTTTGTATGGTGCAGGACAGAAACTTTGGCTGTAGTGCGGGATTTTACCTTTTTTACTGGAACGTCAAATGGTCCTGATTTTTTTGCACTGTCTTTCTATACAAATTTTATATTGTTCCTAATTTTGGCAGAAGTTTTCAAGTACCAGAAGTATGGTTAATGTTCAGATTATTATAGACTATTCTGTTTTAGACAGATTCTGTTTTTGATGCATAGTTTGCTTGTTTTGATGAAACTATCAATCTATATCAGTGGATTAAGCCATGAAAAAGCTATATTATAGTAGACACAATGCAAAAAAAAAATATGAATTGGTTTGCAACAGTACTTAGAGTAGTGATTTGCTTTATTATACTAACGGATCTTACCGAGGTTTCTGTTGAAGTTTTGTGTGGATGAAGTGTTCGATGATCGAGAAGATCTCGATGTGAGAATAAGGAAGAGAGGCAAGAGCTCAAGCTTGGGGATGAACTAGGCACCCCAAGTAAATATTCAAGGATACTCAAGTGTCTAAGCTTGGGGATGCCCCGGAAGGCATCCCCTCTTTCTTCAACAAATATCTGTATGTTTTCGGATTCGTTTCGTTCATGCGATATGTGCAAATCTTGGAGCGTATTTTGCATTTAGTTTTCACTTTTATTTTATGCACCATGCTGGTATGAGATAGTCCTTGGTTGATTTATAGAATTCTCTATGCACTTCACTTATATCTTTTGAGTATGGCTTTATAGAATGCTTCATGTGCTTCACTTATATCATTTGAAGTTTGGATTGCCTGTTTCTCTTCACATAGAGAACCGCCATTTGTAGAATGATCTTTTGCTTCACTTATATTTGTTAGAGCGTGGGCATATATTTTGTAGAAAGAATTAAATTCTTGCTTCACTTATATCAGGAATTGGTCATTCACATGGTTAGTCATAAAATCATACATAAAACTTGTAGATCACTGAATATGATATGTTTGATTCCTTGCCATAGTTTTGTGATATAAAGATGGTTATATTAGAGTCATGCTAGTGGGTAGTTGTGGATTAGTAGAAATACTTGTGTTGAGGTTTGTGATTCCCGTAGCATGCACGTATGGTGAACAGTTATGTGATGAAGTCGGAGCATGATTTATTTATTGATTGTCTTCCTTATGAGTGGCGGTCAGGGACGAGCGATGGTCTTTTCCTACCAATATATCCCCTAGGAGCATGCGCATAGTACTTTGTTTCGATGACTAATAGATTTTTGCAATAAGTATGTGAGTTCTTTATGACTAATGTTGAGTCCATGGATTATATGCACTCTCACCCTTCCATCATTGCTAGCCTCTTCGGTACTGTGCATTGCCCTTTCTCACCTCAAGAGTTGGTGCAAAATTCGTCGGTGCATCCAAACCCCGTGATACGATACGCTCTATCACACATAAACCTCCTTATATCTTCCTCAAACCAGCCACCATACCTACCTATCATGGCATTTCCATAGCCATTCCGAGATATATTGCCATGCAACTTCCATCATCATCATATACATGAATCGAGCATTCATTGTCATATTGCTTTGCATGATCATAAGATAGCTAGCTTGATATTTTCATGGCTTGTCCGTTTTTTTGATATCTTTGCTACGCTAGATCATTGCACATCCCGGTACACCACCGGAGGCATTCATATAGAGTCATATCTTTGTTCTAGTATCGAGTTGTAATATTGAGTTGTAAGTAAATAAAAGTGTGATGATCATCATTATTAGAGCATTGCCCTAGTGAGGAAAGGATTATGGAGACTAAGATTCCCCCATAAGTCGGGATGAGACTCCGGACTTTACAAAAAAAATAAAAGAGGCCAAAGAAGCCGAAGAAAGAGGCCAAAGAAGCCCAGCAAAAAAATTATATATATATATATATATATATATATATATAAAGAAAATAAAAAAAGAGAAAAAGAGAGAAGGGGCAATGTTACTATCCTTTTACCACACTTGTGCTTCAGAGTAGCACTATGTTCTTCATAGAGAGAGTATCCTATGCTTTGACTTTCATATACTAGTGGGAATTTTCATTATAGAACTTGGCTTGTATATTCCGATGATGGGCTTCCTCAAACGCCCGAGGTCTTCATGAGCAAGCAAGTTGGATGCACACCCACTTAGTTTCTAGTTTGAGCTTTCATACACTTATAGCTCTTAGTGCATCCGTTGCATGGCAATCCCTACTCACTTACATTGATATCTATTGATGGGCATCTCCATAGCCCGTTGATACGCCTAGTTGATGTGAGACTATCTTCTCCTTTTTGTCTTCTCCACAACCACCATTATATTCCACCTATAGTGCTATGTCCATGGCTCACGCTCATGTATTGCGTGAAAGTTGAAAAGGTTTGAGAACGTTAAAAGTATGAAACAATTGCTTGGCTTGTCATCGGGGTTGTGCATGATGTGAATATTTTTTGTGGTGAAGATGGAGCATAGCCAGACTATATGATTTTGTAGGGATAACTTTCTTTGGCCATGTTATTTTGAAAATACATGATTGCTTTATTAGTAGGCTTGAAGTATTATTGTTTTTATGTAAAATTATAGACTATTGATTTTAATCACTTTCGTGTCTTAATATTCATGCCATGATTAGATATATGATCAAGATTATGCTAGGTAGCATTCCACATAAAAATTATCTTTTTATCATTTACCTACTCGAGGACGAGCAGGAATTAAGCTTAGGGGATGCTGATACGTCTCCGTCAGATCTATAATTTTTATTGTTCCATGCCAATATTCTACAACTTTCATATACTTTTGGCAACTTTTTATACTATTTTGGGACTAACATATTGATCCAAAGGCTCAAAGTGCCAATTCCTGTTTGTTGCATGTTTATGTTTGGCAGAAACCCAATATCAAAAGGAGTCCAAACGGGATAAAAACGGACGGAGAATTATTTTGGAATATTTATGATTTTTGGGAAGTAAAATTTGCGCGAGACGGTGCCCAAGGGGGCCACGAGGCAGGGCGCGCGCCCTGGACCCTCGTGGGCACCCCGTAAGGTGGTTGACGCTCTTCTTTTGCAGTAAGAAAGCTAATTTTATGAGAAAAATCAGGGCAAAATATTCAACCCAATCGGAGTTACGGATCTCCAGATATAAAAGAAACGATGAAAGGGCAGCAGACCAGAACGCAGAAACGGAGAGAGACAGATCCAATCTCGGAGGGGCTTTCGCCCCTCCCATGCCATGGAGACCAAGGACCAGAGGGGAAACCCTTCTCCCGTCTAGGGAGGAGGTCAAGGAAGAAGAAGAAGAAGGAGGGGGCTCTCTCTCCCTCGCTTCCGGTGGCGCCGGAGTGCCACGGGGGGCCATCATCATCACCGCAATCTTCACCAACAACTTCATCGCCATCATCACCAACTCTTCCCTCCTCTATGCAGCGGTGTAACCTCTCTCTTACCCGCTGTAATCTCTACTTAAACATGGTGCTCAACGCTATATATTATTTCCCAATGATGTATGGCTATCCTATGATGTTTGAGTAGATCCGTTTTGTCCTATGGGCTATTTGATGATCAAGATTGGTTTGAGTTGCATGTTTTATTATTGGTGCTGTCCTATGGTGCTCTCCGTGTCGCGCAAGCGTGAGGAATCCTCGTTGTAGGGTGTTGCAATATGTACATGATTTGCTTATGGTGGGTGGCGTGAGTGACAGAAGCACAGACCCGAGTAAGTAGGTTGTTTGCGTATGGGATAAAGAGGACTTGATGCTTTAATGCTATGGTTGGGTTTTACCTTGATGATCTTTAGTAGTTGCGGATGCTTGCTAGAGTTCCAATCATAAGTGCATATGATCCAAGTAGAGAAAGTATGTTAGCTTATGCCTCTCCCTCAAATAAAATTGCAATAATGATTACCGGTCTAGTTATCGATTGCCTAGGGACAAATAACTTTCTCGTAACAAAAAGCTCTCTACTAAAACTAATTTAGTTGTGTCTTTATCTAAACATCCCCTACTTTTTATTTACGCTCTCTTTATATTCTTGCAAACCTATCCAACAACACCTACAAAGTACTTCTAGTTTCATACTTGTTCTAGGTAAAGCTTAACGTTAAGCGTATGAGAGTTGTATCGGTGGTCGATAGAACTTGAGGGAATATTTGTTCTACCTTTAGCTCCTCGTTGGGTTTGACACTCTTACTTATCGAAAGAGGCTACAATTGATCCCCTATACTTGTGGGTTATCAAGGGCTATGTCTGGGTTGCTGACAAGGGTGATTATTCCATTAGGCCCGGGCATTTTTAGCTTCATATACCCATAATGAGGTATGGCTTGAAAGCGCATGAAGGCCTCTCGCCCTAACAGGGCGTGGTACCCACTGTTGAAAGGGGCCACCTGGAAAGTTATTTCTTCGGACCGATAATTCTCCGGCGTGCCGAACACCACATCAAGTGTAATTTTTTCTGCAGACCGAGCTTCCTGGCTGGGAATGATACATCGAAAGGTTGTGTTGGTTTTCTCGATGCGGCTCCTGTCTATTTCTATCTTGTGGAGCATGTCCTCGTAAATGAGGTTTAGTCCACTGCCGCCATCCATGAGGACTTTTGTAAGTCGAAAGCCGTCCACGATGGGACTGAGGACTAGGGCAGCTGGCGCTCGGACATTACGTATTTAGATTAAATCACTTTGGCGTTGAAGGTTATGGCCGTGTCGTTCCAGGGGTCAATTGCGGCGACCTGGCAAACTTCAGCGAGATCGCGCAGGGTCCTTTTACGCTTGTTGTTTGATGCAAATGTCTCGAAGACTGCCAATACTCTGTTGTCATCGTTTGCTGGAGGGTGTGGTTCTGGGGTGTCCTTGATAAGGATGTTCTCGCCGCTCTTGGCCACCTTCCGAAGTATCCAACATGCTCTAAGGCTGTGGGTTGCCACGGTATCCGGCGTCGTGTGTATTTTGCATGGGCCATTGAGCCATCCCTCCAGAATGGTACCGTGCAACGTAATAGGTTTATGTTTTTTGACTGTTCGGCTGGGTGTGCCACGTGGGCGCGTCCTTTTTGCCTATAGGGGGAGCCGGGATGGTTCCCAGCAAGTTGCCCGAGTTTTCCAGGCGCTTTCCATCGCGCTATACTTTTGTACGATAGTTGCTAGGTCAGCGAACTTTGGTATGCGACGGTGATTGATTGCGTTAAGGATACCTTCGTCCGCGCAGTTGTTGGAGAATGCTGCTATCGCATCTTCATCGCGGCAGTCTTTTACCTTGTTTTTGATAAGGAGGAATCTGGCCCAGAAGTGGTGGACCGTTTCCTGAGACTGTTGTTTGATGCTCCTGAGAGCATCTATGTCCAGGTGGGTGGGTGGAATTGAATCCGAACCCTGACCCAATTTTGGATCCGGAGTTTGGAGGTCTACTGGGTTGGACAGTTCGGGCTCTGGGATATCGGCTGATTTTTTAGGCTCATCGTCCAACTTCATGTTCGGAGGAAGATACATGCTTTTCTGCCGGAGAATGTCCGGCTCTTCGAGATCGGCGATCCGAACATAGTCCATCCTCAATATAGTGGAAGAGTTGCTCCGCTCCTCGACTACCGCTATCTGATGGGTGATCGGTGGAGTTTTAATTTCTCTCTGGTCGGGTTTAAGCCCAAACCGATCGTAGTCTGTAGTGACCCCCAAGGTGGCCATGCGATCCAGGAGTTCGTTCAATGACGATAACTCCATTGGATCCATGCGGGCGGAGTATTCAGGATCAACCCGGAGGCGATTTTCGATGACTCGAGAGGTCATCATCGGCTTGAGGGCCGAGCCGACGGTCAAGATGAAGCCGCTGAGTCGGAGGGTCTGGCCCAGGGCCAGGGCTCCTCCGGAGATGATATTATCCTTGACAACAAGGCGAGCCATCGACCCTCTCGGTGACGGCACAGTGGAACTCCCAATGAAAGCACCAATGTCGGTGTCAAAACCGGCGGATCTCGGGTAGGGGGTCCCGAACTGTGTGTCTAGGATCGATGGTAATAGGAGACGGGGGACAGAATGTTTACCCAGATTCGGGCCCTCTCTATGGAGGTAATACCCTACTTCCTTCTTGATTGATCTTGATGAATATGAGTGTTACAAGAGTTGATCTACCACGAGATCGTAATGGCTAAACCCTAGAAGTCTAGCCTATGAGTATATGGTAATGAATCTATCCTATCCGGACTATGCCCTCCGGTTTATATAGACACCAGAGAGATCTAGGGTTACATGGAGTCGGTTATATAGGAGGAAATTTTCATAATCGATCGCCTAGCTTGCCTTCCACGCCAAGTAGAGTCCAATCCGTACACGGGAGTCTTCGGCCTTCATGTCTTCATAGCCCATCAGTCCGGCCCAACAGATAACTGGCCGGACGCCCGAGGACCCCTTAGTCCAGGACTCCCTCACTCTTCAACCCGCGCCTTGTTACCCTGAAATATTTAAGATAAATCTTTGTCTCGTTGTGCTCTGATAACTCACTCCGTCTCAACCCGCGCCATGCTATTCCAAAATTACAACGCGCGCGAAAACTCCCACCTCCTGTGAAATCCCGACACGCGAAATGCCCGTGATACCCGTGAACCGAAAGAACCGCCTCAAATCAGTGGGGGTACTTTCATAACATACCCCACATTTCGGACAAGCGCGTCCCTAGGCCATGGTTCCCCACTCCCATCCCATCCGCCCACCCATTCGTACACCGAGGCCGGGAAAACCCGCGAAGCCCCACACCCTCCTCCGCCCGCCACATAGCCGGAGCCTCTTCCCCGACGACATCGTCCACAGCAACACCTCGATGTCCTCATCCACCGTAGCGGATGAGGATCCGTCGTCGATCTGGTCGTCCTGCCAGTTCATCCACCCCGTCCTCCACCTCCAAGGAGTTGCCCCAACGTTCCTGAGGGAGTCCTGGATTAGGGGGTGTTTGGATGGCCGGACTATGACCTTTGGCCGGACTCCTGGACTATGAAGATACAAGATTGAAGACTTCATCCCGTGTCCGGATGGGACTTCCCTTGGCGTGGAAGGCAAGCTTGGCGATACGGATATGTAGATCTCCTCCCATTTGTAACCGACTCTATGTAACCCTAACCCCCTCCGGTGTCTATATAAACCGGAGGGTTTTAGTCCGTAGGACGAACAACAATCATACCATAGGCTAGCTTCTAGGGTTTAGCCTCTGATCTCGTGGTAGATCTACTCTTGTACTACCCATATCATCAATATTAATCAAGCAGGAGTAGGGTTTTACCTCCATCGAGAGGGCCCGAACCTGGGTAAAAACATCGTGTCCCTTGTCTCCTTTTACCATCCGCCTAGACGCACAGTTCGGGACCCCCTACCCGAGATCCGCCGGTTTTGACACCGACATTGGTGCTTTCATTGAGAGTTCCTCTGTATCGTCACCTTTAGGCCCGATGGCTCCTCCAATCATCAACAATAATGCGGTCCAGGGTGAGACTTTTCTCCCTGGACAGATCTTCGTGTTCGGCGGCTTTGCACTGTGGGCCAATTCGCTTGGCCATCTGGAGCAGATCGAAAGCTAGGCCCCTGGCCATCAGGTCAGATTTGGAAGTTTGAACTACACGGCCGACGTCCGCAGAGACTTGATCTTCGACGGGTTCGAGCCACAGCCAAGCGCGCCGCACTGTCACAATGGGCATGATCTAGCTCTGCCGCTGAACAGTGCCCTAGGGGTCACACCAGTGTCCGCTCCGACCCTTAGCTCACAGACGGCTGCGCCAATCGAGGACGGGTGGCTGGACACCGCCTCGGGGGCTGCAATCTCCACGGCGATCGAGCCGAACACCATACCTGTCCTTTGCGAAGCTCGTGACTCCAAGGTGCCGGACTCCTCTCCGGACTCCGAACCTTCCGCGCCCCTGCCAATCGAATCTGATTGGGCGCCGACCATGGAGTTCACCGCCGCGGACATCTTTCAGTGCTCGCCTTTCAGCGACATTCTGAATTCACTAAAGTCTCTATCTTTATCAGGAGAGCCCTGGACGGACTATGGTCAGCAAGGTTGGGACGCGGACGACGAAGAAATTCAAACCCCACCCACCACCCACTTCGTGGCCACTGTCGATGATTTAACCGACATGCTCGACTTCGACTCCGAAGACATCGACGGTATCGACGCATTTATGCAGGAGACGATCAAGAACCAGCGCCTACAGTGGCCTCGGAAGGCCACCTCGTCGTATGACATATACATGGTGGACACCCCAAAAGAAGGGAGCGGCGATGGAACAATGGAGGATGACCCCTCCAAGAAACAGCCTAAGCGCCGGCGTCAGCGGCGCCGCTCTAAATCCCGCCATAGCAAAAGCAGCGATTAAAGCCTTTGGAGACAATAACACATGACGGTGCGAACACAACCCCTCCGCAGGATTCAAAGACAGAGGATGGAGAAGCCAACCCTCATGAGAGAGCGGCGCAGAGAGAGGTAGAGGACGATAATTACATGCCTCCCTCCGAAGGCGAGGCAAGCCTCGACGACAGCATTTAATTTGTCGTGCCTGAGGATCCCGTCGAACAAGAGCGTTTCAAACGCAGGCTTATGGCCATGGCAAGCAGCCTCAAGAAAAAACAGCAACAGCTTAGAGCTGACCAAGACTTGCTAGCCGACAGATGGACTGATGTCGTTGCGGCCGAAGAGTACGAACTCGAACGCCCCTCCAAGAGCTACCGAAAACGCAGACTGCTACCCTGATTAGAGGAGCAAGCACCTAGACCTATATCACCAGCGCATGATGCGGCCGACCGGCCACCTTGTGGCCGTGACAGAGAGGCCTCTCGGCCCTCCACTCAAGCCGCACCCCGGCGTCGCTCAAAGAATACCAAGGCACGGGGAAATGCGCCAGACCAGCGAGATATATTGGAAGACAGGGCAAGGCAAACAAGATCGATCTATGGATCGCGTGGGCGCCCCATGACACGTGACGATAACCGTCATGCCGGATATGGTAAATCCGGTAGGGCCGAATTCTGATGAGACAAAGCTCATTGGAGCTACGCCGTGACATAGCCCAATACTGAGGCGCCAGACACCCACTATGCTTCACAGATGAAGTAATGGATCATCAAATCCCGAGGGTTTCAAACCCGTAAACATCGAGTCATACGATGGCACAACAGATCCGGCGGTATGGATCAAGGATTATCTCCTTCATATCCACATGGCCCGCGGCGATGATCTACACGCCATCAAATACCTCCCACTCAAGCTTAAAGGACCAGGCATTGGCTTAACAGCTTGCCAGCAGAATCAATTGGTTGTTGGGAGGACCTGGAAGCTGCATTCCTCGACAACTTCCAGGGCACCTATGTGCGACCACGAGACACCGATGACCTAAGCCACATAATTCAGCAGCCAGAGGAATCGGCCAGACAATTCTGGACATGGTTCCTAATGAAGAAAAATCAAATAGTCGACTGTCCAGACGCAGAGGCCCTTGCAGCCTTCAAGCATAACATCCGTGACGAGTGGCTTGCCCGGCACCTAGGACAGGAAAAGCCGAAATCCATGGCAGCCCTCACGACACTCATGACCCGCTTTTGCGCGGGAGAAGAAAGCTGGCTAGCTCGTAGTAACAACATGACCAAGAGCCCTGGTAATTCGGATACCAAGGAAAGCATTGGCAGGTCGCGTCGCAACAAGCAAAAGCGCCGCATTAACGGCGACAATGCTGAGGATACGACAGTTAATGCCGGATTCAGAGGCTCTAAACCCGGTCAGCGGAAAAAGCCATTCAAAAGAAACACTCCGGGCCCGTCCAATTTGGACCGAATACTCGATCGCTTGTGCCAGATACACGGCACCCCCGAAAAACTAGCCAACCACACCAACAGGTATTGTTGGGTGTTCAAGCAGGCATGCAAGTTAAACACTGAAAACAATGACAAGGGGCTGCATAGCAATGACGAGGAGGAGCCTCGGCCGCCGAACAATAGGGGAAAGAAGGGTTTCCCCCACAAGCACGAACGGTGAACATGATATACGCAACCCACATCCCCGAAAGGGAACGGAAGCGTGCACTCAGGGACGTATATGCGTTGGAGCCAGTCGCCCCAAAGTTCAACCAATGGTCCTCCTGCCCGATCACTTTCGATCGAAGGACCACCCACTAGCATCCGCCATGGCGGATTCGCGCATTGGTTCTAGACCCAATCATTGACGGATTTCACCTCACTAGAGTCCTTATGGACGGTGGCAGCAACCTGAACCTGCTTTATCGAGGATACGCGCGGAAAATGGGCATAGATCCTCAAGGATTAAACCCACAAAGACGACCTTTAAAGGCGTCATACCAGGTGTAGAGGCCAACTATGACAGCTCGATTACACTTGAGGTGGTCTTGGATCCCGGATAATTTCCGAGCGAGGAGTTAATCTTCGACATAGTCCCGTGCTGCGGTGGCTATCACGATCGCTTTCGGACGAACCGCATTTGCAAAGTTCAATGCGGTGCCGCACTACGCATACCTCAAGCTCAAGATGCCAGGCCTTCGAGGAGTCATTACGGTCAATGTAAACACCAAACGCTCTCTCCGAATGGAGGAGCATACGGCGGCCCTCGCGGCGGAAGTACATAGCGGCCTCTCAAGGCAATTCTCCAGTCCGGCCATTAAATGACCGGACACCGTCAAGCGCGCCCGGAGCAACCTACAACAAGACCGCCTGGCACTTTCCGAGCACGCGTAGCAATGCGGACCCAACCCCAGCCCTCGCGAAATTGCGAAACCAGTACTACGCTTACATAACTACGCTCTGGAAATACCATGGGCATAGGGGGGGGGGCACGACCACGGCATGCCCAAAATGCGGCTCAACCGCACAAGGGGCTCCTGATTTTGTCATTCTTTTTTTTCTTCTTACTTTCAGGACTCCACATTCCGGAAGGCCTGTCCGGCAGTATAATCGCCGAACACACGATGCAACAGCCAGGGAGGCAGAAAGCTACGTCGAGTGTCCATGTGGTCTCTATAACGAGCAGTATACTTGTTTCACATATCATCCCGCAGCTCGCCCCTGGAGGGGAACATGTCAAATAGTCCCATCTCTTGCTTATCGCACTATTTGTATCGTTCTGCTTTTACCGCGGACTTTTTCGAATAAACAATACATAGCTTTTTTCTATTATTGCATTCCTTTTTTTTATAAATACATGTTCAGTTATCACATTATGCAACCGTACACTTTGGTACGGCCAATACACTAGGGGCTTACGTACCCCAGAATATGGTGTGAGAAGTCCGAACACTCTCATGAGTGCGGCACCCCGAACTTATAGCATTATATGCATCGGCTCCGAATCATGTCTTAGGTCAATAGTTGGGTTTGCCCGGCTCCCATGTTTTGGTACCTTACGTTCCGTTATATCGGCTAGGGTAGCCTTTGGGAGAACCACTGCGATTGTGCCCCGGTTGAGCTGGGCTAAGCACCTCAGTGGAGAAAGCTAAAACTGACCGTCATGATAGGGCGAGAGCCGGTCGCTGTTCGAGAGGTTTTCCAGTCCCTAAAGACTTATGCCGCTTAGAGCGAGGATTCGGCTTTGTCCGGCCTAGGCGTGGATAGCGCCCCGAACTCGGTCTTCCGAATACTAGGGGCTTCTCCGAAATTTAAAATTATAGAATTCTATGGCTAAGTGAGAGTGTTCAAGCATTATAGTCTGATTGCCTTGTTCGTTGTGTTGAGCGCCTCCCTCGAAGGACCCAATAATGGGAAAAAGAGCGCTCAAGTTTATCCCGAAAACCCCAGCACTCGTGGCATGGGGGCAGAAGCCAATGACTCGCCATCTCTCAATTTTGATAAACGGCCGCATAGAAGGTAATATTTTAAATTCAAAAACGTTGCTTAGCGCATATGAACAAGTTTTCAGCGTACATGATCACAAATGCGAGTTTACTCAAAAATTACATCTTTGGAGCACTCATCCGCTATACGGCGGGCACCCTTCAGGATGCCCTCACAATACATTTCGAGCTTGCGATGCTCCTTGCCCGGCGGTGGTCCGTCCGTCACAAGCTTCTCAGCGTCCATCTTGCCCAGTGCACTTTAGCGCGGGCAAGGGCCCTACGGGCACCTTCGATGCGTACAGAGCGCTTGATGACTTCAAGCCTTGGACAGGCATCCACCAGCCGCCTTACCAGCCCGAAGTAGCTCCCAGGCATGGCTTCCCCAGGCCACAGCCGGACTACGAGACCCTTCATGGCCTGTTCGGCCACCTTATGGAGTTCGACCAGCTGCTTCAGCTGGTCGCTCAAGGGCACCGGGTGTCCGGCCTCAGCATACTGAGACCAGAACACCTTCTCCGTCGAGCTCCCCTCTTATTTCGGTAGAATGCGGCAGCGTCGACACACTCCGGGAAGATTTGCGAATGCTCTGCAGAGCTCAGACTGGAGTAAGTAACAAGTAATTCACTTTTGCGTGCTTGCTTTGCATAAAGAATGACTTACCCGCCGCTATCTTCTTCATCGCCTGAATTTCCTGGAGGGCTTTTTGGGCTTCGGCCTTGGCAGATTTGGCGCTCTCAAGCGCCGAGGCGAGCTCAGACTCTCGAGTCTTTGAGTCAAGCTCCAAACTCTCGTGTTTTTTCACGAGAGCCTGGAGCTCTTGCTGCACCTCCGCCACCCGCGCCTCCTACTTCTCTCGCTCGGTGCGCTCCACGGCGGCATTGTTTTCGGCCTTGGACAACGCTTCCTTCAGGGTCGCCACCTCGGTTGTGGCCCCTGTAATACTCACGTTGGTCCTGTCATTTTTTGCAACCACATCTTTTTTATATACTTACATAAGGTATTACTTACCTTCCTTGTCCTCGAGCTGCTTCTTGGAAAGGCCGACCTCGTTCTCGGACTGCTCGAGGCTCTGCTTCAATGCATTGACCTCCGCAGTCAAGGCGGGCAGAGGTCAAGAAAGACAACCTGCATTCCCATATTGACATACTTATGTTAGACTCTCACAGATGTCTTTTGATCCTCAGTTTGGCTTTTCTTTCCGAACACCAAACTGAGCATCAGGGGCTACTGTCTATGCGGTAATATTTTTACATATCTTAAACACATACCTCAAAGCCTGCTAGAAGCCTGGCACATGCTTCGGTCAACCCGCTCTTGGCGGACTGAACCTTCTGGATCACCACACTTATAATAGTGCGGTGCTCCTCGTCGATGGAGGCGCCGTTAAGCACCTCCAGCAGATTATCCGGTGCCTCCGGTTGGATGGAGGTCACCGGCGTCGTAGTTTCGCCCTTCTTACTAGGGGGCGCCCGCCGGACTCCGCAACCACTGAATGTTCCGGGGCGGTGCCCGGCCTAGGTCCGGACTTGGAGCCCTTCGGGGTTTTATCCCCTTTTCGCCTGGAGTCCGGGAGGTCGCCTTGCGGCGCCTCCAGGACCACCTCCTCCTGGCTTGGCCCCTTTTGGGACGCCACCTCGGTGTCATCGCGGCGTGAGGAGAGGAGGCGGTCGGAAGTGAAGTGTTGTTCACATCCGACGAACCCGTGGAACCACTCGAGAAGTGTCGAGCCCGGCCTTGGGCGGACTGCATGATTATATTCGGCGTCAGAAGGTACTGTGCAATAAAGGAACGCCATGAGTTATTTTGGTATCCGGATACTTACGATCTTGCCAGGGGCTTGGCCCTTGATGGCCACTCCTCTTCGCCGTCGTCGGCGTTGGTGGAGTAGTCCGGAGGAAGAGTCCTCCCCTTCTTGGACCCTCCGGGCCCCCCAGTTGGGTTGGCCTTCCTTTTCATTCCTCCCCCCGCTGGAGGGGGAGAGGCTTCTTCTTCCTCCCCCCGCTGGACGGGGAGAGGCTTCTTCTTCCTCCTCCTCGTCTTCGGAGGAGGAATGCGCCTCGGAGTCGTCGGACGATGAATCTGGCACCACCGAGCGCCGGGAACTCTTTCGAGTTCCTGTGGCCTTCTTCTTGGCCTTCTTCTCCGGCACCACGTAAGGTGCCGGGACCAGCAGCCCCGTCAAGTGGGCGTCTGCTGGATCTTCGGGCAAAGGAGCCGGACAGTCGATCTGTCCGGTCTTCTTCTGCCATTCCTGTCAAAGGAACGGGACCTTAGATCCCGCATAGAGTTAAACTATGAAATACAAGTATCCCGTAAAGGGTAAAATAAGCTTACCACGCTGGCTTACGCCAGCGCGGAATCCGCGATCCTCGGTGATGGGAGGAGGAACCTCGGCGCCCTTGAATAGCACCTTCCAGGCATCCACGTGCGTTGTGTCGAAGAGCCTGGTCAGAGTTTGGTGCTGGGTCGGGTTGAACTCATATAAATTAAAAGCCCGTCTTGACACGGGAGGATCCGGCGGATGAGCATGACCTGGACTACGTTGACGAGTTTAACCTCTTTGTTCACCAGGTCTTGGACGCAGGATTGGAGTCCGGTCCGCTCTTCCGAATTACCCCACGACAGGCCCTTCTCTTTCCAGGAGGTGAGCTGTGTGGGGATGCCAGATCGGAATTCGGGGGCCGCTTCCCATTTAGGGTCACGCGGCTCGGTGATGTAGAACCACCCCGATTGCCACCCCTTTATGGTCTCCACGAAGGAGCCCTCGAGCCATGTAACGTTGGGCATCTTTCCCACCATGGCGCCTCCGCACTCCGCTTGTTGGCCGCCCACTACCTTCAGCTTGACATTGAAGGTCTTTAGCCATAAGCCGAAGTGGGGCTTGATGCGGAGGAAAGCCTCGCATACCCATTTATAAACGCCGAGATGTTGAGGACGAAGTTCGGGGCCAGATCGTGGAAATCCAGGACATAGTAGAACATGAGCCCCCGGACAAACGAGTGAAGTGGGAAACCTAGTCCGCGGAGGAAATGGGTGAGGAACACCATGCTCTCATGGGGCCTGGGGGTGGGGATGAGCTGCCCCTTGTCTGGGAGCTGGTGCGTGATGTCGTTAGACAAGTATCCGGCCTCCCTCAACTTTTTGATGTGTCCCTCCGTGACGGAAGAGACCATCCACTTGCCTCCTGCTCCGGACATGGCTGGAGAAGGTTGAGGTGGGAAGTGCAGACTTGGTATTTGGAGCTCGAGTCTTGTGAAAATGGATAAGCAAAGGAGGAAGAAGGCGTAGATGGAAAAGGTGGATCCTTATCCCCTCATATGGGCGGACGAAACTATGTGCCCCCACCAGCCTGGTAAAACTCGCTTATCTCCCAAGCGCCATAAATTAATGGCACGTTTGGGTTACCCACGCCCGTATTGATGAGAATCCTGGAATAAGGGGACACGATCTCTGCTTCAACAAGGCGTGCCAAGGAAACCGCCTCGCTAAGTGCGCTGAGGTGGGACAGTAAAAAACGATTCAAATAAAGGCTTGGCCGTGGTGTGATGTCACACTGCAAAATATGTCAGCAGATTGGATTTGTGTAAGTATTATTCTCTCTACGGTGGTATGTGGAAATTATTTTGCAGAGCCGGACACTATCCTTGTGTTCAAAATCTTCTATGAAGTATTCAGAGGAGGAACCCGCCTTGCAATGCCGAAGACAATCTGCGCGCCGGACTAAATCGTCATTGAAGCCTGGTTCAGGGGCCACCGAGGAGTCTGGATTAGGGGTGTCCGGATGGCGGACTTTGACTTTTGGCCGTACTCCTGGACTTTGAAGATACAAGATTGAAGACTTCGTCCCGTGTCCGTATGGGACTTTCCTTGGCGTGGAAGGCAAGCTTGGCGATACGTATATGTAGATCTCCTCCCTTTTGTAACCGACTCTATGTAACCCTAACCCTCTCCGGTGTCTATATAAACCGGAGGGTTTTAGTCCGTAGGACGAACAACAATCATACCATAGGCTAGCTTCTAGGGTTTAGCCTCTCTGATCTCGTGGTAGATCCACTCTTGTACTACCCATATCATCAATATTAATCAAGCAGGAGTAGGGTTTTACCTCCATCGAGAGGGCCCGAACCTAGGTAAAAACATCGTGTCCCTTGTCCCCTGTTACCATCCGCCTAGACGCACAGTTCGGGACCCCATACCCGAGATCCGCCGGTTTTGACACCGACAGTTCCCCTCGTCTTTCGCGCCACCTCCATTCCCACACCACCGTCTTCACCTGCACCACCGGAAGAGCATCATCATCACCGTTTCCTCGGATGAAGCTGCGGCCTAATCGGCGCCACCAAAGAGGTTGTACACTAATCGCTGCATTTTATTCTTGATTCGATCTCACGGTGCTGCCGGCGCTCGGTCCCGAGCGGACACAGCGCGGCTCCATCCACAGCGGCGTCGCTGGCCACTTCCTCCATGGCGTCGCTCCCTCGGCGGCGACGTCCACATCAGTAGGAGCTGCTGCTGCTTTAGCTCTCGCTCGCGCTGCTGCTCTGCTCTTGCTCTTGGTCCCTGCCTTGTCTGCTCTTGCTCTTGCTCGCGCTACTGCTCTCGCTCTTGCTCTTGCTTGTGATGCTGCTCTGATTTAGCTACACTTCAGTCGACTGAATCGACTTTAATTTGGGTCAGTCGATTTTCAGGGGGTGGGGGGCTCGCCGGAGTTAAGGAAGAACGAGCGGCAGCGGGGAGGGGGCCTCGCCGGAGAGGCACCCCACTATCTATCTTAGGGTTCAGGGTGGGGGCAGTGGTCGCCGGCTTTGGTGGGGCGGTGGCGTGGGGATCGCCGGAGAAAAAGCTTGCACGGGGGGGCTAGAGGGATGGCAGGCGTGGCGACCCGGCAGTGGGGAGTGTTTTCGGGGCTGGCGGGCCGGCCGCGGGCGGCGGGGGGCGGCTGTTTGGCCGGTGGTGGCTGGCGACTCAGGGGGTTGGAGGTTGAAGATGAACTTCAGGCCCTTGGTTTCATATCCAACAGCTACAAAATTGACTGACCAGAGATGAAAAAATTAGTCGACTGACGTGTAGCCTCACATCTAGTGCGTTCAATTTCGACAGTAAAATTCAGTTTCGACAGCAAAATTCAGTTTCGACAGTTAAGTTCAGTTTCAATAGTTAAATTCAGTTTCGACAGTTAAGTTCGGAGATGAGCGGCTGATGTATTTTACATCTAGCACTTTGTGGTTATGTATTTTACGTCATCTATTGGAGATGCTATTAGAATTCCACTCAGGTTAACGTTGTCTCTCTTGTCCTGCTTCAGCCTCGGCGTCGTACAACTCATCGGAGCTGCTCCAATGACGAAACCCTCCATCACAGCGGAGCAGTACCTCGGGCTCCATCTCCAGACACCTAAGATCTTCTTCCCCTCCTCTAACAGCCAAGTCAGCCGGATCATCCTCACCGGCCAACCCAATCACGCTGAGATCAACATGGCTTCGCCAAAGAGGTTGTACACTTGTTGCATCTCTTTTTTACTCTACATGTTATATATATTGTCCACTGAGCACACGGAGTAACGGGAAATACAATTATTTTATCCTACTATATGACAAGGAGTGAGGTACCAGGAAACTTAGCTATCCGTGATGGACTCTCTTGAATGCCATCATTATTTATCTCTGCGCGTTTGAGCTGTGTATTTATCGATGGCCCTGGGAGTTGAGCTAGTAGGGCAGTGGCCTGGGTCCAAAGTAATAGAAGTAGCACAAAAACATTTTTTTAGTGTAGGCTTTTCCTTGCTCAAGCCTGCCTACTAGAAACGCCAGTGCTTGAAAGGAAAAGTGAATGAAAAACATATGAATTGGAAAGTTTCGTATGGTACTACTTTTCATGAATTTGGTGCAAAGGAATGGAGCAAAGGAAAACTGTAGGATTTGTTCCTTTAGTGTCTCCTTGAAAGAAAAACTGTAGGAATTTTAATTTCCACTTGTACTCCTTTTCATATTCCTATTCATGAAGCACAAGACTAAGAGATAGTAGCATAATAGCATTATAACCATACATTTTCTTGTGGTTTGACTTAATCTCACCATGCTTCTTTGCATCCTGTGATCTTCCAATTCTTGTGAACCAAACACCCAAATTGGCAGAAATCATGTGTTTTTAAATTCTCTGTTTTGCACGTGCATTCCTATCCTATTCCTGTCTATTTCCTATCCCTGCATTGTTAGAATCCCAAATTCAAACAAGCCCTTACACAATTACTTGTGTTACAGATATGTGTCAAAGAAAACCTTGTGTGGTTTGTCCTGCTCCTGCGGTGCTGTGTTCCACCCCAGCTCAACTGCTCCAATGACGAAAGGGTTCACCACAGCAGGGATCCGCTCTCCAGACTGTCTTTCGCTGCCTCAGATCTTCTTCCCCGCCGCTGGCAGCCACGACAACTGCATTACCATCATCAACTGAGCAGATGACCTTGAGGACTACACGGGTCCGCAAGAGAGGTCGCACTCTTCTGTGTCTGCTTATGTTATGCATCGCTTAATATGATGGCATGCTACTTTATCATCGTGTTCATCTATTAGACTCCGAGTCAGGTCCAAACTTATGCTGAAACTTGAGTTTTAAATGGTTGTGGGGTACATATTGGGGCAGCAATCAGTACTATCTGTCTACTATCTAGTTAATCTCGGGTGTCTACTATGAGTTTCATGTTGGTTGAAAACAAACATTAAAGGAGCAATTATCAGTATTTTTTAACTAAAGCTATTATCTGCCTGCTATCATTGGTTTTGGGTCTATCCACAGTTTGCAACCATCACTCTAGATTTGTGCATGCACTCCTTACATAATCTCACTATGTTTTATTCCTATGCATGTCGGGTATTGTACACAATGGAACTGAACATGTAGAGCAAAAGAGACGAGCCTTGCGTGGCAATAAAATTTCATGCAGACGTCGCTCCATGGTGGGTGCAAAGGCAGCCCCCCTCCACCCATTTCGGATCGTAATCAAGAGGAAGATAATTGTTTTGAGGGGGATTCAGAAGCAGAAGACCACTCCTATTTACCCCATGAGGTCTTCTCTCTAACTTGGCATGATGATGTTGGTAATATCATGCATATGGTGCCTTGCATTGCTTACTGTATACATCAAAGATGTCATCTACTTAGTTTAGACATGCTTTGTATCTATGCCATCTGTTTAGTTTCTTTATCGTATATGTGAATCATGCAATGCCATCTTGTTTAGCCAGTCATCATATATGTGAATTTTGCAATGTCACCCTGGTTAGCCAGTCATCTTATATGTGAATTATATCATTACATCATTTTTTTACGTGTTAAATTTGTCAACAAATTTAGTACATTCAATTACTCTTCCTGTGCATCAGACATTCGGCACGGTCATGGAAAAATCTGGAGTGGAAACAAGGTCTTCAGAGCAGACAATGCTATCGGACGAAGCGCATGTCTTCTTTGGTTCTGAGATAGCTCCTCGGAGGAGGATTCAGAGACAGATGACCATTCCTATTTCCCGAGGTGCATGCTCTAACTTGGCAGGGTTATGTTGCTCATATCGCATGTATGGTATCTTGCATTGCTATGTCATTTGCTTAGTTTAGACATGCTTTGTGTGAATGCCACCTATTTAGTGTCTAATTACCATATATGTGAATTATGCAATGCCATCTTGTTGCAAGACATTATATATGTGAATTATGCAATGCTATCTTGTTGCAAGGCATTATATAGGTGAATTATGCAATGCCATGCTGTTTAGCCAAGTGTCATATATGTGAATTATATCATGTCGTCCTTTTTTTGTATTTCTCATTGCTTTTGTCGACAATGTTTGTATATTCAACTGCTCTTCCTGTGCATCAGCCATTTGAATTGGTGGTGGAGAAATCTGGAGTGAAAACAAGGTCTTGAGAGCAGACAATGCTACCTGCTGAAATAGATATCTTGCTGGTTACAGTTAGCTCTTTAGAGGAGGATTCAGAGGCAGATGACCAGTCATATTATCCCCCTGAGGTGTATGCTCAAACTTGGCAGGTTATATTACTCATATCATGCATATGTTGTATTGCAATGCTTAGTTTTTACATCATATACACGATATTGAATGCCATCTCCTTAGTTGACACATCATATATGCGATTGCCCTCTGCTCACTTCCTTAGTATATAAATCATATATTTGAATTATATCATGCCATGATGTTTACATAGACAGCATGTATCTGAATTATGGCATGCCAACCCATTTTCTAAAGACATAATATAGTTATATCATCTCATCCTGTTTACATAGTCATCATATTTTGAATTTATCCTTATATCTGTGAATTATATCATGCCATCATGCTTCCATCGACGACATGTTTGTGATTTATGGCATGCCAACCACTTTAACAGACAGATCGTATAGTTATATCATGTCATCATGTTTACATAGTCATCATATTTTGAAGTATGTCATTCTATCCTGTTTAGTTAGCCATCATACATGTGAAATTGTGTCATGCTATCCTGTTTAATTAGCCATCATATATGTGAAATTATGTCCTGCTATTCTGTTTGGTTAGACAACATAAATGTGAATTATTCATGCCCTGTTTTCTTCCCTACTATCCGTTGCACCTGTCTATCTTACTATGTCTGTACATTCAATTACTTTTCTTGTTTATCAACCATTTCAATTGGAGGGGGTGATGGCAGTATCTGTGGGAGTAAAAGCACGGTCTTCAGAAAAGATTGTGCTACTTGTCAATGGAGATAGAACCACGGTTGTACCTGCCCAAGAACCAGCCCCACCACACATAACCCAGACTCACGCAGATTGTACCCCTACCCAGTTGGACAAAGAACCAGCTACACCCCTTCTAACCCCAACCCCAGCAGATAGTAACCCAGTTCCCATTGACACAGCACCGTCTGCACCATAGAGCACCCAAACATGAGCAGTTAGTAAGGCAACTGCAGTGCCCAAAGCACGAGGACCACCACTCCGAACCCCAAGTCAATGCTTAAAGCAGAAGAAGAATATTTCTTAGGTCAGGTTCCGTAGCTATGGTTCATACTACTTTGCTCTTGAAAGAACTGGTGTATCACCGGCATTCATATATTAAGCAGGTAGAAGGCGAGAAATATGTTCATGATCAAGTGATCATGATTGGTTACAAGAGAAGGGTTTAAAAAACCCTGAAAACCAGGGCTGAATAGAAATTTGAGCCTAGCCTAGATCCCCTAGTAGCGTTGCAAGGCACTTTGCCCTTGCTAGCTTCCAACTCTCTGCATCACTTCTGATCGCGGCGATCACATTGCAGATTTGGTTTGACTCATGTCTGAAAGTTCTGTTGTTCCTCTCCTTCCAGATGTGCCATGTGACAAGAAAGATCATCGTCTTGAGCCTCTCTCTGAGCCTTGGTCTTGACTATTGGATGAGGTTGCGCATTCTGCAAATGGAGGAGGTGAGGTGGTCTGAGGACGCGGCGAGGCGCATGAGGCTGTCACAGTCATTCCAGGTTGAGATCCTTCTCCATATTTCCTTACTAACCGGGCAATCCCAAAAGAGATGTACTGATGTCTCCAGATTTCTTGTGCATAGAGTGCAGAAGTATCCATTCTCCCATCCTCTGCGTTGGAGTCTATCGTTGCACCAGAGACGAATTTTGAGCAATAGCCAAAAGAAAACTTTTATGTTTCCGGGTGCCCAGGTTTTCCATATGAGCTGCTTGTCTTCCGTCTTCTGTAGATTGCTGAATTGCGCTTTGTAAGCTGACTTTGCGCTATATATGCTAGCGCTCTGAAGATTCCAGGAGATCTCATCTTCCACCTGGGGTTGCAACAAGACCGCTTCGGCCCGCAGAGCTCTCCAGAGGATGATGAAGCTGTGAATCAGGTCTTCATTGGGGCGTACCTTGATGTCCAACACCCATTTATCATTTTCAAGTGCATCAGCAACGCATCTGTTTTTACCTCGTGATCGCTTGAACAGCTCCGGGAACAAAATGGCAAGGTTTGGAGAGGTGATCCATGGGGATTGCCAGAAGGAAGCCGCCCTGCCGTTTCCAAGAGTCGCGGTGGTTGCATTGTCGAACATGGCCTTGTCTTCCTTATCACATGGTAGTTCCGATCCCTTCCAAGGTCTGTCTTCATTTTGCCATGACAACCACAACCATCGAAGCCGCAAGGCGTGAGAGAATTTCTGCAGGTAATGGATGCCAAGGCCTCCATACTCAGTCGGTGTGCAGATGTGCTTTCAGGCAACCTTGCATTTGCCTCCGCTGAGCTCATCCTCTTGCGTCCAAAGAAACTTTTGCCGACCTTTATCAATCTCTTTGAAAAGAAGCTTGGGCGGCCGAAGAACAGAGAGTGCAAATGTTGGGATTGCAGATAGGACGCTTCGAATAAGCACTCTTCTCCCTGAGATATGCATCAGCTTTCCTTTCCAGCCAACTAGGCGAGCTCGGATGCGGTCCAAGATGAACTGAAGATGAACCAGTCTGGCTCTTCCGAGGCTTATTGGCAATCCCAAATATCTTATTGGGAAGGCAACTATCTGCCTGCCAAAAGCATGCAGAACCTCGTGGAGGTTAATGTGATCGCATCTAATGGGCATGACAGTGCACTTGCTGATGTTGAGGTGCAGACATGAAGCATCCCCAAAGCGAGTGATGATGTCAAGCAGCTTGTCGAACTCTTCTCGAACTGGGTTTGCAAAAATGACTGCATCATCAGCGTACATGCTCGTGCGTAGTTTCAGCTCTTTTCCAGGCAGGGGAGCAAGAATGCCATCTTACGCAGTTTTCGTTATGAGGCGGTGGAGGATGTCGATGGCTAGGATAAACACCAGTGGGGACAAGGGGTCTCCTTGCCGCAGCCCACGGTGGTGGATCAGAGGAATTCTAGGATCGCCATTTAGCAGGAACGTAGATGAGGATGACCTGAGCAGCATGGCAATCCAGTCCCTCCATCTATTGCTAAAACCCAGATGCTGTAGCAGTTCGAACATGAACTCCCAGGATACCGAGTCGAACGCTCGAGCGATGTCCAGTTTGATCAGTAAAGCTGGCTTCTTTTTACGGTGGAGGGATCGAACTGAGTTTCTGACATAGAGGTAGTTATCTTGTAAGCATCTTGATTTGAGGAATGCACTCTAAGATGGTGAAATGATGGGTGAGATCTTCTCTGCCAATCTGATCGAGATCACCTTGGTAATGAGCTTAGCAATGGAGTTTATGAGTGATGGGCCGAAAATCACCCACGGATTCAGCTCCGTCTTTCTTGGGTAGCAAGGCCACAAAAGTAGAATTGATCTTGTCGAAATTGGATCCGGATAAGCTATGTAATTTGTTGAACACTGCCATCACCTCATCTTTTATGATGTCCCAGCAGCTTCTGAAAAACTACCCATTGAAACCGTCGGGCCCTGGAGCTTTCTCTGTCGGGGTATCCAGAACTGCTCTCCAGACTTCTGCTTCGATGAAAGGAGCATCCGGACCATCGGCCTGGATCGTTGGCAAGTTCAAATTAGCCCAGTTAATGGTGCATCTTCTGGGCTCAGCAGCTCCAATGATCCTATTGAAGTGCTCAAAAATGGTGTTGGCCTTCTCGTCATGCTCGATTGCCACGTGATCATCAGTTAGCAGGGAGTGAATGAAAATTTTCCTCTTTCTTGAGCAGGCCTTTGCGTTGAAGAAGGCAGTGGTTGCATCTCCAGCCTTGAGCCATGTTATCTGAGAGGCTTGGCATCGACGAGCTCGTTCAACGGCCGCAAGGCCAATGATCTTTTGCTTCAGGAGCTTTCTGAGGTTGAATTCAGCTGGAGATAGTTGACGCTTTTCCATCGCCACATCGAATCTCAGGATTATCTCTGAAGCAATGTGAAACTACAACTTCACACATGAATAAGCTGCCGCTCCAAATCTTCAGATCTTTGGCCACCCGCTCGAGCCTTGTTTTAATTCTGCTGAAGGCACAAGTTTGTGTGGCGGGGCGTTGTCGTGCCCGCAGCACCATTTCTCTGAAATGAGGAAAGCTAACCCAGAAGCTTTCAAAGCGAAATCTTGCTCGCCGAGGAGGAGCGGTGGCGCTGGCAAGGATCAGAGGGCAGTGATCCGAGCATGATGTGGACGACGCGGTGAGCATGAAGGAGGGGAAAAGGGCCTCCCATTCTAGGTTAGCAAAGAATTTGTCGATGCTAACTAACGTGGGCGATTCCCGCTCGTTACTCCAAGTGAACCTCCTATTTTTACATTTAATCTCTTTGAGCGTCGCTGAGTCTAAAGCCGATCTAAATCTACTCATCAACCTTCTATTAAGGTTGTAGTTGTTCTTGTCTCTTGCTTCATAAATGACGTTGAGGTCACCGTTAACTAGCCATGGAGTGCCTACAGGGGGTGCCGTGCTAGTCACCATTGAGCGGACTACTTTGCTCTTGCATCACTGTATTTACTCATACCAACTAATTTCAAATTTGAAGGATGCAATTGAAACTCCAATGGCGCAACAGGTATGTTTTAAACCTGTTTCTTTAACGTGTTTGCTGTTGTAACTTGCTCTATGTTGATTTCAGTTTCAATTGAATAAACAATTATGTTCTCATGCCATGCACATTACAAGTATTGTTATTGCTATGTAGTTTCCCACACTTATATTTTGTCTATGCTGCTTTGTCTTAAATAGATATGATTCGAACTATATCTATCTTGATTTGGCAACATAAACTAGAACGATATAGACCATACAGTGACCATACTACATAGATATATGTTTGTTTTATGATGTTATCCTGTCCACCTTACTACTGAACTGGTTTACCAAAATGAGTTTCATATACTACATTGTAAATCTGTGATGTGTTTGTTTGTTTCTCCTTTAGAACGCGGATAAAATATTGGAGTAGAGTACCCCGTTATGCAGTGGTAACAGAAGTAATGCAGATAAGGTTCAAGATAGTGAGACATCCCTGTTGATCTCCAAGAAAGCTGATAAAAACTATAGTGAAGACACTGAGACAACCCCAAAGTCCTGTCTTGATGTAGTGTTCGAGTTACTGGCTACTACTGTTGGCACCAACTCTTCGAACTTGCTGCCTGAATCAGTTAGGCTTCTTGAGTCTCAACTTCAAGTTGAAAGACATCGATTAGATGTTATGCGACAGAAGTCAAGGACCGAGGAAGTCCTGCTAATTCAGATGCATACTTTACGGTGCAACGGCAAGTCTTTGGAGGATTTAAGCGCCAAACAAGAGAAATTTAATAAGCTTGCTAAGCATCTTGCCAACATTATGGGTACCCAGGATATTGTTTCTTGAGCTCTTCTGAAGTGGTTTCAGTTCTGGACTTGTTTTGCTGCGGCGTTTATATACTGTTTTGTTCCCTATATTTGCACTGGTGGCGAACTTTGATATCCAGTGGGTGTAATATGTGTAATAGCCGTGATAGCCTAGTGTAAGTTGCTTGCTAATTTATTTCCTTATTGTCTTGTTTATTTGTTTTATTGTAGTCAGTGCAGTTCTTTTTCCGCGGTTTCCTAGTGGCCGCAATAACCTATTTTTTAAAACTAGGCCACAATAACCATGGGCTACATATTTACTGTAGTTAACATGGGCCTCCTACGGGCCGTAGAAACAATGGGCCTTCTACGGGGCGTAGAAACAATGGGTCTTATACGGGCCGTAGATACAATGGGCCTTCTACGGGCCGTATCATCAATGGGCCTTCTACGGGCCGTATGATCGGTTGGCCAAACATGGGCCAATAACAGACCACATTATGGCCGTAAATGGGCTAGAGTTGAAATCGTCCGTTCATGGGCCGACCATAACGGGCCGTCGTTAATCGGCCGTATTTGATGATGCTATGAAAACGGCCTAAAGTATTAACGGGCCACAAATGGGCCGACTATAACCACGGGCTGAATTTGGCCCACAAGCAGAAAATGACAGTAACATACCGTAAGTAAACGGATGCTGTAAATGAGCCCAAGAATAAATGGGCCCTGAGAAGGCCGAAAGATAACATGGGCTGGAAATGGCCCAATGGAATAATGGGCCGTTGATACGTCTCCAGCGTATCTATAATTTTTGATTGTTCCATGCTATTATATATTCTGTTTTGGATGTTTAATGGGCTTATTTTTACACTTTCATATTATTTTTGGGACTAACCTATTAACCGGAGGCCCAGCCCAAATTACTGTTTTTTTGCCGATTTCAGTGTTTCGCGGAAAAAGAATGTCAAACGGAGTCCAAACGGAATGAAACCTGCGGGAGCGTGATTTTTCGAACAAACATGATCCAAAGGCCTTGGAGTGGACGTCAAGCAGCCAACAAGGAGGCCACGAGGTAGGGGGCCGCGCCTACCCCCCTGGGTGTGCCCTCCACCCTCGTGGCTCCACCGACCTACTTCTTCCTCCTATATATACCTACGTACCCCCAAACCATCGAGGAGCACCACGAAAACCTAATTCCACCGCCGCAACCTTCTGTACCCGTGAGATCCCATCTCGGGGCCTTTTCCGGCACTCCGTCGGAAGGGGCATTGATCATAGAGGGCTTCTACATCAACACCATAGCCTCTACGATGATGTGTGAGTAGTTTACCTTAGACCTTCGGGTCCATAGTTATTAGCCAGATGGCTTCTTCTCTCTCTTTGGATCTCAATACAAAGTTCTCCTTGATTTTCTTGGAGATCTATTCGATGTAATCTTCTTTTGCGGTGTGTTTGTCGACATCCCATGAATTGTGGGTTTATGATCAAGATTATCTATGAATTCTCTGAATTCTTTTATGTATGACTGGTTATCTTTGCAAGTCTCTTCGAATTATCATTTTGGTTTAGCCTACTAGATTGATCTTTCTTGCAATGGGAGAAGTGCTTAGCTTTGGGTTCAATCTTCCGGTGCTCGATCCCAGTGACAGTAGGAGAAACGACGCGTATTGTATTGTTGCCATCGAGGATAAAAAGATGGAGTTTATATCATATTGCAGGAGTTTATCCCTCTACATCATGTCATCTTGCTTAAAGCGTTACTCCGTTCTTATGAACTTAATACTCTAGATGCATGCTGGAAAGCGGTCGATGTGTGGAGTAGTAGTAGTAGATGCAGGCAGGAGTCGGTCTACTTGTCACGGACGTGATGCCTATATATATGATCATACCTGGATATTCTCATAACTATGCTCAATTCTATCAATTGCTCGACAGTAATTTGTTCACCCACCGTAATACTTATGCTATCTTGAGAGAAGCCACTTGTGAAACCTATGGCCCCCGGGTCTATTTCCATCATAATAATCTTCGTCAACAAGCTATTTCTATCTTTGTTTACTTTGCAATATTTACTTTTAATCTTTATCATAAAAATACCAAAAATATTATCTTATCATCTCTATCAGATCTCACTTTTGGAAGTGGCCGTGAAGGGATTGACAACCCCTTTATCACGTTGGTTGCAAGGTTCTTATTTGTTTGTGTAGGTGCGAGGGACTTGAGCGTGGCCTCCTACTGGATTGATACCTTGGTTCTCAAAAACTGAGGGAAATACTTACTCTACTTTGCTGCATCACCCTTTCCTCTTCAAGGGAAAACCAGCGCAGTGCTCAAGAGGTAGCAAGAAGGATCTCTGGCGCCGTTGCCGGGGAGTCTACGCACAAGTGAACATACCAAGTACCCATATCGCATTACATTATTTGCCATTTGCCTCTCGTTTTCCTCTCCCCCACTTCACCCTTGCCATTTTATTCGCCCTCTCTTTTCGTTTTCTTTATCCGCTTGCTTCTTGTTTGCTCGTGTGTTGGATTGCTTGCTTGTCACAATAGCTCAAGATAATACTAAATTGTGTGACTTTGCCAATACCAACAACTGTGATTTTCTTAGCACTCTGATTGCTCCTCTTACCGAAGCTGAATCTTGTGAAATTAATGCTGCCTTGCTAAATCTTGTGAAGATGCCGCTACCCATCTAAATAGCTCTGTTGATTTGCGTGATATGCAAAAGAAGAAAGATGTGGATAATGATATTTTTAAATTGAAGCTATTTCCGTTTTCCCTTAGAGATTGTGTTAAAACTTGGTTTTCATCTTTGCCTAAAAATAGTATCGATTCTTGGAATAAGTGCAAAGATGCTTTTATCTCTAATTTTCCTCCCGCTAAAATCATCTCTCTTAGAAACGATATTATGAATTTTAAGCAACTTGATCATGAACATGTTGCACAAGCTTGGGAGAGGATGAAATTAATGATACGTAATTGCCCTACTCATGGTTTGAATTTGTGGATGATTATACAAAAATTTGCTGGATTGAATTTTGCTTCTAGAAATCTTTTAGATTCGACCGCGGGAGGCACTTTTATGGAAATCACTTTAGGAGAAGCTACTAAACTCCTAGATAATATTATGATTAATTATTCTCAATGGCACACTGAAAGATCTACTAGTAAAAAGGTGCATGCAATTGAAGAAATTAATGTTTTGAGTGGAAAGATGGATGAACTTATGAAATTGTTTGCTAATAATAGTGTTGCTTCTGATCCCAATGATATGCCTTTGTCTACCTTGATTGAGAATAATAATGAATCTATGGATGTGAATTTTGTTGGTAGGAATAATTTTGGTAAAAATGCTTATAGAGGAAACTTTAATCCTAGGCCTTATCCTAGTAATTCCTCTAATAATTATGGTAATTCCTACAACAACTCTTATGGAAATTTTAATAAGATACCCTCTGATTTTGAGACTAGTGTTAAAGAATTTATGATTTCTCAAAAGAATTTCAATGCTTTGCTTGAAGAAAAATTGCCTAAGATTGATGAATTGGCTAGGAACATGGATAGAATTTCTCTTGATGTTGATTCTTTGAAACTTAGATCTATTCCACCTAAGCATGATATCAATGAGTCTCTCAAATCCATGAGAGTTTCCATTGATGAGTGCAAGGAAAGAACCGCTAGGATGCATGCTAAGAAAGATTGCTTTGTGAAGGCGTGTTCTTCTAGTTTTTATGAGCATAAAGATGAAGATCTAAAAGTTATTGATGTGTCCCGTATTAAATCCTTGTTTTGCAATATGAATCTTGATGATGATGGGACTGGAGATGAGTCAACTTTAGTTAGAAGGCGTCCCAAAAATTCGGAGTTTTTAGATCTTGATGCTAAAATTGTTAAAAGTGGGATTGAAGAGGTTAAAACTTTAGATAGCAATGAACTCACTATCTTGGATTTCAAGGAATTTAATTATGATAATTGCTCTTTGATAGATTGTATTTCCTTGTGTCAATCCGTGCTAAATTCTCCTCATGCTTATAGTCAAAATAAAGCTTTTACTAAACATATCGTTGATGCTTTGATGCAATCTTATGAAGAAAAACTTGAGTTGGAAGTTTCTATCCATAGAAAACTTTATGATGAATGGGAACCTACAACTAAAATTAAAATTAACGATCATGAATGCTATGCATTGTGTGATTTGGGTGCTAGTGTTTCCATGATCCCGAAAACTTTGTGTGATTTGCTAGGTTTCCGTGAATTTGATGATTGTTCTTTAAACTTGCACCTTGCGGATTCCACCATTAAGAAACCTATGGGAAGAATTAATGATGTTCTTATTGTTGCAAATAGGAATTATGTGCTCATAGATTTCATTGTTCTTGATATATATTGCAATCCTTCATGTCCTATTATTCTTGGTAGACATTTCCTTAGAACGATCGGTGCAATCATTGATATGAAGGAAGGGAATATTAAATTCCAATTTCCATTAAGGAAAGGCATGGAACACTTACCTAGAAAGAAAATTAAATTACCATATGAATCTATTATGAGAGCCACCTATGGATTGCGTACGAAATATGGCAATACCTAGATCTACCCTCGCTTTTATGCCTAGCTAGGGGTGTTAAACGATAGTGCTTGTTGGGAGGCAACCCAATTTTATTTTAGTTTTTTTGCTGTTTGGTTCTGTTCAGGAATAAATAATCCATCTAGCTTATGTTTAGATGTGGTTTTGTGTTTTAATTAGTGTTTGTGCCAAGCTAAACCTATAGGATCTTCTTGGATGATAGTTATTTGATCTTGCTGAAAATTCCAGAAACTTTCTGTTCACGAACACAATTGTTAAAAATCACCAGAACGTGATATAATACTGATTCCAATTTCAGCAGTTCAATAACAAATTATCTAGGTCGTCCTATTTTGGTATAATTTTTAGAGTTCTAGAAGTTTGCATTAGTTACATATTACTACAGACTGTTCTATTTTTGACAGATTCTGTTTTTCGCGTGGTGTTTGCTTATTTTAATGAATCTATGGCTAGTAATGGAGTTTATGAACCATAGAAAAGTTGGAATATAGTAGGTTTAACACCAATATAAATAATAATGAGTTCATTACAGTACCTTGAAGTGGTGTTTTGATTTTCTCTTAAGTTTTGTGTTGTGAAATTTTCAAGTTTTGGGTAAAGATTTGATGGTTTATGGAACAAGGATTGGCAAGAGCCTAAGCTTGGGGATGCACATGGCACCCCAAGGTAAAATTTAACGATAATCAAAAGCTTAAGCCTGGGGATGCCCCAGAAGGCATCCCCTCTTTTGTCTTCGTCTATCGGTAACTTTACTTGGAGCTATATTTTTATTCACCACATGATATGTGTTTTGCTTGGAGCATCTTGTATGATTTGAGTCTTTGCTTTTTATTTTTCCACAATCATCCTCGCTGTACACACCTTTTGAGAGAGACACACATGATTCGGAATTTGTTAGAATACTCTATGTGCTTCACTTATATCTTTTGAGCTATATAGTTTTTGCTCTAGTACTTCACTCATATCTTTTAGAGCACGGTGGTGGCTGTGTTTTATAGAAATTATTGATCTCTCATGCTTCACTTATATTATTTTGAGAGTCTTAAACAGCATGGTAATTTGCTTTAATCGTGAAATTAATCTTCCATATTGAGTTCATTGAATATCATGAGAAGTTTGATACTTGATAAGTGTTTTGAGATATAAAGGTGGTAATATTAGAGTGTGCTAGTTTAGTAATTGTGAAATTGAGAAATACTTGTGTTAAAGTTGGCAAGTCCCGTAGCATGCACGTATGGTAAAAGTTGTGTGACAATTTTGACACATAAGGTGTTCTTTTTATTGCTTTCCTTATGAGTGGCGGTCGGGGACGAGCGATGGTCTTTTCCTACCAATCTATCCCTCTAGGGGCATGCATAGTAGTACTTTGCTTCGAGGGCTAATAAACTTTTGCAATAAGTATATGAGTTCTTTATGACTAATGTGAGTCCATGGATTATACGCACTCTCAACCTTCCGCCATTTTCTAGCCTCTACGGTACCGTGCATTGCCCTTTCTTGCCTTGAGAGTTGGTGCAAACTTCGCCGGTGCATCCAAACCCCGTGATACGATATGCTCTATCACACATAAACCTCCTTATATCTTCCTCAAAACAGCCACCATACCTACCTATCATGGCATTTCCATAGCCATTCCGAGATATATTGCCATGCAACTTTCCACCGTTCCGTTATGACACGCTCCATCATTGTCATATTGCTTTGCATGATCATGTAGTTGACATCGATTCGTGGCAAAGCCACCATTCATAATTTTTCATACATGTCACTCTTGATTCATTGCATATCCCGGTACACCACCGGACGCATTCACATAGAGTCATATTTTGTTCTAAGTATTGAGTTGTAATTCTTGAGTTGTAAGTAATAAAAGTGTGATGATCATCATTATTAGAGCATTGTCCCATGTGAGGAAAGGATGATGGAGACTATGATTCCCCCACAAGTCGGAATGAGATTCTGGACTAAATAAAAAAAGAGGCCAAAGAAAAAAAAGGCCCAAAAAAAGAAAAAAAGAAAAAAATGAGAGAAAAAGAGAGAAGGGACAATGTTACTATCCTTTTTCCACACTTGTGCTTCAAAGTAGCACCGTGATTTTCATGGTAGAGAGTCTCCTATGTTGTCACTTTAATATACTAGTGGGAATTTTTCATTATAGAACTTGGCTTGTATATTCCAATGATGGGCTTCCTCAAAATGCCCTAGGTCTTCGTGAGCAAGCAAGTTGGATGCACACCCACTTAGTTTCTTTTGTTGAGCTTTCATACATTTATAGCTCTAGTGCATCCGTTGCATGGCAATCCCTACTCATCTCATTGACATCAATTGATGGGCATCTCCATATCCTATTGATTAGCCGCAGCAATGTGAGACTTTCGATCTTTTTGTCTTCTCTCATAACCCCCACCATTATACTTTACTCCACCCATACTGCTATATCCATGGCTTGCGCTCATGTATTGCGTAAGGGTTAAAAAGGCTAAAGCGCGTTAAAAAGTATGAACCAATTGCTCGGCTTGTCATCGGGGTTATGCATGATGAGAACGTTTGTGTGACGATATTGAAACATGGCCTAACTATATGATTTTGTAGGGATAAGCTTTCTTTGACTATGTTATTTTGATAAGACATAATTTCTTGGTTAGCATGTTTCAAGTATTATTGTTTTTATGTAAACATTAAACTTTTATCTTGAATCTTTCAGATCTAAATATTCATGCCACAATAATAATTATTACATTGAAAATTATGCTAAGAAGCATTCCTCATCAAAAATTCTGTTTTTATCATTTACCTACTCGAGGACGAGTAGGAATTAAGCTTGGGATGCTTGATACGTCTCCAACGTATCTATATTTTTTTATTGTTCCATGCTATTATATATTCTGTTTTGGATGTTTAATGGGCTTATTTATACACTTTCATATTATTTTTGGGACTAACCTATTAACCGGAGGCCAAGCCCAAATTGATGTTTTTTTGCATATTTCAGTGTTTCGCAGAAAAAGAATATCAAACGGAGTCCAAACGGAATGAAACCTTTGGGGTCGTGATTCTTTGGAACAAACGTGATCCATAGGACTTGGAGTGGACATCAAGCAACCAACAAGGAGGCCACGAGGCAGGGGGCGCGCCTACCCCCCTGGGCGCGCCCTCCACCCTCGTGGGCCCCTCGTGGCTCCACCGACCTACTTCTTCCTCCTATATATACCTACGTACCGCCAAACCATCGAGGAGCACCATGAAAACCTAATTCCACCGCCGCAACCTTCTGTACCCGTGAGATCCCATCTTGGGGCCTTTTCCGGCGCTCCGCCAGAGGGGGCATTGATCACGGAGGGCTTCTACATCAACACCATAGCCTCTCCGATGATGTGTGAGTAGTTTACCTCAGACCTTTGGGTTCATAGTTATTAGCTAGATGGCTTCTTATCTTTCTTTGGATCTCAATACAAAGTTCTCCATGATTCTCATGGAGATCTATTCGATGTAATCTTCTTTTGCGAGGTTCTTATTTTTTTGTGTAGGTGCGAGGTACTTGAGCGTGGCCTCCTACTAGATTGATACCTTGGTTCTCAAAAACTGAGGGAAATACTTACGCTACTTTGCTGCACCATCCTTTCCTCTTCAAGGGAAAACCAACGCAGTGCTCAAGAGGTAGCAGCCGTTAATGGGTATAAAGTGATACACTGCTCATTATGGGCCAGTTTCACCACGTGCTGTTAATGGGTATAAAGTGATACACTGTTCATTACAGGCCAGTTTTACCACGGGCCGTTAATGGGCCGAGAGTTATTAAGGGCCTCATATGGGCCGAAAGACGTCATGGGCCATACATGGGCCGGAAGTTTAAATGGGCTCGAATTATATTGGACGGCCCAGATGAAGCTACTGGGCCTAATTCGGATAGGCCGTAAACGGGCCCTGGGTTAGCGGGCTGTAAATGGGCTATATGCGAACATGCCGTTCACAGGCTTGCCGTGGGCCGGCCCGCCACCTTATGACCAAGTCAAACGGGCCAGCCTTTTCACAGGAATGGGCCTCTATTGGGCCATGCCACGTGTCGACGTATCATAGGCGCTTTGGGTCCAATGAGTGGATGACATCTGTCCCAACGGTGAGCCGACACGTGTTTCCTCCAGCCAATGATGATTTTACACGTGGAAAATCCCCATTGGACGGGGCTGTTAATGGGTTATCGGATCCAAAACCGGACCCGGTAGCTTAACGGCGTTCCGTTATGGTGGATGCCACGTGTCGGTCACCCTTGACGAAAGCACTTCTCTGACGCGCGATTTATCGTCATGGAAGTGGACACTTCTGTGATGATAAATTTGGTAATGTCATGGAACACTTCTACGACTACATGCATGACAGAAAACATGACCTACTGTGACAAACACGTGTCATCACGGAAGTGTATTTTTTTTGTAGTGTCATACCAATCTAGATCATCAATCAACCCAAAGACAAAGGATATCTACTCAAAACATCATAGGATGGCAACACATCATTGGATCATAATATGTGGCATAAAGCACCATGTTCAAGTAGGGATTACAGCGGGGTGCGGGAGAGTGGATCGCGTAAAAGATATGGGGATGGTGGTGATGATGGTGATGTTGATGAAGACGATCACCGCGGCGATGATTCCCCGCCCGATGGCACTCCGGCGCCACCAAGAGAGAGGAGGAGAGGTTCTCCCCCTTGTGCTTCCTCCTCCATGGCCTCCCCCCTAGATGGGGAGAGGTTCTCCCTCTGGTCCTTGGCCTTCATGGCGATAATGGCCCCTTCGGGATCCTCCTCCGAGGCCTCCGGTAATGATGCCCCCCTTCAGCAGGTTGCCAGAGAGGGCCTAGATCGATTTCTCGTGGCTACAGAGGCTTGCGGCGGCGGAACTTCTGATCTAGGTTAATTTCTGGAGGTTTCTATATTTATAGGAGAGGTTGGCGTCGAGAACAAGTCAGGGGCCCCACGGGTAGTCCACGAGGCACAAGGGTGCGCCCAGGGGGGGTGGGCGCGCCCCCCACCCTCGTGGGGCCCCCGGGACTCCCCTTCGGTAGATTTTTGTTCCAGTATTTTTTATATTTTCCAGAAAAATTCTCCGTTGATTTTCAGCGCAGTCTGAGAACTTTTATTTCTGCACAAAAACAACACCACGGTAGTTCTGCTGAAAACAGCGTCAGTACGGGTTAGTTCTAATCAAATCATACCAAGATCATATAAAACAATAGTAAACATGGCATGAATACTTCATAAATTACCGATACATTGGAGACGTATCAGCATCCCCAAGCTTAATTCATGCTCGTCCTCGAGTAGGTAAATGATAAAAGAAATAATTTATGAAGTGTGAATGCTAGCAAGTGCACAAGTTTGATCAATGAAAATTTCAATCACTTTTTCTAGCATCATTATATGTCATAACAGTAGCTCACCTCATAAAACTTTTCATGATCAAGTAACAAGCTATTCACATGTTAAAGTATAGATCATCAACTTTCTTGAAACTAACAAACTATATTCTCAGTCATCAAACAATTGCAATTCATCTTATTTTTAGGAAGGGTATATGTAGAGCTTTGATTCAGCAAACTCCACATACTCAACTATCATTTAATCTTTCACAATTGCTAACTCTCACGTGATATTTATGGGTTCAAAGTTTTAATCGAACACAGAGAAAGATAGGGGCTTATAGATTTGCCTCCCAACCTTTTACCTCAAGGGTAATGAGGGAGTCCTGGATTAGGGGGTGTCCGGATAGCCGGACTATGACCTTTGGCCGGATTCCTGGACTATGAAGATACAAGATTGAAGACTTCGTCCCGTGTCCGGATGGGACTTTCCTTGGCGTGGAAGGCAAGCTTGGCGATACGGATATGTAGATCTCCTACCATTGTAACCGACTCTGTGTAACCCTAACCCTCTTCGGTGCTTATATAAATGGGAGGGTTTTAGTCCGTAGGACGAACAACAATCATACCATAGCCTAGCTTCTAGGGTTTAGCCTCTCTGATCTCGTGGTAGATCTACTCTTGTACTACCCATATCATCAATATTAATCAAGCAGGAGTAGGGTTTTACCTCCATCGAGAGGGCCCGAACCTGGGTAAAAACATCGTGTCCCTTGTCTCCTGTTACCATCCGCCTAGACGCACAGTTCGGGACCCCCTACCCGAGATCCGCCGGTTTTAACACCGACATTGGTGCTTTCATTGAGAGTTCCTCTGTGTCGTCATCCTTAGGCCCGATGGCTCCTTCGATCGTCAACAACGATGCGGTCCAGGTGAGACTTTTCTCCCCGGACAGATCTTCATATTCGGCGGCTTTGCACCGCGGGCCAATTCGCTTGGCCATCTGGAGCAGATCGAAAGCTACGCCCCTGGCCATCAGGTCAGATTTGGAAGTTTGAACTACACGGCTGACGTCCGCGGAGACTTGATCTTCGACGGGTTCGAGCCACAGCCAAGCGCGCCGCACTGTCATGAGGGGCATGATCTAGCTCTGCCGCCAAATAGTGTCCTGGAGGCCGCACCAGTGTCCGCTCCGACCTTTAGCTCGGAGCCGACTGCGCCGATCGAGGACGGGTGGCTGGACACCGCCTTGGGGGCTGCGATCTCTACGGCGATTGAGCCGTACACCTACCCCGTCCTTTGCGAAGCTCGTGACTCCAAGGTGCCGGACTCCTCTCCGGACTCCAAGCCTTCCGCGCCCCTGCCAATCGAATCCGATTGGGCGCCGATCATGGAATTCACCGCGCGGACATCTTCGGTAGCTTCGCCCTTTGGTGACATCCTGAATTCACTAAAGTCTCTCTCTTTATCGGAGAGCCCTGGCGGATTATGGTCGGGAAGGTTGGGATGCAGACGACGAAGAAATTCAAGGCCCACCCACCACCCACTTTGTAGCTTGTCGATGATTTAACCGACAAGCTCGACATCGACTACGAAGACATCGACGGTATGGACGACCATTCAGGAGACGAACGAGAACCAGCGCATACAAGGCACAGGAAGGCCACCTCGTCATATGACATAAACATGGTGGACACCCCAAAAGATGGGAATGGCGATGGAACAATGGAGGATGACCCTCCAAGAAACAGCCTAAGTCTGGCATCGGCAGCCGCTCTAAATTCCGCCACAGCAAAAGCGGTGATTCCGCACGGAGACAATAACACCCGGACAAAGGTCAAGACAACCCCCTCGAGCAGGATTCAGCGCAGGAGGATGGAGAAGCCAGCCCTCATGAGAGAGCGGCAGAAAGAGAGGTAGAGGACGATAATTACATGCCTCCCTCCGAAGATGAGGCAAGCCTCGACGATGATGAATTCATCGTGCCCGAGGATCCCGTCGAACAAGAGCGTTTCAAACACAGGCTTATGGCCACGGCAAGCAGCCTCAAGAAAAATCAGCAACAGCTTAGAGCTGACCAAGACTTGCTAGCTGACAGATGGACTGAAGTCCTTGCGGCCGAAGAGTATGAACTCGGCGCCCGCCAAGAGCTACCAAAACGGAGGCTGCTACCCGATTAGAGGAGGAAGCACCCAAACCTACATCACCAGCAAGATGATACGGCTAACCGCCACCTCGTGGCATGGCGAAGAGGCCTCTCGGCTCTCAACTCAAGCCGCACCCCGCCGCTCAAAAAATACCAAGGCATGGGGAAATGCGCCAGACCTGCGAGATATATTGGAGGACAAGGCAAGGCAAACAAGATCGATCTACGGATCGCGTGGGCGCCCCACGACACATGACGATAACCGTCACACCGGATATGGCAACTCCGGCCGGGCCGAACACAGCAGACAAAGCTCATTTGAGTTGCGTCGTGATATAGCCCAATATAGAGGCGCCGCACACCCACTATGCTTCACAGATGAAGTGATGGATCATCAAATCCCTGAGGGTTTCAAACCCGTAAACATTGAATCATTCGATGGCACAACAGATCCTGCGGTTTGGATCGAGGACTATCTCCTTCACATCCACATGGCCCGCAGTGATGATCTACACGCCATCAAATACCTCCCACTCAAGCTTAAAGGATCAGCCCGTCATTGGCTTAACGGCTTGCCAGCGGAGTCAATTGGTTGTTGGGAAGACCTGGAAGCCGCATTCCTCGACAATTTCTAGGGCACATATGTGCGACCACCAGACGGCGATGACCTAAGCCACATAATTCAGCAGCCAGAGGAATCGGCCAGACAATTCTGGACACGGTTCCTAACCAAGAAAAATCAAATCGTCGACTGTCCGGATGCAAAGGCCCTTGCAGCCTTCAAACACAACATCCGCGACGAGTGGCTTGCCCGACACCTAGGACAGGAAAAGCCGAAATCCATGGCAGCCCTCACAACACTCATGACCCGCTTTTTCCCGGGAGAGGACAGCTGGCTAGCTCGTAGTAACAACATGACCAAGAACCCTGGTAATTCGATACCAAGGACAACAATGGCAGGTCGCGTCGCAACAAGAACAAGCGCCGCATTAACGGTGATAATGCTGAGGATACGGCAGTCAATGCCGGATTCAGAGGCTCTAAACCCGGTCAGTAGAAAAAGCAATTTAAAAGAAATACTCCGGGCCCGTCCAATTTGGACCGAATACTCGACCGCTCGTGCCAGATACATGGCACCCCCGAAAAACCAGCCAACCACACCAACAGGGTGTTCAAGCAGGCAGGCAAGTTAAATGCCGAAAACAATGACAAGGGGTTGCATAGCGATGACGAGGAGGAGCCCCAGCCGCCGAACAATAGAGGACAGAAGCGCTTCCCCCCAAAAGTGCGGGCGGTGAACATGATATACGCAACCCACATACCCAAAAGGGAGCGGAAGCGTGCACTGAGGGACGTATATGCGATGGAGCCAGTCGCCCCATAGTTCAACCCGTGGTCTTCCTGCCCGATCACTTTTGATCGAAGGGACCACCCCACTAGCATACGCCCTGGCGGATTCGCCGTATTGGTTCTAGACCCAATCATTGACGGATTTCACCTCACTAGAGTCCTAATGGACGGCGGCGGCCTTTGAACCTGCTTTATCAGGACACAGTGCGCAAAATGGGCATAGACCCATCAAGGATTAAACCCACGAAGACAACCTTTAAAGGCGTCATCCCAGGTGTAGAAGCCAACTGTACAGGCTCAGTTACACTTGAAGTGGTCTTCGGATCCCCGGATAACTTAAGAAGCGAGGAGTTAATCTTCGACATAGTCCCGTTCCGCGGCGGCTATCACGCACTGCTCGGACGAACCGCATTTGCAAAGTTCAATGTTGCGCCGCACTACGCATATCTCAAGCTCAAGATGCCAGGCCCTCGAGGAGTCATTACGGTCAATGGAAACACCGAACGCTCTCTCTGGACGGAGGAGCATACGGCAGCCCTCGCGGCGGAAGTACAAAGCAGCCTCTCAAGGCCATTCTTGTGTCCGGCTATTAAACGTCCGGACATCGTCAAGCGCGCCCGTAGTAACCTACAACAAGACCGCCTGGCACGTTCCGAGCACGCATAGCAATGCGGCCCGAACCCCAGCCCTCGCGAGATTGCGAAACCAGTACTACGCGTACATAATTACGCTCTGGAAATACCATGGGCATAGGGGGAAGGGCACTACCACGGCATGCCCAGAATGCGGCTCAACCGCACAAGGGGCTCCCGATTGTGTCATTCTTTACTTTTCTTCTTTCTTTTTTACTTTCGGGACTCCGTTCTCACGAAGCCCTGTTCGGGCAAGAGAATCGCCGAACACACGATGCAACAGCCAGGGAAGCAGAAAGCTATGTCGAGTGTCCAGGTGGTATCTATTACGAGCAGTATACCTGTTTTACATACCATCCCGCAGCTTACCCCTTGAGGGGGACCTATTAAAAAGTCACATCCCTTGCTTATCGCACTATTTGTATCGTACTGCTCTTACTGCAGCCCTTTTGAATTAACAATACATAGCTTCTGCCTATTATTGAATTACTTTTTTCTATATATATATGTTCAGTTATGACATTGTGCAACCGTACACTTTGGTACGGCCAATACACCAGGGGCTTAAGTACCCCACAATATGGTGTGATAAGTCCGAACACTTTCACAAGTGCGGCACCCCGAACTTATAGCATTATATGCATCGGCTCCAAATCATGTCTTGGGTCAATAGTTGGGTTTGCCCGGGTCCCATATTTTGGTACCTTATGTTCCGTTATATCGGCTAAGGTAGCGCTGGGAGAACCACTGCGATTGTGCCCCGGTTGAGCTGGGTTGAGCACCTCAGTGGATAAAGCTAAAACTGACCGTCATGATAGGGCGAGAGCCGGTCGCTGTTCGAGAGGTTTTTTCGGGTCCCTAAAGACTTATGCCGCTTAGAGCGAGGAGTCGGCATTGTCCGGCCTAGGCGTGGATAGCGCCCCGAACTCGGTCTTCCGAATACCAGGGGCTTCACGAAATTTAAAATTATAGAATTCTATGGCTAAGTGAGAGTGTTCAAGCACTATAAGTCCGGTTGCCTTGTTCGTTGCGTTGAGCGCCTCCCTCGAAGGACCCAAGAATGGGAACAAGAGCGCTCAAGTTTATCCCAAACACCCGACACTTTCGTGGCATGGGGGCTGAAGCCAACGACTTGCCATCTCTCAAATTTGATAAACGGTCGCACAAAAGGTAATATTTTAAATTAACAAGCGTTGTTTAGTGCATATGAACAAGTTTTCAGCGTACAGGATAACAAATGCGAGTCTATTCAAAAATTACATCTTTGGAGCACTCATCCGATATACGGCAGGCACCCTTCAGGACACCCTCATAGTACATTTTGGGCTTGCGATGCTCCTTGCCCTTCGGTGGCCCGTCCGTCACAAGCTTCTCCGCATCCAGCTTGCCCCAAAGGCACTTTAGCACGTGCAAGGCCCGACGGGCACCTTCAATGCAGATGGAGCGCTTGATGACTTCAATCCATGGACGGCGTCCACCAGCCGCTGCACTAGCCCGAAGTAGCTCCAGTGCATGGCTTCCAATGGCCACACCGAACTATGAGGCCCTTCATGGTATGTTTGGCGACCTTGTGGAGCTCGACCAGCCGCTTCATTTGGTCGCTCAGGGCACCAGATGTTCGGCCTCGACATCTTGAGACGAACACCTTCTCCGTCGAAGCTCCCCTCTTTGGCGCGGTAGAACGCGGCAGCATCAGACACACTACGGGGCAGATCTGCGAATGCTCCTGGAGAGCTCCGGATTCGGGTAAGTAATAGGTAATTCACTTTCACATGCTTGCTTTGCATAAAGAATGCCTTACCCGCCGCTATCTTCTTTAATGATTCAATTTCTCGGAGGGCTTTTTGGGCTTCGGCCTTAGCGGCTTTGGCACTCTCAAGAGCCGAGGCGAGGTCGGACTCTCGAGTCTTCGAGTCACGCTCCAAACTCTCGTGTTTTTCCACGAGAGCCTGGAGCTCTTGCCGCACCTCCGCCACCCGCTCCTCATGCTTCTCTCGCTCGGTACGCTCCGCGGCCGCTTTGCTTTCGGCCACGGACACCGCTTCCTTCAGGGTCGCCACCTCGTTCGTGGCCCCTACAATACCCACTCGAGCTGCTTCTTGGCAAGGCCGAGCTCGTTCTCGGACCGCTCGAGGCTCTGCTTCAATGCATGGACCTCTGCAACAAGGTCGGTCAGAGGTCAAGACAGCACATTCGTGATATTGACATACTTATGTTAGACTCCTGTGTATATCTTTTTAGATCCTTAGTCCGGCTTTTATTTCCGAACACCGAACTAAGCATCAGGGGCTACTATCTATGCGGTAATATTTTTACATATTCTAAACTTACCTCAAAGCCTGTTAGAAGGCTGGTACAGGCTTCAGTCAGCCCGCTCTTGGCGGACTGAACTTTCTGGATCACCACACTCATAACAGTGCGGTGCTCCTCATTGATGGAGGCGCCGTTAAGCGCCTCCAGCAAGCTATCCGGTGCCTCCGGATGGACGGAGGTCACCGGCGTCATGATCTTGCCCTTCTTCTGAAGGAGCCGCTTGCGGACTTGAACCACTTGAAGATTCAGTGACGGAGTCCGGCCTGAGGCGGACTTAGAGCCCTCTGGGTTTCGCCCTTTGCGCCCAGTCCGGGAGGTCGCCTTGCAGGCGCCTCCGGGACCACCTTCTCCTGGTTGGGCCTTTTGGGACTCCACAGCGGTGTCGTCGGCGACCACGAGGAGAGGAGGCGGTCGGAAGTGAAGTGCTATTCACATCAAGCGAACCTAGGGAGCTCGGCGAAACGGCGAGCTCGTCCTTGGGTGGGCTACATGGTCATATTCGGCGTTAGAAGACACTATCACGACAAATAAAAAGTCATGAACTATTCCGAGTCCGGACACTTACGATCTCGCCAGGCTTGGCCCTTTTTGGCCACTCCTCCTCGTCGTTGTCGGCGTTGGTGGAGAAGTCCGGAGGAAGGGTCCTTCCTTTCTTGGACCCTTCGGCCTCCCAAGTCGGGGCGGCCTTCCTTTTCTTCTCTCCCTGCTGGGGGAGAGGCTTCTTTTTCCTCCTCCTCGTCTTTAGAGGAGGATTCCGCCTCAGAGTCGTCAGACAATGAGTCTGACAGCACCTGGCACTGGGAGCTCCTTCGAGGTCCCGTGGCCTCCTTCTTGGCCTTCTTCTCCGGCACCACGTGAGGTGCCGGAGCCAGCAGCCCCGTTAATCGAGCATCCGCTGGGTTTTTACGGTAAGGGGCGGACGGTTAATCTGTCAGGACATCTTCAACCAGTCTGTCAAAGGTTAGGGAGTTTTAGATCCGCATAGAGTCAAACTATGAAAAAAGAGTCCCATAAAGGGTAAAATAACTTACCTCGCTGGCTTGGCGCTGCGAGCTAAATCCGCGATCTTGATGGCGGATGTAGAACCTCGACGCCCTTGAACAGCACCTTCCAGGCATCTTCGTACGTAGTGTCGAAGAGCCTTTTTGGAGTCTGGTGCTGTTCCGGATCGAACTCCCACAATTTGAAGGCCCGTTGTTGGCATGGGTGAATCCGGCGGATGAGCATCACCTGGATTACGTTGACAAGCCTGAGATTCTTGTCCACCAGGTTTCGGACGCAGGTTTGGAGTCCGGACAGCTCGTCCGAATCCCCCCATGTCAGGCCCGTCTCTTTCCATGATGTGAGTCGTGTGGGGAAGCCAGATCAGAATTTGGGGGCCGCCCCCCATTGAGAGTCGCGCGGCTCGGTGATGTACAACCACCCCGATTGCCACCCCTTTATGGTCTCCACAAAGGAGCCATCGAGCCATAGGACTTTGGCCATCTTGCCAGCCATGGCGCCTCCGCACTCCGCTTGGCGGCCGCCCACTACCTTCGGCTTGACATTGAAGATCTTGACCATAAGCGAAGTGGGGCTGGATCTTGAAGGAAGGCCTCGCACACGACGATAAACGCCGAGATGTTGAGGATGAAGTTCGGGGCCAGATCATGGAAATCCATGCCGTAGTAGAACATGAGCCCACGGACAAATGGGTGAAGTGGAAAACCTAGTCCGCGGAGGAAGTGGGTGAGGAACACCACCCTCTCATGGGGCCTGGGGGTGGGAATGAGCTGCCCCTCGTCGGGTAGCCGGTGCGCGATGTTGCTGGACAAGTATCCGGCCTTCTGCAGCTTTTTGATGTGCCCCTCCGTGACGGAGGAGGCCATCCACTTGCCTCCCGCTCCGGACATAGTTGGAGAAGGTTGAGGTGGGATGTGCGGATTTGGTATTTGGAGCTTGAGTCTTGTGAAATGGATGGGCAAAGGAGGAAGAAGGCGTGGGTCAAAAGGTGGATCCTTATCCCTTATATGGACGGACGAAGTTATCGTCCCCATGACTGGTAAAACTCGCTTATCTCCCAAGCACCGTAATCGATGGCGCGGTTGGGTTACCCACGTCCGTATTGATGAGATCCCGAAATAAGGGGGCACGATCTCCACTTTGATAAGACGTGCCAAGGAAACCGCCTCGCTAAACACGCTGAGGTGGAACAGTAAAAACGATTCGTATAAAGGCCTGGCCGTGGTGTGATGTCACGCCACGGAATACGTCAGTAGATCCCTGCAAAAGTTTTTCTCTCTACGGTGGTATGTGGAACTTGTTTTGCAGAGCCGGACACTATCCTTGTGTTCAAAATCTTCTATGAAGTATTCGGAAGAGGAACCCGCCTTGCAATGCCGAAAACAATATCGCGCCCAGACTCATCGTCATTGAAGCCTGGTTCGAGACTCTTGAGGAGTCCTGGATTAGGGGTGTCGGTGTCAAAACCGTCGGATCTCGGGTAGGGGTCCCGAACTGCGTCTAGGTGGATGGTAACGAGGAGACAAGGGACACGATGTTTTTACCCAGGTTCGGGCCCTCTCGATGGAGGTAATACCCTACTCCTGCTTGATTAATATTGATGATATGGGTAGTACAAGAGTAGATCTACCACGAGATCAAGGAGGCTAAACCCTAGAAGCTAGCCTATGGTATGATTGTTGTTCGTCCTATGGACTAAAACCCTCCGGTTTATATAGGCACCGGATAGGTTAGGGTTACACAGAGTCGGTTACAATGGTAGGAGATCTACATATCCGTATCGCCAAGCTTGCCTTCCACGCCAAGGAAAGTCCCATCCGGACACGGGACGAAGTCTTGAATCTTGTATCTTCATACTCCCGGAGTCCGGCCGTGATGATAGTCCGGCTATCCGGACACTCCCTAGTCCGGGACTCCCTCAGTAGCCCCCGAACCAGGCTTCAATGACGATGAGTCCGGCGCGTTGATTGTCTTCGGCATTGCGAGGCGGGTTCCTCCTCCGAATACTTCATAAAAGGTTTTGAACACAAGGATAGTGTCCGGCTCTGCAATACATGTTCCTCATTCCACCGTAGAGAGAATAACTTTTGCACAGATCTGCTGACGTATTCTGCGGCGTGACATCACACCATGGACAGGCCTTTCTATGAATCGTTTTTTACTGTTCCACCTCAGCGCGTTTAGCGAGGCGGTTTCCTTAGCACGTCTTATCAAAGCATAGATCATGCCCCCTTATTCCGGGATTCTCATCAATACGGACGTGGGTAACCCAACCGTGCCCGTTGGCACGCCTCCTCTATCAAAGGCGAGTCCTAGTCGACCACGGGGTGGGCTCTTGGTATTCAACCTCTTTATAATGAGACCAAGGCCCTCTTCTTTTTACACCCTCCATCGAGTTCGCCTCGGCGAGTTCCAACACCCAAAGCTTCAGATTTAGGCGCCCGGACTTTCGGCGATGTCCGGCTCCGACCAACCTGGCCGATGGATGCCTTCCTCCGTCACGGAAGAAGGCGATGTTAAAGCTGCGAGACACCGGTATCTAACGGCGAGATATCGCATAGGCTGCCTGCTCGGGCAGGTCATTCCCACTCATGAGCCCGGCGAGCGTGGTGTTCGTGTCCCACTTCCTTGGGGTTTAGGCTTCCCGGCGGACCCCTTTGTGCGAGGGCTCATGTTTTATTATGGGCTTGATTTCCATGACTTGAATCCGGAGTCCATCCTCCATATCTCGTCATTCATTGTCATATGTGAGGCCTTCCTCCATATTACCCCTCACTTTGGATTGTGGCTCAAGACCTTCCAGGTGGAGCCAAAGATGATCGAGGGGGAGCAAGCAGAGTGCGGAGGGGCGGCCATAAGCAAATGTGTTGATGCTCCGTGGCCCGAGGGCTCTTTTCAAGAGGAACTTGATTTGTGGCAACGGGAGTGGTTTTATATCACCGCTCCGAGGGGCACCAAATGGGTGGCGCTCCCCGCCTTCCGCTCAGGTCCACCACAGCGGCTAGCGTCATGGGACAACAAGGGGCTCGACTGGGGGTCGTCCAAAGATGTTCCTTTGCTGCAGGGCCGTATTCGAGATCTCCAAGAAAGAGAGATCAATCTGGTTGCAGTGGCGCAAGTTATGTTGATCCGGCACCTCCTGCCCTGCAAACGTCGCCCCCTCCGCCTGTGGGAATTCAATCCGGAGGGACCACGAGCTCTCCAAAATTTTATGGGCACGACGCCCGTGGAGATGTATAAACTGTTCTTCAGATCACAAGAGAAGTGTCCGGACTGGCCCGAGGGGCCTTGAGGACTAAGCTGCAATCGCCCGGATACTCAAGTAAGTAGTCTTGTAGCCGGACAAGCTGTTCATTTATTTATCATATATATATACGCCCTTTGAAGGAGTCGTTTCTTGAACAGGAGTGGATAGCGAAGGCGAAGTTGATAAGGTGTCCGGCTCCCCTCCCGGAGACCACGTCGGACCCCATGCTGACCAAGATGTTGAAGGTCGCGCCTTTTGAAGAAGGTGAAGGGGAAAGCGGGGAAGCAACTGCCTTTACGAAGGAGGCTATCACGGAAGGAGGGATTAAAAGTCCCATCTTTCGAGGAGATAAGAGGAACGCTTCGGAAGATCCGGAGGTCAAGGCCTCAAAGAGGGGAATCTTCGTTAGAGAGTCCGGCGCTGGGAAGTAACCCAGCCGCACTATTTCCCCAAGGGGATCAGCCCTCCAGTGAGCCGTAAGTAAAAAGTAGGGGTCTTGCAAATAAGGAACATCCCTGTATTTATTTCTAAAGATAACCGAAATTGTACCTTGTAGTTCGGATCTCAGCCCTTCTCGTGAGCTTCGTCTTGAGGATCTTCTTCCGGAGATGATGGAGAGCGAAACGCCTCCACCTATCGCACCCTCATACGAGGCGGACGACCCTGAGGTGTCGTCGCGGAGGGTTCCCCCAAGTCCGACGGGGCCGGAGGGTCCAGCGCCAACTGGCGTGCGATCGGAGGAGCTGAAGGATCTGCTCAGGCGAGCGGCTATCTCAGAAGATCACCGTGCCCTAATGGGTATGGTGATTGAAAGGATTGCATCCGTGGAGAGCGGGTTGCATGAAGCCGTCAGAAGTTTGCTGACGGGGTTCGAGGTATGCAAAAAATGATGTACCTTCTGACAGTTATGCATAAAAAATGCGCCCTGTGTAGATAGTTGCCCCTGAGACTCGGTATGTTGTCAAAATTGGCAGCGTGCCGAGGATCAAAATCTCAGTTATAACATATCACCGCTCCTAAACAGGTGGCGGGGCGTCCGGTGGCCAGCCGGACTAATGAATATGCCGAACTAAAGCGGCAACTTGACGAGGCGGATGCGGACATCACGCTGGTCAATAAACGGTTTGACGAGTCACAAGGTATGCGACTTCTATGCGGACACCTGGTGAGGGAGCTTGTCGCTCATGTCTCACTATTTGTATGCTTAATGCAGATGGTGCCGCTGCTATGGAGGAGCTGCGGGCAGAACTCGCCCGAGGGGAAGAGCAAGCCAGAAATAGTAATGCGGCCGCTTTAAAGGTGGCCGAAGAGCTAGAAGCCGAACGGGCTGCTCACTGCCGAAGCAAAGAGGAAATGGCCGATATGGCCAGAAAGTTGAAGAATACTACCGATCGCTGCGAGGTTCTTGAAAAAGAACGTCAAGCGGAGCAAGAGAACTGAAAAAGGCCGCCGCCGAATCAAGAATGCCCATTCGGCTTTGAGAGCTGCCAAGGAGGAGCTGAGTCAGGCCGGGCCAATTGCGGCTGGAAAACCGTTTGTGCTGCGGAGGAAATATACGGATCCAAAGTATGCTCAGTTGGACAAGTTGTGGAGTTCGGAGGATGCTTATCTGGACTTGGCGGCGAGCGCTGCGGATGCGGTTGAGCACTTTCGGGGCCAGAAGGGGCACAGAAGGGAAGAGCTATATTGGTCGCAATTCCATAGTCCGGAGCGTCCTCTTCCGTTGACCGATCGGTTGGCCGAATGGGCCGAGCTGAATCGATTATCCAGATTTGCTATGAATCATATCTTGACTCATTTGTGGCCGGGCGGACCCCAGCTGAAGAGCTATTTTGGTTTAGTGCAGCAGTTAATGTGTGAGTTACCGCGAATCGACGCAATGAAGCGGTCGGCGTGTATTGAGGGAGCGGATGGCTCGGCCCGTGTCAAGACATCTTGGGCAGAGATGAAGGCCACCGACGTTGCATCCCAAGATTCGGACAGAAGCGAGTACTGCCGAGCACTACTTTGAAGAAGTCTGCCGGGCGCTCGTTTAATAGAGCCTTGATGCTTTCGAAGGATATTGTGTTTAAATGACATGTATGGTTTGTGAAAACAATGTTTCAATATAATATAAGAGCTTTTTAATACTTGTGCGTTCAAGTAGTAAACTACTCCTGTCTTGACCCGTTTATGTATATGTATATATAACCTGAAAGATGGCAGTCCTTGGCTTCAGCCCCCACGCACATAGTGCGGGGGTGTTTGCAAAGAAAGCGCTTTTTCACACTTAATCCAACGCCTTGGTCATGTTGAAGGAGGTGATAGCGTAGCAAACTAGGCAACCGGACTATAATGCTTTATCACTTTCACTTAGCCATGGGAGTTCGAGGGTGGGGCTACTATATAGCCCCTGGGGGCACCGCACTCTCCCGAATTGAAGTGCGTGTGTACGACCGAAAACCGGTCCTTCGTTAATGTGGAGGAATCCTAAACATTCCGGTGAGTCATCGAGTGGTTGACCAGTCTCGCTATATCATGTGATCAGTTTTCGGCTTTCCCTCTTGAGGTGCTTTCGCCCGGCGAACCGGGGCACAACTGTCGCGATAGTTCTCCACAGTGCCGCGTTAGCCGTGAAAACATAACGTAAGGCAGCAAAACACGAGCCGGGCAACCCAACATTTGACCAAAGACATGATTGAGCTGATGCATATAAGTCCCTAACTCGAGGCGCCTTGAATACTCCCTAAGGTATTCGGTCTTTATCAAAATGGGCAGAATAATGCCTGAGGCCTAGTGTCAGTGCGGCATAAAAATTCTGGTGCGGCCAATGCCAAAACGCCTTGACCTCCTCCTCGGTTATAGTAAGGAGGCGGGGATGTATATCAACAAGAGACAGTAAAAAGGTTTACGCAGGGTCTTAATCTGAAAAGAATCCTTGCAGCGGGTCCCTCTTGCGCGTCTGCGCTGTGTCTCCGTTGTGCCGTATCCTGCAGGTGTAGCATGTTGTTCATCTGTAAAGAGAGGAACTTAGTTTGAAAGAAAAGGATCGTCTGAAGATGTACTTTACATTAAATAAACAGAGTACGATTTGAAGAGGTGAAGAAAATCAAGCTTTATTGTCTCTTGTTGTACATGCATGCAGACCCTTGTATGGGGGTATGCCGCTAGTAGGCGCCGGACTCGTCTAGCTGTCTCTGGGGTTTGAATGACCTATTCTGTTTCTTTGACTAGCGGGGCCGGATAGGTGTGGGGCTGTCAAGGCAGTCTCACGTTCTTTCGTGCTCGAGTAACACTTAATACTTCCTTTTAACGAGATGATGCCGCGTGGACCGGGCATTTTAAGTGTTAAAGATGCATAATGCGGTATTGCGTTAAAGCGGGCGAAAGCTTCGCGTCCAAATAGTGCTTGATGGCTACTTTTAAACGGGGCGACATGGAAGATTAACCTTTCGCGGCGGAAGTTGTCGGGTGAACCGAACACAACTTCTAGCAGTATGGAGCCCGTACAATGGGCATATGGGCCTGGCATTACTCCTTTAAAGGAGGTGTTGCTACGGCAAATTTTGGTTGGGTTTATCCCCATCCTGCGGATTGTGTCCTGATATATCAGGTTTATGTCACTGCCGCCATCCATGAGGACTTGTGTAAATTGGAGTCCGTCGATTATGGGATCCAGTATCAAGTCAGTCCATCCTGTGTTCCGGATACTTTCAGAATAGTCTTGATGGTCAAAGATGATTGGTTTTGACAACCAGTGTGCGGCGCGCATTTTAGTGGGTGCCGCTCTGTTTTTCCCTTTTATCACGTGAAGTGAGTTTACTGTTTTAACCTCTTGTGGGAAATTCTTTTGTTGGGCTCTACTTGTGGTGCTCGTCATCATCTTCACTTGGTGTGTCGAGCCCCTTGTGTTCGGCGTTGAGTCTGCCGGACTGTTTGAAGACCCAACAATTTCTGTGGGTATGGTTTGCAGGCCTCCGAAGTCTTGTGGATTTGACATATCTTGTCCAAGATTTTGTTGAAGTTGGATAGCTCATCGCTATTGTCCTTAAGGGGTAGTTTTTTGTTGTTCTGTCGTGAGCTTTTGAATCCGGCGTTGACTGTCGTGCTCTTTGGACCGTTCCCTTTAGTCCGGCGCCGGTCCTTGTTGCGCCGTGGTTTCCCGTTTCCATCCCTGACTTCGGATGTACTTGGGTCGCTGGTGCTGCATCTTGCTAGCCAGCTATCCTCTCCAGCATAAAAGCGGGTCATGAGAGCTTGTTAATGCGGCCATTGTTCCTGGCTTTTCTTGGCGAGGTGTCTGGCGAGCCATTCTCTCGGACGTTATGTTTGAAGGCTGCTAAGGCTTGGCGTCCGAGACAGTTGACTATTTGGTTCTTTTAGTAAGGAACCTGTTCCGAAATTTCGGGCTGACTCTCCGGGCTGTTGAGTTATGTGACTTAAATAAATGCGCATCCGGAGGGTGGACGTATGTTCCTTGAAAATTTGCCCGAAACGTATCCTCGAGCTCTTCCCAACTTCCAATGGTATTTTAGGGGAGGCTTTTAAGCCAATGCCGAGCTGGCCCTTTGAGTTTGAGGGGTAAGTATTTTATGGCGTGGAGATCATCTCCTCTAGCCATGTGTATGTGGAGGATGTAATCCTCAATCCAGACTCAGTGGTATGTTGTTCCGTCATATGCCTCTATGTTTACGGGTTTGAATCCTTTGGAAATTCATGATCCGGCACCTCATCGGTGAAACATAGGGGATGTGCGGCGCCCGTGTATTTGGGTGTGCCATGATGTTCGGATATTTGGCGTGTTGCGTTGCTTTGAAGAGCTTGCTTTCTTGGCCCATAGATGGACCTAACTGGGCCATCCTTTTGATGTGAGTCCTTATGCGGATCGCATATCAGCTTGTGTGTGGCGCCATTTGCCGCTCCCTTTTTGCCGTGGGGTCGTCCATCCGACCGGGTGGCCCTCTTACTTTTTGATTGTGGGGGCTCTAAGGCCTCCTCGTCGAATTCGGGCAGTAGCTTTCTTTTTGGGTAGCTCTTTGTTCGTTGATCGCCCGTATTTGTCTGCGGTGTTGAATACTTTGCTCCATCTGATCTGAGTGCATCTTCCGCTTTTTAAGCTTCCAATTCTGCTTTTTCAGGGCTACGCGATGGCGGCGAGCCTTTTACGGAGGTTATTTTGCTCCAACAGTTTGTCCGGCGTGAGATCGTCCGGACTGTTGTCTTCAGCGAGGGACGGGTTGTTTGTCCAAGTTGTCTTGTTAGGACGATTGCTCGATAGCTTGTTAAATGCGTCCGCCAGTTCTCCCTGCTCTATGGCTGGGTCTCTGTTGAGGCGGGACTTGGTTCGGCGTTTACATTGCCATTTTGACTGCTTTTCGAGGGATTTATCCTTCGTAGCATCCCGTTGTTCCTTGTCTTCATTTCCTTTAGGTGTATCCACCATGTATACATCATGGGATGAGGTGGTTGTCCAGCATCCTACAGGTGCTGGTTCATTGTTGTCTCCTACGTCGTCGTCCATACTGTCGATGTCTTCGGAGTCGAAATCGAGCACGTCGTGTAAGCTTTCGATTGTGGCTACGAAGTGGGTGGTGGGTGGGCGTTGAATTTCTTCGTCATCCGCATCCCATTCTTCCTAACCGTAGTCCGGCCAGGGCTCTCCGGATAAAGAGAGGGACTTTAGTGAATTCAGGATGTCGCCAAAGGGCGAGTGCTGAAAGATGTCCACGGCCGTGAACTCCATGACCGGCGCCCAATTGGATTCGATTGGCGGTAGCGGAGGTTCGAGTGGGAGAGGAGTCCGGCACCCTGGAGTCGAGGTCTTCGCAAAGGGCATGGATGGAGTTCGGCTCAATCGCCGTAGAGATTGTAGCCCCCGAGGCGGTGTCCAACCACTCGTCCTCGATCGGGGAATCCGGCTCCGGATTAAGGGTCAGAGCGGACGCTGGTGCGGCCTCTAGGGCACTGTTCGGCTGCAGAGCTAGATCATGCCCATCGAGACAGTGCGGCACGCTTGGCTGAGGCTTGCATCCGTCGAAGATCAAGTCTCCGCGGATGTCGGCCGTATAGTTCAAACTTCCAAATCTGACCTCATAGCCAGGGGCGTAGCTTACGATCTGCTCCAGATGGTCAAGCGAATTGCCCGCAGTGCAAAGCCGCCGAATACGAAGATCTGTCCGGGGAGAAAAGTCTCACCCTGGACCGCGTCGTTGCTGATGATTGAAGGAGCCATCGGGCCTATAGGTGACTCAGAGGAACTCTCAATGAAAGCACCAATGTCGGTGTCAAAGCTGGCGGTTCTCGGGTAGGGGTCTGAAGCTGTGCGTCTAGGCGGATGGTAACGGAGACAAGGACATGCTGTTTTTACCCAGGTTGGGCCCTCTCGATGGAGGTAATACCCTACTCACCTTGATTAATATTGATGATATGGGTAGTACAAGAGTAGATCTACCACGAGATCAAGGAGGCTAAACCCTAGAAGCTAGCCTATGGTATGATTGTTGTTAGTCCTATGGACTAAAACCCTCCGGTTTATATAGACACGGATAGGTTAGGGTTACACAGTCGGTTACAATGGTAGGAGATCTACATATCCGTGTCGCCAAGCTTGCCTTCCACGCCAAGGAAAGTCCCATCCGGACACGGGGCCGAAGTCTTCAATCTTGTATCTTCATAGTCCAGAGTCCGTCCGTGATGATAGTCGGCTATCTGGACACCCCTAGTCGGAACTCCCTCGGGGGTGTGGGATAGCGAACTATGACCTCTGGCGGACTCTGGACTATGAAGATACAAGATTGAAGACTTCGTCCCGTCCGGATGGGACTTTCCTTGGCGGAAGGCAAGCTTGGCGATACGGATATGTAGATCTCCTACCATTGTAACCGACTGTAACCCTAACCCTATCCGGTGTCTATATAAACCGGAGGGTTCTAGTCCGTGAGGACTAACACCAATCGTACCATAGGCTAGCTTCTAGGGTTTAGCCTCTCGATCTCGTGGTAGATCCACTCTTGTACTACCCATATCATCAATATTAATCAAGCAGGAGTAGGGTTTTACCTCCATCGAGAGGGCCCGAACCTGGGTAAAAACATCGTGTCCCTTGTCTCCTGTTACCATCCGCCTAGATGCATTGTTCGGGACCCCCTACCCGAGATCCGCCGGTTTTGACACCGACGCCGCTCTTGGCGGACTGAACTTTCTGGATCACCACACTCATAACAGTGCGGTGCTCCTCATCGATGGAAGTGCCGTTAAGCGCCTCCATCAAATTATCCGGTGCCTCCGGTTAGACGGAGGTCACCGGCGTCGCGGTCTTGCCCTTCTTATGAAGGGGTCGCCTGCCGGACTCCGGAACCACTAAAGGTTCCAGTACGGAGTCCGGCACAGGGCCGGACTTAAAGACCTTCGGGGTTTTATCCCCTTTGCGCCCGGAGTCCGGGAGGTCGCCTTGCGGCGCCTCCAGGGCCACCTCCTCCTAGCTGGGCCCCTTTTGGGACTCCACATTGGCGTCATCCGTGGCGGGAGGAGACGAGGCGGTCAGAAGTGAGGTGCTATTCACATCCGACGAATCCAGGGAGGCGCTCGTCGAAGCGCCGAGCCCGTCCTTGGGCGGGCTGCATGGTTATATTCGGCGTTAGAAGATGATGTGCGACAAATGGAACGCCATGAGTTATTCTGGTGTCCGGACACTTACGATTTCGCCAGGGGCTTGGTCCTGGTGGCCACTCCTCTTCGCCCGTCATCGGCGTTGGTGGTGTAGTCCGGAGGAAGGGTCCTTCCTTCTTGGACCCTCCGGCCTCCCGGTTAGGCGGCCTTCCTTTTCTTCTCTTCCCCCGCTGGGGGAGAGGCCTCTTTTTGCTCCTCCTCGTCTTCGCGGGAGGAGTCCACCTCGGAGTCATCGGACGATGAGTCCGACAACACCTGGCGCCGGGAACTCCTTTGAGTTCTCGTGGCCTTCTTCTTGGCCTTCTTCTCCGGCACCACGTAAGGTGCGGAACCAGCAGCCTCCCGTCAATCGGCGTCCGGCTGGCCTTCTGGCAAGGGAGCCGGACAGTCAACCTGTCCGGACGTCTTCTGCTAGTCCTGTCAAAGGTAAGGGAGTTTTAGATCCTGCATAGAGTCAAACTATGAAAAAAGAGTCCCGTAAAGGGTAAAATAGCTTACCTCGTTGGCTTGATGCCGCGAGCTGAATCCGCGATCTTCGGTAGTGGATGCGGGAGCCTCGGCACCCTTGAACAACACCTTCCAGGCATCTTCGTACGCAGTGTCAAAGAGCCGGCTCAAGGTTCGGTGTTGTGCCGGATCAAACTCCCAAAAGTTGAAGGCCCGTTGCTGGCATGGGAGCATCCGACGGATGAGCATAACCTGGACTACATTGACAAGCTCGAGCTTATTGTCCACCAGGTTTCGGACGCAGGTTTGGAGTTCGGTCAGCTCTTCCGAATTACCCCACGCCAGGCTCGTCTCTTTCCATGAGGTGAGCCGTGTTGGGAAGCCAGATCAGAATTTGGGGGCCGCCGCCCATTTAGAGTCGCGCGGCTCGGTGATGTATAACCACCCCGATTGCCACCCCTTTATGGTCTCCACAAAGGAGCCCTCGAGCCATAGGACGTTGGCCATCTTGCCCACCATGGCACCTCTGCACTCCGCTTGGCGGCCGCCCACTACCTTGGCTTGACATTGAAGGTCTTGACCATAAGCGAAGTGGGGCTGGATGCGAAGGAAGGCCTTGCACACGACGATGAATGCCGAGATGTTGAGGATGAAATTCGGGGCCAGATCGTGGAAATCTAGGCCGTAGTAGAACATGAGCCCCAGGACAAATGGGTGAAGTGGAAAAACTGGTCCGCAGAGGAAGTGGCGGAGGAACACCACCCTCTCATGGGGCCTGGGGGTGGGGATGAGCTGCCCCTTGTCGGGAAGCCGATGTGCGATGTCGTCAGACAAGTATCCGGCCTTTCACAGCTTTTTGATGTGCCCCTCCGTGACGGAGGAGGCCATCCACTTGCCTCCCGCTCCGGACATAGTTGGAGAAGGTTGAGGTGGGATGTGCGGACTTGGGCGCTAGAGCTCAAGTGCGTGGAAATGGATGAGCAAAGGAGGAAGAAGGCGTGTGTGAAAAAGTGGATCCTTATCCCCTTATATGGACGGACAAAGCTATGCGTCCCCACCAGCCTGATAAAACTCGCTTATCTCCCAAGCGCTGTAATCAATGGCGCGGTTGGGTTACCCACGCCCGTATTAATGAGAATCCTAGAATAAGGGGACACGATCTCTGCATTGACAAGATGTGCCGAGGAAACCGCCTCGCTAAACGCGCTGAGGTGGGACAGTGAAAACGATTCGAATAAAGGCTTGGCCGTGGTGTGATGTCACGCTGCAGAATATGTCAGCAGATCGAGCTTGTGTAAATATTATTCTCTCTACGGTGGTATGTGGAACTTATTTTGCAGAGCCGGACACTATCCTTGTGTTCAAAATCTTCTATGAAGTATTCGGAGGAGGAACCCGCCTTGCAATGTCGGAGACGATATGCGCGCCGGACTCGTCATCATTGAAGCTTGGTTCGAGGGCTCTTGAGGAGTCCTGGATTAGGGGTGTCCGGATAGCTGGACTATGACCTTTGGCGGACTCACGGACTATGAAGATACAAGATTGAAGACTTCGTCCCGTGTCCGGATGGGACTTTCCTTGGCGTGGAAGGCAAGCTTGGCGATACGGATATGTAGATCTCCTACCATTGTAATCGACTCTGTGTAACCCTAACCCTCTTCGGTGCTTATACAAACCAGAGGGTTTTAGTCCATAGGACGAACAACAATCATACCATAGGCTAGCTTCTAGGGTTTAGCCTCTCTGATCTCGTGGTAGATCTACTCTTGTACTAGCCATATCATCAATATTAATCTAGCAGGAGTAGGGTTTTACCTCCATCGAGAGGGCCCGAACCTGGGTAAAAACATCATGTCCCTTGTCTCCTGTTACCATCTGCCTAGACGCACAGTTCGGGACCCCCTACCCGAGATCCGCCGGTTTTGACACCGACATGTAAAGTCAACAATACTAGTTCATCATAACTTACATCCAATTGGATATATATATATATATATATATATATATATATATATATATATATATATATATCAGGATCTTTCCAACACAATGCGCTTGCCAAAGGATAAAATGTAAAAAAGAAAGCTGAAGATCACCATGACTCTTGTATAAGGTATAAGACAAGAATAAAAGATAGGCCCTTCGTAGAGGGAAACATAGGTTGTCATGTGCTTTTAAGGTTGGATGCACATAATCTTAATGCAAACGAACGTCACTTTATATTGCCTCTTGTGTTAGAGACCTTTACTATGCAGTCCGTCGCTTTTATTTCTTCCCTATCACAGGTTCGTATAAAGCTTATTTTCTTCGCACTAATAGATCATACATATTTAGAGAGCAATTTTTATTACATGCACTGATGACAACTTACTTGAAGGATCTATACTCAATCCATAGGTAGGTATGGTGGACTCTCATGGCAAAACTAGTTTAAGGGATATTCGGAAGCACAAGTAGTGTCTCTACTTGGTGCAAAGAATTTGGCTAGCATCGGGAAGCATAAGCTCAGCATGTTGGATGATCCATGACAATATACTTTATTTCAGATATAAGAAAACATAACCCATTACGTTGTCTTCCTTGTCCAACATCAAATTTCTAACATGTCATATTTTAGTGAGTGCTCACAATCATAAAAGATGTCCAAGATAGTATATTTATATGTGAAATCTCTCTTCCTTCAATATTCTTTCATGAATTGTTCAAGTGACCAATTCTGCGTTTGCTAACCTTCAATAAGTTTACTACCTATACTTATTATGTGTGAAGTCGTTACTCCCCATGTTATAAGCATATGAAACATATATAAATTCAGATTTATATTATTCAATTCATTCAACCATTCACTCATAGGATATACGTGAAGCACGTGAGTAAATGACAAACTACTCCAAAAGACATAAGTGGAGGACACTGAGTAGTCAAATAATTAACTAGCCATGGGAGTATTCCTTTTCATTCAAGATTTCAGATCCAATGATTTTATTCAAATAGCAAGCAAAATTGAAAATACGCTCCAAGCAAAACACATATCATGTCACGAATAAAAATATAGCTCCGAGTAAGGTATACCGATAGTTTTGAAGACGAAAGAGGGGATGCCTTCCGGGGCATCCCCAAGTTTAGGCGCTTGAATATTCCTTGAATATTTACTTGGGGTGCCTTGGGCATCCCCAAGCTTAGGTTCTTTCCACTCCTTATTCTCCTCATATCGATATCTCACCCAAAGCTTGAAAACTTCAACCACACAAAACTTAACGGAACTTCGTGAGATAGGTTAGTATGATAAAGAGTAAACCATTCACTTTGGTACTGTCAAAGACAAGGTTCATAATTGTTCTCACACAATGCCTACTGTACCATATCATTTCTACAATTTATATTGAGAAATATAATCCATAGAAACTAGAAAACAAGCAAACTCTGCAATGAAAACAGAATCTGTCAGAAACAGAACAGTCTGTAATGATCTGAACAGCAACCATACTTCTGCTACTCCAAAAATTATGAAATAAATTGGTGTACGTGAGGATTTTTTCTATTAATATTCTTCAAAAGGAATCAACTCAAAATCGCTCTTCTGTAAAAAAAATGGCAGCTAATCTCGTGAGCGCAAAGTTTCTGTTTTTTACAGGAAGATCACATTAACTTTCACCCAAGTCTTCCCAAAGGTCTTACTTGGCACTTTATTGAAACAAAAGCTATAAAACATGATTACTACAGTAGCTTAATCATGTAAACACACAAAAACAGTAAGGGTAGATATTGGTTTGTCTCCCAACAAGCGCTTTTCTTTAATGCCTTCTAGCTAGGCATGATGATTTCAATGATGCTCACATAAAAGATAATAATTGAAACATAAAGAGAGCATCATGAAGAATATGACTAGCATATTTAAATCTAACCCACTTCCTATGCCTAAGGATTTTGTGAGCACATAATTTATAGGAACAAGAATCAACTAGCATAGGAAGGCAAAACAAGTATAACTTCAAAACTTTAAGCACATAGAGAGGAAACTTGGTATTATTGCTACTCCTACAAGCATATATTACACCCTCATAATAATTTTCAGTAGCATCATGAATAAATTCAACAATATAACCATCACATAAAGCATTCTTTTCATGATCTACAAGCATAGAAATTTTTCTACTCTCCGCATAAGAAAAATTCTTCTCATTCGGAATAATGGAATCACTAATTCCTAAAGTTGACACTTTTCCAAACCCGCGTTAGATGATAGTATTATTCATGCTCCAAAATATATAAGTGAAGTTTATGGAGCATTCTAAAATTAATATAGACTAACCAATATACAAGCTCAAAATATGTAAGTGAAGCACACGAAGCATTCTAAAAAATCATACTCAAAAGATTTAAGTGAAGCGCAGAGAGCATTCTATAAGGTCATACTCAAAAGATATAAGTGAAGCACGTGGATCATTCTATAAATTGATGAATGTCTATCTCATGCTAGCATGGTTCTTAAAGGAAAAACAAAAACACAAAGGACACAAATCATGTGAACAAAACAAAAACCGAGGTATACCGATATTTGTTGAAGAAGAAAGATGGGATGCCAACCGGGGCATCCCCAAGCTTAAATGCTTGAGTATCCTTTGAAATATTTACTTGGGGTGCCTTGGGCATCCCCAAGCTTGAACTCTTACCTCTCTTTATTCTTCTCATATTGATAGCTCCTCGATCTTCGAACACTTCATCCACACAAAACTTTAACAAAAACTTTGTGAGATCCGTTAGTGCAATAAAGCAAACTACCACTTTAAGGTATTGTAATGAACTCATTCTTTATTTATATTCGTGTAAAACCTACTGTATTCCAACTTCTCTATGGTTCATACTCCCCGATACTAGCCATAGATTCATCAAAATAAGCAAACAACACGCGAAAAACAGAATCTGTCAAAAACAGGGCAGTCTGTAGTAATCTGGAAGTTTAGTAAACTTATGTAACTCCAAAAATTATGAAATAAATTTGAAAATTTGAAAAATGTGTACATAAGTAATGGGAAAAAAGTTTCAGACCCATTTGACATTCCAGTAAAAAATGTAAAATCATGCGCTACAGCCAAAGTTTCTGTTTTTGTTCTGCACATAGTAAACAAGCAATCTAATCATCCTAAAACCAAATCTTGGCACATTATTTTTATAATACAATGGATATACACAAGGGGATAATTATATACAGAGAAACTTCCATGAATAATTCTACATTGTTTCCGTGAGCATGAACACAAATGCTCAAGGTCAACCCTCACTTCTTCAATGCATAACTTTCCAATCACTTCTCTTTTTGAAAAACTTTTTAGGCATGAGAGGCAAGTAAATTTTTTGGTATTTTTACTCTTTAATTTTTTTTATATGTTTCACCCACAGCTTAACAGAAACAAAAAGGAAAAAGCAAAATCTACTAAGTGAAGAAAGCAAACAAGCACACACGAGAATATCAACCCCACGCTATTGCTCCCCGGCAACGGCGCTTTAAAAAGAGCTTGATAATCCCCAAGTGCAGGGAATCATCGTAGAAATTCCCAAAGGTGGAAGTGATAAGTATGGAGTGTAGAACCCACAAGGAGCTAAAGGTAAGATCAATATTCTCTCAAGTCCTATCTGCCACTGATACGACTCTACGTACACCGAATGATTGCTTCCAACTAGAAATGAGAAATAAAACTACGTTGTGGGTATGAAGAGGATAACTTTGCATGATATCGGGGAGCTAAAAAATAAAAGTTGCTATTATCATAAAGTTAGAATATATTACTAAATATTATAAATATCGAGTGTGGAATAATGATGGATCGGTGTGCGGAATTTTCTTAGGCAATTGTTAACAAGACTGGTAATCACTATTGCAATTTAATATGAGGGAGAGGCATAAGCTAACATACTTTCTCGTCTTGGATCATATGTGTGATGCCCCCGATTCAATCATACACTAATCATACAAGCAAACGTGTATGATCAAGATCAGGGACTCACGGGAAGATATCACAACACAACTCTAAAAATTAAAATAATTCATACAAGCATCATAATACAAGCCAGGGGCCTCGAGGGCTCGAATACAAGTGCTCGATCATAGACAAGTCAGCGGAAGCAACAATATCTGAGTACAGACATAAGTAAACAAGTTTTCCTTAAGAAGGCTAGCACAAACTGGGATACAAATCGAAAGAGGCGCAGGCCTTCTGCCTGGGATCCTCCTAACTACTCACAGTGGGTTGTCGGTGACGCACTTGCGTAGTAGGCACATCCGTGTAGTAGGATTAAGTAAATCGACGGTGGCGTATGACTCACAGGCTCCACCATCTGGTTGAGACAACCAGGTAGAATGGAAAGGGGAAAAGAGGAGAAAAGCAACCATGAGTACTCATCCAAAGTACTACTTAAGCAAGGATCTACACTACAAATGCATGGGTATCTGTGTAAAGGGGCAATATCGGTGGACTGAACTGCAGAATGCCAGAATAAGAGGGGGATAGCTAGTCATGTCGAAGACTACGCTTCTGGCAGCCTCCATCTTGCAGCATGTAGAAGATAGTAGATGGTAAGTTCTCCAAGTATCATCGGATAGCATAATCCTACCCGACGATCCTCTCCTCGTCGACCTGTGAGAGAGCAATCACCGGGTTGTATCTGGCACTTGGAAGGGTGTGTTTTATTAAGTATTCGGTTCTAGTTGTCATAAGGTCAAGGTACAACTCCGGGTCATCCTTTTACCGAGGGACACGGCTATTCGAATAGATAAACTTCCCTGCAGGGGTGCACCACATAACCCAACACGCTCGATCCCATTTGGCCGGACACACTTTTCTGGGTCATGCCCGGCCGCGGAAGATCAACACGTCGCAGCCCTACCTAGGCACAACAGAGAGGTCAGCACGCCGATCTAAATCCTATGGCACAGGGGTTTGGTCCCATCGCCCGTTGTACACTGCACGTTGTGTACGCGGCCGGAAGCAGACCTAGCCCCCTTAATACAAGCGCAAGCTTACGGTCCAATGCGGCACGCGCAGCTCAGTCACTGACGTCACGAAGGCTTCGGCTGATACCACGACGTCGAGTGCCCATAACTTTCCCACGTAGTTGGTTAGTGCGTATAGACCAAATGGCCAGACTCAGATCAAATACCAAGAACTCGTTAAGCGTGTTATTTTTAAGTATCCACGGACGTCGACCAGGCACTACTAGGAAAATGCTTACTAGTAGCGCTGGTTTTTAAGCTACCAGTAGCGTGGGCACCAGCGCTACTGCTACGGCACTACAGCTATTTTGTAGCAGTAGCGCGTTTTTAGGCCATGATCTTGGTAAGTTCAGAGTACTAGTAAGCGGCGTTTTCGGCCAGCTACTGCTAACATTTATGTTTTTTTAGCATTTTTGCGATGTACATGTTTAAACAGATATATCTTTTATACAATAACAACTCATCATGAACTAGTCTGTTTAAATAGCATATTCATTACCACTTGTCATCACCATCAAACAATGTTCGTCAATGAGACATCATATAACAAGTTGGTCACTAGTCATAATCACAACTCCTCATCATCATCATCAACTCTAACACATATATTGTAGCACATAATAACACATTCTAGCTACGACCTACTCCTCTCATAGGACCTACTCTACCCTCTCTTAGGTAAAATATCATAAAACAAGATAGGCATTGACGCTGCATTAAGGAAAATTGACTCTCCATAATAAAGAACGGAGATCATCCTGTCTCCAAGTCTTGGCCTACGCACAATGTAGCTTCCAAGTAGCTCTCTACGATGGTTCAAACATTTTTTTGAAATCATCTATTATCATGGCTTCCTCGCTTTTAGAAATCCGTATGGACAGGAGTGATGTGGATATTGCTGCTGACCTGGCCGTGGTGGCCGTAAACTCATAACATTAACGCGGCCTCTCATCAACATCAGATGAGGCACACAATCCATCGGGATTTTCTGTTAAAAAACATAGTAATAACTTTGTAGTTATCAATATAGTTTAGTTTTAGAAGAATTTATGCAAAAGATGCACGAATGTCGTAATAGTAGAAAATCTTACCATGATATCTCCATTGATGTTACCGTAGTTCAACACGTGGACTAGTGGCACGTATTGACCATAATGTGGAGGAGTTTAATAATAGCTATTGTAATTCTCAAGAAAAGTAAAAAATGTGATAAGACCATCTTGCTCCATATAAGTTAATTGTGCTTCATCATTGTAGTAGTAGGTTCTGTCTACCATTTTCCGTACATTTTTTGAAGAATGAAAATAAGTTGTCAATGGGAATAAGCTGTCAAATATTTTGAAATAAACAATATAAATTACTTAGTAAATATGTTTAAGAAACTCACACAGCGGTAGAACTGGAAGTGTGTCTACAAGGACCCAAATGGTCATATCATTTTCGTCGATGTCAGGATCACCAAGATCGAAGGTGAGAAGCATACCCTCATGAAAATCATACGCCTTGCAAAGGGCTTCCCAATTTAGGCAACCAAAATTGGATGAGTTCACAGAATTGTATAGATTTACAGCAAAATCATAACCATGATGGGTCCTTAGTTGAATTATCTTTCTCTCCATTCTTTCATGATCTTCAAAACCCATCTTCTCCAAGACATAGCGTCTTGCATGACATGGGATAAGCTAGTCGAATTGTAAAAGACGGAAATTACACGTTGAAGAAGCAGAGAAGTCGTGCAAAAAATAACAAAAAACACTTGTCGTCGTTGCGTACCGTTTCAACATCGAAGGTCTCTTGGAGCTTGATGCTGAAGCGCCGACCTTCTACCAGGTGAGGTCTGTCGCACAGACCGCGCTCATCTTCGCAGTCCTCGCACTTAGCGCATTCCCTTTCGTCGTCAGACATTTCCTAATAGGTAATTAATAATCCATCATTGAATACATATATAGTAGTTTGTAGCAAAGATCATCATATAACAACTAAAACACCTAAAATTTGTAGCTTGTAGTAGTTTGTAGCAAAGATCATCATATAATCCATCATGAATACATATATAGTAGTTTGTAGCACAAACCGCGCTCATCTTTTGCATTCAATAAGCAAATAACTAATAGGTAATCCATCAACGAATACATATATAGTAGTTTGTAGCAAAGATCATCATATAATATCACTAATACATCTCGAATAATAGCTCCTCTAGGTTCAGTGGGCCACGGTGGACACCCAAAGAGAAGGAACCATCACCGGATCATAGCTCCGGTGAGATCCCCAAAGAATCTGCCAGGTATTGGAGAACCGGCCGTTCGCCAAGGCAACCAAGTAGCGATGAACGTGCGCGTTCTCCTCCGTGACACGGTGCTGTACCACCTGCGCGGGGGACGTAAGCCTCCCCACCGATGCAGGCCCACGTGACCGCCACCAAAGAAGCTCTGGGTCGACGACGGGCTGGCTCCTCACTAAGCTGCGCTCACCAGAAGGTAGCACAACCCAGTACCAGCCCGGCGGAGCCCAGTCCCGGACATGGCCCCTCGGCTCAACCAGGAGTCCTCCGCCGAGTCGACGACGAGGATGCGGGATAGGCATCGTCGACGTCAAGAACAAAATAATTAATTATGAAAACAGAATTAATAAACACTTAGCAAAATTTGGCATGACCTTTGCTAAAAAACAGGACATATCGAGCGCCTGAAATTTGCCAGAACGTAAACGAATTGACATTTCTGGCAAAACATAGGCCACTCGGAAAAATATGAAACATCCAAAATGTGACATGTTCAAAATATGACATGTCCACTACAAATTTGCATATAACAGGAAAAATTGCTTCAACTAAAAAAATAACAACAATTGCTTTAACTAAAAAACCCTAGAATTATGTTAACTACACCTAAAACAACTAAAACACCTAACATTCTGTTAACTACACCTAAAACAACTAAAACACCTAAAACTCTTTTAAATACACTTAAAACACCTAAATTCTATTAACTACACCTAATTAAAAACCTAGCTAAATTTCTGTCCTAACTTTAAAACCTAGCTAAATTTAAAAACCTAGGGTTCATACAATTAACTAGGGTTCATACCTAATCTGTCCAAGCAAGGGTTCGATCAAAACCTAAATTATTCTAATAACCTACATTTTTCAACTACATAGAATTGAAAATAACTACTCTAATAACTATATATAACTAGGGAGGAGGGAGGAGGAGGAAGGAGGGAGGAGTACCTCTCGGAGAGGAGGGCAAGACGGGAGGAGAGCCGACGGGGGCTGTGGCAAGGCGGAGGAGGGAGGCCGGCTGGGAGCTGGGCGGCCGGGGAGGAGGGCTGGCGCGGGCGAGGGCGGCCGATGCAGGGAGGAGGGCCGGCGCGGGAGGAGGGCCGGTGCGGGGGACGACAGTGTGCGGGGGTCGACGGCGGCGCGCGGGGGATCGAGGGAGGAGTGTGGGATCGAGTGTGAGTGAGAGTGAGGCCGGCCGGGCCGGGGCGCTGGGAGGTAGTGGGCCCTAAAGAGCAGGTAACGAGCCAACGCCATCGCTAAGCCCACTAGCTGTAGTGCAGGTTAGACGACAGGCGCTGCTGCTATTTTTTGACGTGGGGGTGTGGTGTATTACACTTAGCTGTTGCGTGGGGCTTTTTATCAAGCGCTGCTGCTAACTGATACCAATAGCGCTCTTTTTAGACAGCACTACTACTAACTAGTAGTAGCGTGGGGGTATAAACAAACGCTACTGGTAAACTTCTATCTATAAGCGTTTTTCTAGTAGTGAGGGCCAGGCCCACCTCTCTCCTAGGTGGTCTCAACCTGCCCTGTCGCTCCACCACAAAGTAACAGTCGGAGGCCGTCAGGAACCCAGGCCCACCTCTACCGGGATGGATCCACCTGTCCTTTTAGCCCCCTCATTAGAATCACTTGCGGGTACTTAACGAGCTGACCCGACTTTAGTCACCACATGTGTCATGTATATAAAGTATATAGTATATACCCGTGATCACCTCCCTAGTGATCACGGCCCGATAATATAGCATGGCAGACGGACAAGAATGTAGGGCCACTGATGGAAAACCAGCATCCTATACTAAGTATTTAGGTTTGCAGGTAAAGGTAACAACAGTAGTAGCAAGGACAAACTATGCAGCAGAATAGGATTAACCGAATGCAGTAACATGCTACACTACTCCAATACAAGCAGTATAGAGTAGAATAGGCGATATCTGGTGATCAAGGGGGGGCTTGCCTGGTTGCTCTGGCAAGGAGGGGTCGTCAACACCGTAGTCGACCGGGGCAGCAGCGGCGTCGGTCTCGTAGCCACCGGAGAGAAGAGGGGGAAGAAACAATGAATACAATGCGAGCAGATGCATATCGATGCATGACATGACAAGTAATGGTGCCAGGTGTGCCCTAACGCGGTAGGTGATACCGGCGAAGGGGGAAACATCCGGGAAAGTATCTCTGGCGTTTCGCGTTTTCGGACAGATGAACCGGAGGGGAAAAGTTGCGTTTTCGCTATGCTAAGGATGTGTGGCGGACGAACGGGCTACATGTCCGGATTTGTCTCGTCGTTCTGAGCAACTTTCTTGTACAAAGTATTTCCATCCGACTTATTGTTTATTTTATATGATTTTTTTAAGTTTTAACAATATTCTAGAATTTCTGGATTTATTGTTATTTCGAAAATAAAACAGTAAAATTACTCTTGTCAGCTAGTGTAGTGCCAGCCACAGTCAATAACATGTGGGGGCAGGTCAAAGTCAACAGCATAGTCGATGTTGAGTGGGTCAATCAGTGAATAGTGCATGGGTCCCGCGTGTCATAGACTTAAGCATTTTTAACTTGTCTGATCATTTTAATTTACAGTAGGGTCCACATGTCATAGGGTCTGGACTAACTAATCAATTAAACCAAAATAAACTAAACAGGAGGGTATTATGGGCTAATAGGGGATTAGCCCCATAATTGGGCTGGTTGGGGGCCCGCTGGCAAAGGCACAAAGGCTGTGCCCAGCGTGGTCAGGCGCCGCGCCAAGACGAAGGTCGGCGCCGTGAGCGGCCGGATCCGACGGTGCGCCGGTAGCCAGGGCGAGCAGGCCACGCGGGCGGCCACGTGGACGGCCGTGCGAGCAGGTGGCGCGGCCGACAGGAGCTGCTCCAAGCCGTGGCAAGAAGCAGCGGCCGCTGCTAGCGTAGTGAGCAGCAGCAGGCAAAGCAACACAGGCGGGAGCGGGGGTGAGGGACAACGCGAGGTAGCAGCGATGGCAGAGTAGCAAAAGTAGGTACGGGAGCTAGCATCGCGGGTTACCAGCTGCATTCGCTGTAGAAAGCAGCAGCCGCAGCAAACCAGGTGTGGCACTAGGCGAGGGCGCGGGTTGAGCAGTAGCAGGCGAGCAGCACGGGCGGCTACGGCAACCGGCGAGGCTGTGCAGACGCGCACGTGGACGCGGGGGTTCTGTGACGCGGGCCACACACAGACGAGCGCACGCGGAAGCGCAAGTGAGGAGCAGAGCACGACCATGAGCGGCAGGAACATGCGAGCACGCGCACAAACGTGGCCATGGACGGGCTCTGGTCTCGGCGAGCAACGACACGCAGTGGAACAAATCGAGGCCGAGAAGAGAGGGAATAGAATGAGAAGCTCACCGCGAAGGCACACGGTGGCCCGGCAAAAGCTTAGGAGCACAGGGGTAGTGGGACTTGACGACGATCGCCGGCGGCCGAAGGAGGTAGATGAGGTCGATCCGCTCGGCTTGGCGTATCCTAGCTCGGTCCGGTGGGCGTAGTCGAGGCAGCAGATGACTGTGCAGCTCCCACACAAAGCGTCACGGCGCAGGGACGTCAGAGAGCGCGGGGACGGCGACGTCCATGGCGACGGTTGCGGTTGCGCAAGCTGTAGAGAAGGGGGCAGCGCGAGGTGAAGGGGAAAATGGGCTAGGGTTTCGTGGGAGGCGCTGGTGGGGCTTAAGTAGTCGAGGGGGCGCCGGAGTAGCCGCCAGATGGCCGCCACCTCATCGGCCGGTGCCGTGGCGGGCATCGGTCATGCCCATGACCCCCTCGGTGAACAGAGGAAGGGGTTGACCGTGGGTGGGCCGCCCGGTGGAAGTTGCTGGCCACTTGGCCCAGGGGAGGGGGAAAAAGGCTTGCACCTTTTCTTTTGTTTATTTTCTTCTGGTTGTTTTACTTTTATCTTTTGTTTTGTTTAACTATAATTTTACAAAACACAAAAGTTATACCTAAAATAATATTAATAATTATGACACTGCCACAATTAACATGGCCTATGAAATAAGATAGTTTGTAGTTGCTTATTATTTTAAAAGCATTTAAATAATTGTTTTTCACTGTTTTATTCACCTTATAGTATTTAAACATTTTATAAAAGTGGGGTTTCCTCACCACAATTACCTATGCATTAATTGGCACAGCAGGGACATTTTAGTTTTAAAGTTTGAAATTGTTTTATGTTTGCCTTAAATTCAATTTTGAATTTGAATCGGTTTTGAACTAACGCGAGATCATCAACACTAACCGAGGTGATGTAGCATCATTAGTAGAGGTTCACTGTAGCTTAATTTTCCGGACGTCACAATTCTCCTCCACTACAAGAAATCTCGTCCCGAGATTTTAAGAGGTGGGGTAAGGGGGAAAGACTAGGTTATGAAAGTCTAAAGATTCTTCTTGTTCTTTGTTTCTTTTCTCGAAGATGTCGATCCATTACGTTGATGTCTTCATTTCTCTGCTTCAGGTCATCATGATCAAGTCGGCATCCTTTCTTCGGGAACTCCATCGAACTTACGAAAAGGATAAGGGTGGGCATACCGGGAGAACAGACCTCTGCAAGGTCGACTATCTGGTCGATAACATCGAGGGAGGTGTCGGAAGTAACTCTCAAATTTAAACTTAAGAAAATATCGAGAGCAAACTAAGGAGGTATCATGTGAAGTTTTGAGCGGACAGTCAATCGTTCGATGCCTGAAACAGGGCGTGAAAGGGGTTCGAAGCAATGGGAATAAGTATTATGTCTGATACCAGAATCGATGATCTCTCAAAAAGGTGGCTCGTGAATCACATACAAGACCAAGTGCGAGGAACAACCTTAAGAACAGGGGGTGTACTGGAGAGTCAGGTTTCGATCATGTGGAACTGTGGGTTGTGGGCCCACCATGTGGGATAAAAGTAGAAGGAGTGGTGACATCTTGCTCGGTCATGATAGCAATGCATGTCATAGGGTAGCGTGTCAGTTATGTCGGCAACAATGTCGGTACCAAGGGCGAGGGACGAAGAGAACCATCTTCCTGCTCGTTAAACGAGGCAGACCAATAGGCAAAGTTCTTGTCCATTGGTGGCTACCGAATGTCACCCACATTAGTAAACAGGGTCTTGTTGACGGAATTGTACACCGAGGTGGTTACATAAGCAGGAGAATATTACTGCTTAGATCATATGGATCACAAGAAAGGTTAAGCCAAACAAGGGAAAGGAAAATATGATTATCAGATTAAACAGAACAATGGAAAGGAAAATGTGTTAAAACACATATTTTAGGGGTATTTCCTTCCCAAGGACAAACAGAGTATGATATCCATGACAGGATATAATGTAGAAAACCCTCTAGGTAGGGGGAGACAAATTTTCCTGACATTACCCATACAACAGTGTTTGGATAATTGAGCAAGAAACAATTAGCATTGGGATAAGTGTTCTTGTTGAAAATCAGAGTACCACACACATGCTTCGAGATAGCATTGACATGGTCTTCCAGCAAAGGTTAGACTTTGGATACACGAAGGATTCATCAGGAACAACTTGTAGAATAAGTCTTACCATTTCTCATGGAAGAATAGATAACCTTGCTAAAAAGGAAAACTATAATATTAGGTCCTCCGGCCAGGTGTGCTAGGCATGACTTCACCTTATCGGGTCAAGGACCAATGTTATAACTCTTGGTAATATGTTCCAACCATCATATCTGACCGAGATTCTGATCTGATTGGTGTCAGGATACCTTAGACTTAGGAAGCCTAAGAAGAAAAGGAGCAACGCAAATTAAACGAGATGATATTGTAAGATTCTCGGGAGATGAACTATGGAAGCGAGTTCTGGAACAGGAGTTCATCATTAAACCAAGCAGAGGATGAGGAGGTGGCTAATGAACTCAATGATAATTCACCGAGACTTCCAAAAAGAGGGATTTCCACAATTGCGTGAACACGGAGATATCATTTGTCAGATCAAATGATATAGTGATGTATGCTCTAGGAAAACATACACAATTAAACATTGGTTGGAAGGTGCACCCGAAATATGGGATGGGTAGCATGATCAATGTTTAGAATGGTGATTCAATAACCAATACACAAAGAATGAAACTATCATTCATTAACTTACAAGTAATAGGGTTGCTAGAAGTTTTGTATTTTACACCTCACAGTCCATTTGTCGATATTCCGGTTAGAAACAATACGGAGACCAAGAAATGAATGGAGATGGCGATAAGTATTACTATATCAAGAATTTCTTAAGAGGTGGTGAAACTCTAACAACATTATTGACATAAAAGATGGTAATACTTCAAGGTAGAACATAATACGAGCTGGATTGCAAGTTGCATCCATAGCATGTATAAGTTTGTGTTGGGGGAAGGCAAGAATGTTGTCGATGATAACACAATCATCGAGGGGCAAGGATGGTATTTCCCATCGTGAATTTGATTGGTATCCTGGAAGAGCTCAAAATGTTGATGATGAGCACGACAATTTTGTCGAGAGGCTCCACAAAGAAGCTATCGAACAGCGACTGCACAAGCAGAAGGACTGATGCAGCAAAAGATTATTGGAACTATGGATACAACACCAACTAGGAATCAAGCATGCCGTTCGAGGTGAAACGATAAGACAAGGAAGATCGACATAAGCTTAGCTCATCGTCAAAAGTTGTGCTCCGGGAAGAAGGACCAGGTAGCACAGGCAAAAGTTTGCAAGATAATGATATAGCCGATAAGGCTAGGAATGACTTGAAGGATTATTAAACTCATAAGCAACAAGAATTACTTAGAGTTATTGAGTCGGAGTGCGGAATCGATTCACTTATCGGTGTTCTCAAGTGACTAATAACTTCGTAACACAGGGGATCCGATATCGGTGAGAAGCAATCTTGGATGAAGACTCGCAGGAAACAGCGAGTTCTCGAGATACCAGAGGTTAATACTCGAGGAAGATCAAAAATAGAGGTTCTTTGAGATGTATCGATCAACAAAAGACAAGTGCTTTAACTTGTCTGAGAAATGGAATCAAGGAGAAAATGTGGCCGGGACCACGATTGCAAATCATCAATACATAGATACCAGATGATTTCATATCAAGGAAATAGTTATTATTACAAGAAGCTTCTATGATAGGATCTACATCGTGTCCATGGGCATGAACACAAAGTTAAAGGTCGACTCCCACTTCTTTAATGCATAACCTTTCATTCACTTCTCGCCTTCAACGAAGTTGTGGTGTTGAAATTTTATCTATCATAACACCAGTAGAGTATGACACGTAGTAGTTTCCGGGTTCACACAGATTAGAAAAAGGCATATGTCCAACCCATCGGGGCCTCTTAGGAACATATACCACAAACTTCAGGAGTAATTATCACCAGCTCGAAAGTAGAGCATAGTTGACAAAGCAGAGGATACAATTTACCAAAGGCATTATATACCCATGGAAAGGCTCACAAGGTTATTGAATATGAAGGACGATGTCGGATGAAATCCAACAATGGATCGGGCGATCCACAACGGAGCTGATGTGAGTATCGGTACTCAATCAGAGGAAGAAAGAATGCACGGGCATCATATTATAGAACATCGGAATAATTCGATGCTTAGATAACAAAGGAGTTATGATTTCCAAAACAAAGGATCAGAAGCAGACGCTCTAATCAAGGATGGATAAGTTGGATAGACCAGAGGCACAATTGACGACAAATAGTTTGGTCGAGAACCAGCTCATGTCCAAAATGACGTCTGAGCCGGAAAGATAATATAGAAGGGTTGATAGATGATTGTGTGCATTCGCACACATGTTGAATCAATAGGATCAAAATGACGGTGTCAAAAGATACTAGTGAATATTGCTAGTGATATGGGAGCATCCATAATGTAAGCATACAAGTATTTGCAGAGCAATAGTTTGAAGAGGATGCTCAGAAGGTCGAATAGTATTTCAGAGTATCTTATGAAGCATACGAACAACTGGGGATGAATAGATACTCAATAAGTGTGAGGAGTTTTCAATAGGGGTATTCATGTGGTAAACAACTGCAAGGCAGTAAGCTTAAAGGATTTTTGGAACAACGGAGAGCAATTTAGGGCATCTTGTAATAACAAGAGCAACTGAGGATGAAGGTATGAACGACAATTGAAGGTAGTTATCCATAAGGGTATATCGGTGGTAGGGGATTGTAAAGTCGGTGGGCACAAGGGTCTCGGGAAAACCTCGGAGAGTACCTTCGGAATCTTCTGGTGCAGCAAGCGATCATCTGGAGTAAGGGGCTCTCCGGGAGAAAGTCTTTCGAGAACCTAAAGTTAGTCTTTTTAGCAAAATCATTTAAACCGAATAGGGGAGAGATTAGAGTCCTAGAGTATAGACGAGGAGTAAAAGATCCTAATACCACCTGAGGGAGTCCTGGATTAGGGGGTGTCCGGATAGCCGGACTATGACCTTTGGCCGGACTCCTGGACTATGAAGATACAAGATTGAAGACTTCGTCCCGTGTCCGGATGGGACTTTCCTTGGCGTGGAAGGCAAGCTTGGAGATACGGATATGTAGATCTCCTACCATTGTAACCGACTACAGTGTAACCCTAACCCTCTTCGGTGCTTATATAAACCGGAGGGTTTTAGTCCGTGGGGACGAACAACAATCATACCATACGCTAGCTTCTAGGGTTTAGCCTCTCCGATCTCGTGGTAGATCTACTCTTGTACTATCCATATCATCAATATTAATCAAGCAGGAGTAGGGTTTTACCTCCATCGAGAGGGCCCGAACCTGGGTAAAAACATCGTGTCCCTTGTCTCCTGTTACCATCCGCCTAGACTCACAGTTCGGGACCCCCTGCCCGAGATACGCCGATTGAGCCGTACACCTACCCCGTCCTTTGCGAAGCTCGTGACTCCAAGGTGCCGGACTCCTCTCCGGACTCCGAGCCTTCCGCGCCCCTGCCAATCAAATCCGATTGGGCGCCGATCATGGAATTCACTGCCGCGGACATCTTTCAGCACTCGCCCTTTGGCGACATCCTGAATTCACTAAAGTCTCTCTCTTTATCAAGGGAGCCCTGGCCGGATTATGGTCAGGAAGGTTGGGATGCGGACGACGAAGAAATTCAAAGCCCACCCACCACCCACTTCGTAGCCACTGTCGACGATTTAACCGACATGCTCAACTTCGACTCCGAAGACATCGACGGTATGGACGACGATGCAGGAGATGACCAAGATCCAGCACCCACAGGGCACTGGAAGGCCACCTCGTCATATGACATATACATGGTGGACATCCCAAAAGACGGGAATGGCGATGGAACAATGGAGGATGACCCCTCCAAGAAACAGCCTAAGCACCAGCGTCAGCGGCGCCGCTCTAAATCCTGCCACAGCAAAAACGGTGATTCCGACAAGGGAGATAATAACACCCCGGACAGTGCCGAAGACAACCCCCTCCAGCAAGACTCAGCGCAGGAGGATGGAGAAGCCAGCCCTCATGATAGAGCGGCAGAAAGATTGGTAGAGGACGATAATTACATGCCTCCCTCCGAAGATGAGGCAAGCCTCGACGACGACGAATTCATCGTGCCCGAGGATCCCGTCGAACAAGAGCGCTTCAAACGCAGGCTTATGGCCACGGCAAGCAACCTCAAGAAAAAGCAAAGAACGACTTAGAGCTGACCAAGACTTGCTAGCTGACAGATGGACTAAAGTCCTTGCGGCCGAAGAGTATGAACTCGAGCGCCCCTCCAAGAGCTACCCAAAACGCAGGCTGCTACCCCGATTAGAGGAGGAAGCAGCCAAACCTACATCACCAACGCATGATACGGCTGACCGGCCACCTCGTGGCCGCGACAGAGAGGCCTCTCGGCCCTCAACTCAAGCCGCACCCCGGCGCCGCTCAAAAAATACCAAGGCGCGGGGAAATGCGCCAGACCTGCGAGATATATTGGAGGACAAGGCAAGGCAAACAAGATCGATCTACGGATCACGTGGGCGCCCCACGACACATGACAATAACCGTCACACTGGATATGGCAACTCCGGCCGGGCCTAACACAGTAGACAAAGCTCATTTGAGCTGCGTCGTGATATAGCCCAATACGTAGGCGCCAAGACACCCACTATGCTTCATGAGATGAAGTGATGGATCATCAAATCACGAGGGTTTCAAACCCGTAAACATTGAATCATACGATGGCTGTGAGATCCTGCGGTTTGATCGAGGACTATCTCCTTCACATCCACATGGCCTGCGGTGATGATCTACACGCCATCAAATACCTCCCACTCAAGCTTAAAGGACCAGCCCGGCATTGGCTTAACAGCTTGCCGCCAGAGTCAATTGGTTGTTGGGAAGACACGGAAGCCGCATTCCTCGAAAATTTCCAGGCACATATGTGCGACCACCAGACGCCGATGACCTAAGTCACATAATTCAACAGCGGAAGGAACCGACCGAGACAATTACGGACACGGTTCCTAACCAAGAAAAATCAAATCGTCGATTGTCCGGATGCAGAGGCCCTTGCAGCCTTCAAACTCAACATCCGCGACGAGTGGCTTGCCCGGCACCTAGGACAGCCCTCACAACACTCATGACCCGCTTTTGCGCGGGAGAGGACAGCTGGCTAGCTCGTAGTAACAACATGACTAAGACCCCTGGTAATTCGGATACCAAGGACAGCAATGGCAGGTCGCGTCGCAACAAGCACAAGCGCCGCATTAACGGTGATAATGCTGAGGATACGGCAGTCAATGCCGGATTCAGAGGCTCTAAACCCGGTCAGCGGAAAAAACCATTTAAAAGAAATACTCGGGGCCCGTCCAATTTGGACCGAATACTCGATCGCTCGTGCCAGATACACGGCACCCCGAAAAACCAGCCAATCACACCAACAGAGATTGTTGGGTGTTCAAGCAGGCAGGTAAGTTAAATGTAGAAAACAATGACAAGGGGCTGCATAGCGATGACGAGGAGGAGCCCCGGCCGCCGAACAATAGAGGACAGAAGGGCTTCCCCCCACAAGTGCGGACGGTGAACATGATATATCCAACCCACATACCCAAAAGGGAGCGGAAGCGTGCACTAAGGGACGTGTATGCGATGGAGCCAGTCGCCCCAAAGTTCAACCCATGGTCTTCTTGCCCGATCACTTTTGATCGAAGGACCACCCCACTAGCATCCGCCATGGCGGATTCGCGCATTGGTTCTAGACCCAATCATTGACGGATTTCACCTCACTAGAGTCCTAATGGACGGCGGCAGCAACCTGAACCTGCTTTATCAGGATACAGTGCGCAAAATGGGCATAGACCCATCAAGGATTAAACCCACGAAGATGACCTTTAAAGGCGTCATACCAGGTGTAGAGGCCAACTGTATAGGCTCAATTACACTTGAAGTGGTCTTCGGATCCCCGGATAACTTCCGAAGCGAGGAGTTAATCTTCGACATAGTCCCGTTCCGCAGCGGCTATCACACACTGCTCGGACAAACCGCATTTGCAAAGTTCAATGTGGTGCCGCACTACACATATCTCAAGCTCAAGATGCCAGGTCCTCGAGGAGTCATTACGGTCAATGGAAACACCGAACGCTCTCTCCGGACGGAGGAGCATACGGCGGCCCTCGCGGCGGAAGTACAAAGCAGCCTCTTAAGGCAATTCTCGAGTCCGTCTATTAAATGTCCGGACACCGTCAAGCGCGCCCGGAGTAACCTACAACAAGACCTCCTGGCACGTTCCGAGCACGCATAGCAATGCGGCCCAAACCCCAGCCCTCGCGAAATTGCGAACCAGTACTACGCGTACATAATTACGCTCTGGAAATACCATGGGCATAGGGGGAGGGGCACGACCACGGCATGCCCAGAATGCGGCTCAATCGCACCAGGGGCTCCCGATTGTGCCATTATTTTCTTTTCTTCTTTCTTTTTCACTTTCAGGACTCCGTTCTCACGAAGCCCTGTCCGGCAATAGAATCGCCGAACACACGATGCAACAGCTGTGGAAGCGTAGCTACGTCGAGTGTCCAGTGGTCTCTATTACGAAGCGATATACCTGTTTACATACCATCCCATGACTTACCCACAGGCGGGACATGTTAAAAGTCCCGTCCCTTGCTTATCACTATACATGTCGATTACGCTCTTCATCGCAGCCCTTTTTAATAAACAATACATAGCTACTGACTATTATTTAATTAATTTTTTATATATATATATATATATATATATATATATATATATATATATATATATGTGTGTGTGTGTGTGTGTGTGTGTGTGTTCAGTCATGACATTGTGCAACCGTACACTTTGGTACGGGCAATACACCAGGGGCTTAAGTACGCCACAATATGGTGTGATAAGTCCGAAGACTTTCACAAGTGCGGCACCCCAAACTTATAGCATTATATACATCGGCTCCGAATCATGTCTTGGGTCAATAGTTGGGTTTGCCCGGCTCCCATGTTTTGGTACCTTATGTTCCGTTATATCGGCTAAGGTAGCGCTGGGAGAACCACTGCGATTGTGCCCTGGTTGAGCGGGGTTAAGCGCCTCAGTGGAGAAAGCTAAAACTGACCGTCATGATAGGGCGAGAGCCGGTCGCTGTTCGAGAGGTTTTCGAGTCCCCAAAGACTTATGCCGCTTAGAGCGAGGAGTCGGCATTGTTCGGCCTAGGCGTGGATAGCGCCTCGAACTCGGTCTTCCGAATACCAGGGGCTTCGCCGAAATTTAAAATTATAGAATTCTATGGCTAAGTGAGAGTTTTCAAGCATTATAGTCTGGTTGCCTTGTTCGTTGCGTTGAGCGCCTCCTTCGAAGGACCCAAGAACGGGAACAAGAGCGCTCAAGTTTATCCCGAACACCCCAAAGACTTTCGTGGCATGAAATTTGAAGCCGACGACTCGCCATCTCTCAAATTTAATAAACGGCCGCCTGAAGGTAATATTTTAAATTCAAAAGTGTTGCTTAAGCGCATATGAACAAGTTTTCAGCGTCTGAGGATAACAAATGTGAGTCTACTCAAAAATTACATCTTTGGAGCATTCACCGCTATAAAGGCGGGCACCCTTCAGACGCCCTCATAATACATTTCAGGCTTGCGATGCTCCTTGCCGGTGGTGGTCCGTCCGACACAAGCTTCTCGAGTCCATCTTGCCCTAGTGCACCTTAGCACGGGCAAGGGCCCACGGGCACCTTCGATGCGCATTGAGGCGCTTGGCGACTTCAACCCATGGACATGCGTCCACCGCCGCCTCACCAGACTGAAGTAGCTCCTGTGCATGGCTTCCTTAGGCCACAGCCGAACTATGAGGCCCTTCATGGCCTGTTCGGCCCCCTTATGGAGCTCGACCAGCTGCTTCAACTGGTCGCTTAAGGGCACCGGATGTCCGGCCTCAGCATACTGAGACCAGAACACCTTCTCCTCGAGCTTCCCTCCTCGGCTCGGTAGAATGCGGCAGCATCGGACACACTGCAGGGCAGATCTGCGAATGCTCCTGGAGAGCTCCGGATTCGGGTAAGTAAAAGATAATTCACTTTCACATGCTTGCTTTGCATAAAGAATGCCTTACCCGCCGCTATCTTCTTCATCGCCTAAACTTACTGGAGGGCTTTTTTGGCTTCGGCCTTAGCTGATTTGGCGCTCTCAAGGGCAGTGAGCTCGGACTCTCGAGACTTTGAGTCACGCTCCAAGCTCTCGTGTTTTTCCACGAGAGCCTGGAGCTCTTGCCACACCTCCGCCACCCGCGCCTCCTGCTTCTCTCGCTCGGTGCGCTCCGCAGCCGCATTGCTTTCGGCCTTGGACACCGCTTCCTTCAAGTCGCCACCTCATTCGTGGCCCGTGCAATATTCATGTTATTCCTGTCATTTTTTGCAACCACATCTTTTAAATACTCCCATAAGGAATTACTTACCTTCCTTGTCCTCAAGTTGCTTTTTGGCAAGGTCGAGCTCGTTTTCGGACCGCTCGAGGCTCTGCTTCAATGCATCAACCTCCATGATCGGTCTTGGCGGCAGAGGTCAGCAGCAGCCTGCATTCCCATATTGACATACTTATGTTAGACTCCTGCGTATATCTTTTAGATCCTCGGTTTGGCTTTTCTTTCCGAACACCAAACCGAGCATCGAAAACTCTTGTCTATGCGGTAATATTTTTACATATCTTAAATACATACCTCAAAGCCTGTTAGAAGGCTGGCACGAGCTTCGATCAGCCCGCTCTTGGCGGATTGAACTTCTGGATCACCACACTCATAACGATGCGGTGCTCCTCGTCGATGGAAGCGCCGTTAAGCGCCACCATCAAATTATCCAGTGCCTCCGGTTGGGCCGGAGGTCACCGGTGTCGCAATCTTGCCCTTCTTACGAAGGGGTCACCACCGGACTCGGAACCACTTGAAGCTTCAGTGCGGAGTCGGCCTGAGGCGGACTTAAAGCCCTTTGGGGTTTTATCCCCTTTGCGCCCGGAGTTCGTGAGGTCGCCTTGCGGCGCCTCCAGGGCCACCTCCTCCTGGCTGGGCCCCTTTTGGGACTCCACCTCGGTGTCATCCGCGGCGGGAGGAGACGAGGCGGTCGGAGTGAGGTTCTATTCACATCCGACGAATCCAGGGAGCCGCTCGACGAAGCATCGAGCCCGTCCTTGGGCGGGCTGCATGGTTATATTCGGCGTTAGAAGATGTTGTGCGACAAATGGAACGCAATGAGTTATTCTGGTGTCCGGACACTTATGATTTCGCCAGGGGCTTGGTCCTTCGTGGCCACTCCTCTTTGCCGTCGCCGGCGTTGGTGGTGTAGTCCGGAGGAAGGGTCCTTCCCTTCTTGGACCCTCCGGCCTCCCTGGTTAGGCGGCCTTCCTTTTCTTCTCTCCCCGGGAGAGGCCTCTTCCTCCTCCTCGTCTTCACGGGAGGAGTCCGCCTCGGAGTCATCGGACGATGAGTCCGACAACACCTGGCGCGGGGAACTCCTTCGAGTTCCCGTGGCCTTCTTCTTAGCCTTCTTCTCCGGCACCACGTAAGGTGCCGGAACTAGCAGCCCCGTCAATCGGGCGTCCGCTGGGTCTTCTGGCAAGGGAGCCGGACATTCAACCTGTCCGGACGTCTTTTGCCAGTCTTGTCAAAGGTGAGGGAGTTTTAGATCCCGCATAGAGTCAAACTATGAAAAAAGAGTCCCGTAAAGGGTAAAATAGCTTACCTCGGCTGGCTTGATGCGCGAGCTGAATCCGCGATCTTCGGTAGCAGATGCGGAGCCTCGGCGCCCTTGAACGACACCTTCCGAGCGTCTTACGTGCGTAGTGTCGAAGAGCGGCTCAGTTCGGTGTTGTGCGGATCAAACTCCCATAAGTTGAAGGCCCGTTCTTTGGCATGGGAGGATCCGGCAGATGAGCATAACCTGGACTACGTTGACAAGCTTGAGCTTCTTGTCCACCAGGTTTCGGACGCAGGTTTGTAGTCCGGTCAGCTCTTCTGAATTACCCCACGTCAGGCCCGTCTCTTTCCATGAAGTGAGCCGTGTAGGGAAGCCAGATCGGAATTCGGGGGCTGCCGCCCATTTAGAGTCGCGTGGCTCGGTGATGTACAACCACCCCGATTGCCACCCCTTTATGGTCTCCACAAAGGAGCCCTCGAGCTATAGGACGTTGGCCATCTTGCCCACCATGGCACCTCCGCACTCCGCTTGGCGGCCGCCCACTACCTTCGGCTTGACATTGAAGGTCTTAAGCCATAAGCCAAAGTGGGGCTGGATGCAGAGGAAGGCCTCGCACACGATGATGAACGCCGAGATGTTGAGGATGAAATTCGGGTCCAGATCGTGGAAATATAGGCCGTAGTAGAACATGAACCCCCAGACAAATGGGTGAAGTGGAAAACCTAGTCCGCGGAGGAAGTGGGGGAGGAAAACCAGCCTCTCATGGGGCCTGGGGGTGGGGATGAGCTGCCCCTTGTCGGGGAGCCGATGCGTGATGTTGTCGGACAAGTATCCGGCCTTTCATAGCTTTTTGATGTGCCCCTCCGTGACGGAGGAGGCCATCCACTTGCCTCCCGCTCCGGACATAGTTGGAGAAGGTTGAGGTGGGATGTGCGGACTTGGGCGCTAGAGCTCAGTCTTGTGAAATGGATGAGCAAAGGAGGAAGAAGGCGTGTGTGAAAAAGTGGATCCTTATCCCCTTATATGGACGGATAAAGCTATGCGTCCCCACCGGCCTGATAAAACTCGCTTATCTCCCAAGCGCCCTAATCAATGGCGCGGTTGGGTTACCCACGCCCGTATTGATGAGAATCCCGGAATAAGGGGACACGATCGGCTTTGACAAGGCGTGCGAGAAACCGCCTCGCTAAACGCGCTGAGGTGGGACAGTGAAAACGATTCGAATAAAGGCTTGGCCGTGGTGTGATGTCATGCTGCGGAATATGTCAGCAGATCGAGCTTGTGTAAATATTATTCTCTCTACGGTGGTATGTGGAACTTATTTTGCAGAGCCGTACACTATCCTTGTGTTCAAAATCTTCCATGAAGTATTCGGAGGAGGAACCCGCCTTACAATGCCGAAGACAATATGCGCGCCAGACTCGTCGTCATTGAAGCCTGGTTCAGGGGCTACTGAGGGAGTCCTGGATTAGGGGGTGTCCGGATAGCTGGACTATGACCTTTGGCCGGACTCCTGGACTATGAAGATACAAGATTGAAGACTTCGTCCCGTGTCCGGATGGGAATTTCCTTGGCGTGGAAGGCAAGCTTGGCAATACGGATATGTAGATCTCCTACCATTGTAACCGACTCTGTGTAACCCTAACCCTCTTCGGTGCTTATATAAACTGGAGGGTTTTAGTCCGTAGGACGAACAACAATCATACCATAGGATAGCTTCTAGGGTTTAGCCTCTCTGATCTCGTGGTAGATCTACTCTTGTACTACCCATATCATCAATATTAATCAAGCAAGAGTAGGGTTTTACCTCCATCGAGAGGGCCCGAACCTGGGTAAAAACATCGTGTCCCTTGTCTCCTGTTACCATCCGCCTAGACGCATAGTTCGGGACCCCCTACCCGAGATCCGCCGGTTTTGACACCGACACCACCCAATGGTGACGTGGGCCCGTAAGCCGCACAACCATGTTAGTAAAAGTTTTTCAATGACTAGACTCGACTTCAGCCAAGGAGTTGGAAAGGGGGCTTCCTATAGGCAGTCGGCTCTGATACCAACTTGTGACGCCCCCGATTCAATCGTACACTAATCATACACGCAAACGTGTACGATCAAGATTAGGGACTCACGAGAAGATATCACAACACAACTCTAAAAATTAAAATAAGTCATACAAGCATCATAATACAAGCCAGGGGCCTCGAGGGCTCGAATACAAGTGCTCGATCATAGAAGAGTCAGCGGAAGCAACAATATCTGAGTACAGACATAAATAAACAAGTTTGCCTTAAGAAGGCTAGCACAAACTAGGATACAAATCGAAAGAGGCGCAGGCCTCCTGCCTGGGATCCTCCTAACTACTCCTGGTAAATCGCCGCCGCCTGCGTAGTAGTAGGCACCTCCGGTGTAGTAGGAGTTTAAATGCGTCGACGGTGGCGTCTGGCTCATGGGCTCCAGCATCTGGTTGCGACAACCAGGTAGAATGGAAATGGGGAAAAGAGGGAGAAAAGCAACCGTGAGTACTCATCCAAAGTACTCGCAAGCAAGGATCTACACAACAAATGCATGGTTATCTATGTAAAGGGGCAATATCGGTGGACAGAACTGCAGAATGCCAGAATAAGAGGGGGATAGCTAGTCCTGTCGAAGACTACGCTTCTAGTAGCCTCCATCTTGCAGCATGTAGAAGATAGTAGATGGTAAGTTCTCCAAGTATCATCGCATGGCATAATCCTACCCGACGATCCTCTCCTCGTCGACCTGTGAGAGGGCAATCACCGGGTTGTATCTAGCACTTGGAAGGGTGTGTTTTATTAAGTATCTGGTTCTAGTTGTCATAAGGTCAAGGACAACTCCGGGTCGTCCTTTTACCGAGGCACACGGCTATTCGAATAGATAAACTTCCCTGCAGGGGTGCACCACATAACCCAACACGCTCGATCCCATTTGGCCGGACACACTTTTCTGGGTCATGCCCGGCCGTGGAAGATCAACATGTCGCAGCCCTACCTAGGCACAACAGAGAGGTCAGCACACCGGTCTAAATCCTATGGCGCAGGGTGCAGGCACATCGCCCATTGCACACACTGCATGTTGCGTCTGTGGCCGAAGCAGACCTAGCCCCCTTAATACAAGCCTTGAGCTTACGGTCCAATCGCGGCAGCAGCTTCGGTCAGCCGACGTCCACGAAGGCTTGGTGATACCACGGCGTCGAGTGCCCATAACTTTCCCACGTGGTTGGTTAGTGCGTATAGACCAAATGGCGGACTCGGATCAAATACCAAGAACTCACTAAGCGTGTTATTTTTAAGTATCCGCGGACGCCGACCAGGGCCAGGCCCACCTCTCTCCTAGGTGGTCTCAACCTGCCCTGTCGCTCTGCCACAAAGTAACAGTCGGAGGCCGTCAGGAACCCAGGCCCACCTCTACCGGGATGGAGCCACCTGTCCTTTCAGCCCCCTCATCAGAATCACTTGCGGGTACTCAACGAGCTGACCCGACTTTAGTCACCACATGTGTCATGTATATAAAGTATATAGTATATACCCGTGATCACCTCCCTAGTGATCACGGCCCGATAGTATAGCATGGCAGACGGACAAGAATGTAGGTCCACTGATGGAAAACTAGCATCCTATACTAAGTATTTAGGTTTGCAGGTAAAGGTAACAACAGTAGTAGCAAGGACAGGCTATGCAGCAGAATAGGATTAACCGAAAGCAGTAACATGCTACACTACTCTAATGCAAGCAGTATAGAGTAGAATAGGCAATATCTGGTGATCAAGGGGGGGGCTTGCCTGGTTGCTCTGACAAGAAGGGGTCGTCAACACTGTAGTCGACCAAGGCAGCAGCGGCGTCGGTCTCGTAGCCACCGGAGAGAAGAGTGGGAAGAAACAATGAATACAATGCAAACAGATGCACATCGATGCATGACATGACAAGTAATGGTGCCAGGTGTGCCCTAATGCGGTAGGAGGTGATACCGGCGAAGGGGGAAAATCCGGGAAAGTATCCCCGGCGTTTCGCGTTTTCGGACAAATGAACCGGAGGGGAAAAGTTGCGTGTTTGCTATGCTAGGGATGTGTGGCCGACGAACGGGCTACGTATCCAGATTCATCTCTTTGTTCTGATCAACTTTCATGTACAAAGTATTTTCATCCGACTTACGGTTTATTTTATATGATTTTTTTAAGTTTTAACAATATTCTAGAATTTCTGGATTTATTATTATTTCAAAAATAAAACAGTAAAATTACTCTTGTCAGCTAGTGTAGTGCCAGCCACAGTCAATAACATGTGGGGGCAGGTCAAAGTCAACAGCATAGTCGGTGTTGACTGGGGCAATCAGTGTAGTGCATGGGTCCCGCGGGTCATAGACTTAAGCATTTTTAACTTGTTTGATCATTTTAATTTACAGTAGGGTCCACATGTCATAGGGTCTAGACTAACTAATCAGCTAAACAAAAATAAACTAAACAGGAGTGCATTATGGGCTAATAGGGGATTAGCCCCTTAATTGGGCTGGTTGGGGGCCGCTGGCAGAGGCACAAAGGCCAGCCCCAACGTGGCTATGCGCACGCGTGCACGAAGGCCGGGCGCCGTGAGCGGCCGGACCCGGCGGTGCGCTGGTGGCCAGGGCCAGCAGGCCATGCGGGCAATCATGCAAGCGGGTGGCGCGGCCGACATGAGCTGCTCCAAGCCGCGGCAAGCAGGGGGGCGGCAAGAAGCAGCGGCGGCTGCTAGCGTAGCGAGCAGCAGCAGGCAAAGCAACACAGGCGGGAGCGGGGGTGAGGCACGGCGCGAGGTAGCAGCGACGGCAGAGCAGCAAAAGTAGGTACGGGAGCAAGCATCGCGGGTTACCAGCTGCATCCGCAGTAGAAAGCAGCAGCCGCAGCAAACCAGGTGTGGCACTAGGCGAGGGCGTGGGTTGAGAAGAAGCAGGCGAGCAGCACGAGCGGCTACGGCAACCGGCGAGGCTATGCAGGCGCACACGTGGACGCGGGATTTCTGTGACGCGGGCCACACGCGGACGAGCGCACGCGGAAGCGCCAGTGAGGAGCAGAGCACGACCATGAGCGGCAGGAACATGCGATCACGCGCACAAACGTGGCCATGGACGGGCTCTGGTCTCGGCGAGCAACGACACGCAGGGGAACAAATCGAGGCCAGGAAAAGAGGGAATAGAATGAGAAGCTCACCGCGAAGGCACACGGTGGCCCGGCGAAAGCTTAGGAGCGCAGGGGTAGTGGGACTTGACGACGATCGCCGGCGGCGGAAGGAGGTAGATGAGGTCGATCTGCTCGGCTTGGCATATCCTAGCTCGGTCCGGTGGGCATAGTCGAGGCAGCAGATGACTGCGGAGCTCCCACACAAAGCGTCACGGCGTAGGGACGACGGAGAGCGCGGGGACGGCGACGTCCATGGCGACGGTTGCGGTTGCGCAAGCTGTAGAGAAGGGGACGGCGCGAGGGGAAGGGGAAAATGGGCTAGGGTTTCGTGGGGAGGCGCCGGTGGGGCTTAAGTAGTCGGGGGGGGGGGCGTCGGAGTAGCCGCCAGATGGCCGCCACCGCATCGGCCGGTGCCGTGGCGGGCATCGGTCATGCCCACGACCCCCTCGGTAAAAGGCTTGCACCTTTTCTTCTGTTTATTTGCTTCTGGTTGTTTTACTTTTATCTTTTGTTTTGTTTAACTATAATTTTACAAAACAAGAAAGGTATACCTAAAATAATAATAATAATTGTGACACTGCCACAATTAACATGGCCTGTGAAATAAGATAGTTTGTAATTGCTTATTATTTTAAAAGCATTTAAATAATTGTTTTTTTACTGTTTTGTTCACCTTAGAGTATTTAAACATTTTATAAAAGTGGGGTTTCCTCACCACAATTACCTATGCATTAATTGGCACAGCCGGGACATTTTAGTTTTAAAGTTTGAAATTGTTTTATGTTTGCCTTAAATTCAATTTTGAATTTGAATCGGTTTTGAACTAACGCGAGATCATCAACAGTAACCAAGGTGATGTGGCATCATTAGTAGAGGTTCACTGTAGCTTGATTTTCCGGGCGTCACAATATGCAATTATGATTGGAACTCTAGCAAGCATCCGCAACTACTAAAGATCATTAAGGTAAAACCCAACCATAGCATTAGAGCATCAAGTCCCCTTTATCCCATACGCCATGACCCACTTATCCGTGTTTATGCTTCTGTCACTCAAGCAACGCAGACAATAAGAAAACCATGGACATATTGCAACACCCTATAGCGGGAATCCCTCACGCTTGCGCGACACGGAGGGCACCATAGGAAAGCACAAAATAAAACATACAACTCATACCAATCTAGATCATCAATCAACCCAAAGACAAAGGATATCTACTCAAAACATCATAGGATGGCAACACAGCACTGGATCATAATATGTCGCATAAACCACCATGTTCAAGTAGGGATTGCAGCGGGGTGCGGGAGAGTGGACCGTGTAAAAGAGATGGGGATGGTGATGATTATGGTAATGTTGATGAAGATGATCACCGCGGCGATGATTCCCCTCCCGATGGCACTCCGGCGCCACCGAGAGAGAGGAGTGCTACCTCTTGAGCACTGCGTTGGTTTTCCCTTGAAGAGGAAAGGGTGATAAAGTAAAGTAGCGTAAGTATTTCCCTCAGTTTTTGAGAACCAAGGTATCAATCCAGTAGGAGGCCACGCACGAGTCCCTCGCACCTACACAAACAAATAAATCCTCGCAACCAACGCAATAAAGGGGTTGTCAATCCCTTCACGGTCACTTACGAGAGTGCGATCTGATAGATATGATAAGATAATATTTTTGGTATTTTTATGATAAAGATGCAAAGTAAAATAAAAGGCAATAAAAATAGCTAAGTGTTGGAAAATTAATATGATGGAAGATAGACCCGGGGGACATAGGTTTCACTAGTGGCTTCTCTCGAGAGCATAACTATTACGGTGGATGAACAAATTACTATTGAGCAATTAACATAATTGAGCATAATTTTGAGAATATCTAGGTATGATCATGTATATAGGCATCACTTCCAAGACAAGTAGACCGACTCCTGCCTGCATCTACTACTATTACTCCACACATCGACCGCTATCCAGCATGCATCTAGAATATTAAGTTCATAAGAACAGAGTAACGCTTTAAGTAAGATGACATGATGTAGAGGGATAAACTCATGCAATATGATATAAACCCCATCTTGTTATCCTCGATGGCAACAATACAATACGTGCCTTGCTGCCCCTCATCCTTTGGGAAAGGACACCGCAAGATTGAACCCAAAGTTAAGCACTTCTCCCATTGCAAGAAAGATCAATCTAGTAGACCAAACCAAACTGATAATTCGAAGAGACTTGCAAAGATAACCAATCATACATAAAAGAATTCAAAGAAGATTCAAATATTGTTCATAGATAAACTTGATCATAAACCCACAATTCATCGGTCTCAACAAACACACCTCAAAAGAAGATTACATCGAATAGATCTCCACGAGAATCGTTGAGAACTTTGTATTGAGATCCAAAGAGAGAGAAGAAGCCATCTAGCTAATAACTATGGACCCCGAAGGTCTGAGGTAAACTACTCACACATCATCGGAGAGGCTATGGTGTTGATGTAGAAGCCCTCCGTGATCGATGCCCCCTCCGGCGAAGCTCCGGAAAACGCCCCAAGATGGGATCTCACGGGTACAGAAGGTTGCGGCGGTGGAATTAGGTTTTTGGCTCCGTATATGGAAGTTTGGGGGTACTTAGGTATATATAGGAGGAAGAAGTACGTCGGTGGAGCAATGTGGGGCCCACAAGGGTGGAGGGCGCCCGAGGGTGGCGCGCCTACCTCGTGCCTTCCTGATTGATGTCTTGACGTAGGGTCCAAGTCCTCTGGATCACGTTCGTTCCGAAAATCACGTTCCCGAAGGTTTCATTCCGTTTGGACTCCATTTGATATTCTTTTTGTGCGAAACTCTGAAATAGGCAAAAAAACAGCAAATTTGTGCTGGGCCTCCAGTTAATAGGTTAGTCCCAAAAATAATATAAAAGTGTATAATAAAGCCCATTAATGTCCAAAACAGAATATAATATAGCATGGAACAATCAAAAATTATAGATACGTTGGAGACGTATCAAGCATCCCCAAGCTTAATTCCTGCTTGTCCTCGAGTAGGTAAATGATAAAAACAGAATTTTTGATGTGGAATGCTACTTGGCATAATTTCAATGTAATTCTCTTAATTGTGGTATGAATATTCAGATCCGAAAGAATCAAGATAAAAGTTTAATATTGACATAAAAGTAATAATACTTCAAGCATACTAACTAAGCAATTATGTCCTCTCAAAATAACATGGCCAAAGAAAGTTCATCCCTACAAAATCATATAGTTTAGTCATGCTCCATTTTCGTCAAACAAGAATGCTCTCATCATGCACAAACCGATAACAAGCCAAGCAATTGTTTCATACTTTAGTAATCTCAAACTTTTTTAACCTTCACGCAATACATGAGCGTGAGCCATGGATATAGCACTATGGGTGGAATAGAATATAATGATGGGGGTTATGTGGAGAAGACAAAAAAAGAGAAAGTCTCACATCAATATAGCTAATCAATGAGCTATGGAGATGCCCATCGATTGATGTTAATGCAAGGAGTAGGGATTGCCATGCAACAGATGCACTAGAGCTATAAATGCATGAAAGCTCAACAAAAGAAACTAAGTGGGTGTGCATCCAACTTGCTTGCTCACGAAGACCTAGGGCATTTGAGGAAGCCCATTGTTGGAATATACAAGCCAAGTTCTATAATGAAAAATTCCACTAATATATGAAAGTGACAAAACAAGAGACTCTCTATCATGAAGATCATGGTGCTACTTTGAAGCACAGGTGTGGAAAAAGGATAGTAGCATTGTCCCCTTTTTTTGGGCCTTCTTTTTTTTATTTGGCCTTTCTCTCCTTTTTTTATTGGGACAATGCTCTATGAATGATGATCATCACACTTCTATTTATTTACAACTTAATGATTACAACTCGATACTAGAACAAAGTATGACTCTATATGAATGCCTCCAGCGGTATACCAGGATAGCAATGAATCAAGATTGACATGTATGAAAAATTTATGAACGGTGGCTTTGCCACAAATACGATGTCAACTACATGATCATGCAAAGCAATATGACAATGATGAATGTGTCATGATAAACGGAACGGTGGAAAGTTGCATGGCAATATATCTTGGAATGGCTATGGAAATGCCATAATAGGTAGGTATGGTGGCTGTTTTGAGGAGGATATAAGGAGGTTTATGTGTGAAAGAGTGTATCAAATCACGGGGTTTGGATGCACTGGCGAAGTTTGCACCAACTCTCAATGTGAGAAAGGGCAATGCAGTGCAATCAAGAGGCTAGCAATGATGGAAGGGTAAGAGTGCGTATAATCCATGGACTCAACATTAGTCATAAAGAACTCACATACTTATTGCAAAATCTACAAGTCATCAAAAACCAAGCACTACGTATAAATTGGTAGGAAAAGACCATTGCTCGTCCCCGACCGCCACTCAAAAGGAGGACAATCAAAGAACACCTCATGTTTCAAATTTGTTACATAACGTTTACCATACGTGCATGCTACGTGACTTGCAAACTTCAACACAAGTATTTCTCAAATTCACAACTACTCAACTAGCACAACTTTAATATCACTACCTCCATATCTCAAAACAATCATCAAGTATCAAACTTCTCTTAGCATTCAGCACACTCATAAGAAAGTTTTTTACTAGTCTTGAATACCTAACATATTAGGATTAATTTCCCAATTTAAGAAAATTATCATGCTGTTTAAGACTCTCAAAATAATATAAGTGAAGCATGAGAAAATGATAGTTTCTATAAAACAAAACCACCGCCGTGCTCTAAAAGATATAAGTGAAGCACTAGAGCAAAAACTATATAGCTCAAAAGATATATGTGAAGCGCATAGAGTATTCTAATAAATTCTGAATCATGTGTGTCTCTCTCAAAAGGTGTGTACAGCAAATATGATTGTGGTAAAATAAAAGCAAAGACTCAAATCATACAAGACGCTCCAAGCAAAACACATATCATGTGGTGAATAAAAATATAGCTCCAAGTAAAGTTACCAATGGAAGTAGACGAAAGAGGGGATGCCTTCCGGGCATCCCCAAGCTTTGGCTTTTTGGTGTCCTTAGATTATCTTGGGGTGCCATGTGCATCCCCAAGCTTAGGCTCTTGCCACTCCTTGTTCCTTAATCCATCAAATCTTTTACCCAAAACTTGAAAACTTCACAACACAAAACTTAACAGAAAATCTCGTGAGCTCCGTTAGCGAAAGAAAAGAAAACACCACTTCAAGGTACTGTAATGAACTAATTCTTTATTTATATTGGTGTTAAACCTAATGCATTCCAACTTCTCTATGGTTTATAAACTATTTTACTAGCCATAGATTCATCAAAATAAGCAAACAACACACGAAAAACAGAATCTGTCAAAAACAGAACAATCTGTAGTAATCTGTAACTAACGCAAACTTCTGGAACTCCAAAAATTCAGCCAAAATAGGAAGACCTAGATAATTTTTTTATTGATCGGCCGCAATTGGAATCAATATTGTATCACGTTCTGGTGATTTTTAACAATTATTTTTGTGAATAGAAAGCTTCTGGAATTTTCAGCAAGATCAAATAACTATCATCCAAGAAGATCCTATAGGTTTAACTTGGCACAAACACTAATTAAAACATAAAACACATCTAACCAGAGGCTAGATCAAATATTTATTCCTAAACAGAAACAAAAAGCAAAAAACTAAAAATAAAATTGGGTTGCCTTCCAACAAGCGCTATCGTTTAACGCCCCTAGCTAGGCATAATAGCAAGGATAGATCTAGGTATTGCCATAATAATAGGATAGATCATTAAAACTCATTTCATATTCTCTACGTTCAGCAGCAAGTTTCCTTTGGGGCAAGCAAAAGTAATCAAAATGGCTAAATTTAATGGGACAAAAGTCCCCAAGATCAACTTTAGGAGGTATAGGTTCCTCCTTCGGCCCTTCGTATTGCACAACCAATTCATCATTATAAGCATTCTTTTGACAGAACATTGTGGGCCTATACTCGAGAGAATATCCTAGCTCATTATTTCGAATAGCCAAATCAATATTAAGTTCAGAAATTCTATCAACTAGAACATTGGTAGGAACCCTTTTTCTAAGATTTTCATTGAAAGCAACATAGTCTAGAGATTGAAAACGCATTATTTCTTCTTGATCAAAGAGGATAGCCTCTATAGGAGGACGGCCAGCGTCCACCCTATAATGCGCAAAGATTTCTTTGGCCTCTTTTATTATAAATCTAAACTCATGAGCCAAAAAGATAGTAGCGGCATGCTTAACAGAAGAATGCTCAATATTAGAAAATTCTAGGAAAATCCTTTGGATGCAAGGATGCAAGTGCATAAATTGTCTTTCAAGTTCAACTACAAGCATGGTGATAGCGTCCACAAGACTACTAGTTCTATGAAGAATACAACTACCCATAGAAGGCAAAGCACCAGCACAAGTAAAGAAATCTTGGATAACTCCTTTTCCAATAATATTACCACTACCAATTCGGAATTTTTTTGTATGTAAGATAGGGCTTCTTCAGCAGGAGCATCAGAATTTTCCATGATATTATTATTGTCCATATCGACAATAATTTCCCCAATTTCAGACATAACGACAGAAAGTGCAAGGGGCAAAAAGAGAGAGGAAGGCAGACGGAAAAGAGAGGGCGAATAAAACAGCAAGGGTGAAGTGGGGGAGAGGAAAACGAGAGGCAAATGGAAAATAATGTAATGCGGGAGATAAGGGTTTGTGATGGGTACTTGGTATGTTGACTTTTGCGTAGACTCCCCGGCAACGGCGCCAGAAATCCTTCTTTCTACCTCTTGAGCTGTGCGTTGGTTTTCCCTTGAAGAGGAAAGGGTGATGCAGTAAAGTGATACGACTCCAACGTATCTATAATTTTTGATTGCTCCATGCTATATTATCTACTGTTTTGGACCATATTGGGCTTTATTTTCCACTTTTATATTATTTTTGGGACTAACCTATTAACCGGAGGCCCAGCCCAGAATTGCTGTTTTTTGCCTATTTCAGTGTTTGGAAATAACAGAGTATCAAACGGAGTCCAAACGGAATGAAACCTTCGGGAACGTGATTTTCTCACCGAATATGACCCAGGAGACTTGTAACCCACGTCAAGAAAGAAAGGAGGTGGCCACGAGGGTGGGGGCGCGCCCACCCCCCTAGGGCGTGCCCCCTGCCTCGTGGGCCCTCCTTTGCTCCACCGACGTACTCCTTCCTCCTACATATACCTACGTACCCCCAAACGATCAAATACGGAGCCAAAAACCTAATTCCACCGCCGCAAATTTCTGTATCCACGAGATCCCATCTTGGGGCCTGTTCCGGAGCTCCGCCGGAAGGGGAATCCACCACGGAGGGCTTCTACATCATCATAGCCCCTCCTATGAAGTGTGAGTAGTTTACCTCAAACCTTCGGGTCCATAGTTAGTAGCTAGATGGCTTCTTCTCTCTTTTTGGATCTCAATACAATGTTCTCCCCCTCTCTCGTGGAGATCTATTCGATGTAATCTTCTTTTTGCGGTGTGTTTGTTGAGACCGATGAATTGTGGGTTTATGATCAAGAATATCTATGAACAATATTTGAATCTCCTCTGAATTATTTTATGTATGATTGGTTATCTTTGCAAGTCTCTTTGAATTATCAGTTTGGTTTGGCCTACTAGATTGGTTTTTCTAGCAATGGGAGAAGTGCTTAGCTTTGGGTTCAATCTAGCGGTGTCCTTTCCCAGTGACAGTAGGGACAGCAAGGCACATATTGTATTTTTGCCATCGAGGATAACAAGATGGGGTTTTTATCATATTGCATGAATTTATCCCTCTACATCATGCCATCTTGCTTAAGGCGTTACTCTGTTTTCTTGAAGTTAATACTCTAGATGCATGCTGGATAGCGGTCGATGAGTGGAGTAATAGTAGTAGATGCAGGCAGGAGTCGGTCTACTTGTATCGGACGTGATGCCTATATACATGATCATACCTAGATATTCTCATAACTATGCTCAATTTTGTCAATTGCTCAACAGTAATTTGTTCACCCATCGTAGAATACTTATGCTCTTGAGAGAAGCCACTAGTGAAATCTAAGGCCCTCGGGTCTATCTTAATCATATCAATCTTCCTACGCTTTATTATTGCTTTGCTTTTTTACTTGTCTTTCATTTTTCTTTGCATCTTTATACCAAAAAAATACCAAAAATATTATCTATCATCTCTATCAGATCTCACTCTCGTAAGTGACCGTGAAGGGATTGACAACCGCTAATCGCGTTGGTTGCGTGGAGCTATTTGTTTTGTGTAGGTATGAGGGACTCGCGCGCAGCCTCCTACTGGATTGATACCTTGGTTCTCAAAAACTGAGGGAAATACTTACGCTACTTTGCTGCATCATCATCTCCTCTTCGGGGAAATCCAACGCAGTGCTCAAGGGGTAGCCAGAAGGATTTACGGCGCCGTTCTTAGGGAGTCTCACATAAAAGTCAACATACCAAGTACCCATCACAATCCCTTATCTCTAGCATTACATTATTTTCCATTTGCCTCTCGTTTTCCTCTCCCCCACTTCATCCTTGTCGTTTTATCCGCCCTCTCTTTTCCGTTTGCCTTTTTTCGCTTGCTTTTTGTGTGCTCGTGTGTTGGATTGCTTGCTTGTCACAATGGCTCAAGATAATACCAAATTGTGTGACTTTACCAATACCAACAATAATGATTTTCTTAGCACTCCGATTGCTCCTCTTACCAACACTGAATCTTGTGAAATCAATACTGCTTTGTTGAATCTTGTTATGAAAGATCAATTTGCCGGCCTTCCTAGTGAAGATGTCGCTACTCATCTAAATAGCTTCATTGATTTGTGTGATATGCAAAAGAAGAAAGATTTTGATAATGATATTGTTAAATTGAAGCTATTTCCTTTTTCGCTTAGAGATCGTGCTAAAGCTTGGTTTTCGTCTTTGCCTAAAAATAGTATTGATTCTTGCAATAAGTGCAAAGATGCTTTTATCTCTAAGTATTTTGCTCCCGCTAAGATCATCTCTCTTAGAAACGGTATTATGAATTTTAAGCAACTTGATCATGAACATGTTGCACAAGCTTGGGAGAGAATGAAATTAATAATACATAATTGCCCTACTCATGGTTTGAACTTGTGGATGATTATACAAAAAAATTATGCCGGATTGAATTTTGCTTCTAGAAATCTTTTAGATTCGGCATGGAGGCACTTTTATGGAAATCACTTTAGGAGATGCTACTAAACTCCTAGATAATATTATGGTTAATTATTCTCAATGGCACACTGAAAGATCTACTAATATAAAATTTCATGCGATAGAAGAAATTAATGTTTTGAGTGGAAAGATGGATGAACTTATGAAATTATTTGCTACTAAGAGTGTTTCTTCTGATCCTAATGATATGCCTTTGTCTACTTTGATTGAGAATAATAATGAATCTATGGATGTGAATTTTGTTGGTAGGAATAATTTTGGTAACAACGCCAGATAGAGGGAATTTTAATCCTAGGCCTTATCCTAGTAATCCTTCTAATAATTATGGAAATTCCTACAACAAATCTTATGGAAATTTTAATAAGATGCCCTCTGAATTTGAGAATAGTGTTAAAGAGTTTATGAATTCACAAAAGAATTTTAATGCTTTGCTTGAAGAGAAATTACTTAAAGTTGATGAATTGTCTAGGAACGTTTATAGAATTTCTCTTGATGTTGATTCTTTAAAGCTTAGATCTATTCATCCTAAGCATGATATCAATGATTCTCTCAAAGCCATGAGAATTTCCATTGATGAGTGCAAGGAAAGAACCGCTAGGATGCGTGCTACAAAAGATTCCTTTATTAAAGCGTGTTCTTCCAATTTCCATGAAAATAAAGATGAAGATCTAAAAGTTATTGATGTGTCCCCTATTAAATCTTTGTTTTGCAATATGAATCTTGATAATGATGGGACTGATTATGGTCCACCTTTACCTAGAAGGTGTTCCAAGAATTCAGAGTATTTAGATCTTGATGATGAAATTGATAAAAGTGGGATTAAAGAAAGCAAAACCCTAGATGTTGCTAAACCCACTATTTTGGACTTCAAGGAATTTAATTATGAAAGTTGCTCTTTAATTGATTGTATTTCCTTGTTGCAATCCGTGTTAAATTCTCCTCATGCTTATAGTCAAAATAAAGCCTTTACCAAACATATCGTTGATGCCTTGATGCAATCTTATGAAGAAAAACTTGAGTTGGAAGTTTCTATCCCTAGAAAGCTTTATGATGAGTGGGAACCAGCTATTAAAATTAAGATTAAGGATCATGAATTTTATGCTTTATGTGATTTAGGTGATAGTGTTTCCACTATTCCCAAAACTTTGTGCGATTTGCTAGATTTCCGCGATTTTGATGATTGCTTTCTAAACTTGCACCTTGCGGATTCCACTATTAAGAAACCTATGGGAAGAATTAATGATGTTCTTATTGTTGCAAATAGGAATTATGTGCCCGTAGATTTTATCGTTCTTAATATAGATTGCAATCCTTCTTGTCCTATTATTCTTGGTAGACCTTTCCTTAGAACGATCAGTGCAATTATTGATATGAAGGGAGGGAATATTAGATTCCAATTCCATTAAAGAAAGGCATGGAACACTTCCCTAGGAAGAAAATAAAATTACCATATGAATCTGTCGTGAGAGCCACTTATGGATTGCCTACCAAAGATGGCAATACCTAGATCTATCCTCGCTTTTATGCCTAGCTAGGGGCGTTAAACGATAGCGCTTGTTGGGAGGCAACCCAATTGTATTTTTATTTTTATTTTATTTTTATTCTGTTTAGGAATAAATAATCCATCTACCTTCTGTTTAGATGTGGTTTTATGTTTTAATTAGTGTTTGTGCCAAGTTAAACCTATAGGATCTTCTTGGATGATAGTTATTTGATCTTGCTGTAATTTCCAGAAACTTTCGGTTCACGAAAACAATTGTTAAAAATCACCAGAACGTGATAAAATAGTGATTCCAATTGCTGCTGATCAATAAACAAATTTCCTAGGTCGTCCTAGTTTGTATGAATATTTGGAGTTCTAGAAGTTTGCGTTAGTTACAGATTACTACAGACTGTTCTGATTTTCACAGATTCTGTTTTTGGCGTGTTGTTTACTTATTTTGATGAATCCGTGGCTAGTAAAATAGTTTATAAACCATAGAGAAGTTGGAATACAGTAGGTTTAACACTAATATAAATAAAGAATGAGTTCATTACAGTACCTTGAAGTGGTCTTTTGTTTTCTTTTACTAACGGAGCTCACGAGATTTCTGTTGAGTTTTGTGTTGTGAAGTTTTCAAGTTTTGGGTGAAATCTTTTAATGGATTATGGAAAAAGGAGTGGCAAGAGCCTAAGATTGGGGATGACCATGGCACCCCCAAGATAATCTAAGGACACCAAAAAGTCAAAGCTTGGGGATGCCCCGGAAGGCATCCCCTCTTTAAATCTACTTCCATCGGTAACTTTACTTGGAGCTATATTTTTATTCACCACATGATATGTGTTTTTCTTGGAGCGTCTTGTATGATTTGAGTCTTTGATTTTTAGTTTACCACAATCATCATTGCTGTACACACCTTTTGAGAGAGCCATACATGATTTGGAATTTGATAGAATACTTTATGTGCTTCACTTATATATTTTGAGCTATATAGTTTTGCTCTAGTGCTTCACTTATATCTTTTAGAGCACCGTGGTGGATTTGTTTTATAGAAACTATTGATCTCTCATGCTTCACTTAGATTATTTTGAGAGTCTTAAATAGCATGGTAATTTGCCTAATAATAATAATATTCTTGGTATTCAAGATTTGTAAAACTTTCTTTTGAGTGCGTTGAATACTAAGAAAAGTTTGATGCTTGATAATTGTTTTGAGATATGAAGATGGTGATATTAGAGTCATGCTAGTTGAGTAGTTGTGAATTTGAGAAATACTTGTGTTAAAGTTTGTGATTCCCTTAGCATGCACGTATGGTGAATCGTTATGTGATGAAGTCGGAGCATGATTTATTTATTGATTGTCTTCCTTATGAGTGGCGGTCGGGGACGAGCGATGGTCTTTTCCTACCAATCTATCCCCCTAGGAGCATGCCCGTAATACTTTGCTTTGATAATTTGTAGATTTTTGCAATAAGTATATGAGTTCTTTATGACTAATGTTGAGTCCATGGATTATACGCACTTTTCTTCCTTCCACCATTGCTAGCCTCTCTAATACCGCACACTTTTCGCCGATATCATACACCCACCATATACCTTCCTCAAAACAGCCACCATACCTGCCTATCATGGCATTTCCATAGCCATTCTGAGATATATTGCCATGCAACTTTCCACTGTTCCGTTTATTATAACACGCTCCATCATTGTCATATTGCTAGCATGATCATGTAGTTGACATCGTATTCGTGGCAAAGCCACCGTTCATAATTTTTTCATACATGTCGCTCTTGATTCATTGCATATCTCGGTACACCACCGGAGGCATTCATATAGAGTCATATTTTGTTCTAAGTATCGAGTTGTAATTGTTGAGTTGTAAGAAAATAAAAGTGTGACGATCATCAATTTTAGAGCATTGTCCCAAGTGAGGAAAGGATGATGGAGACTATGATTCCCCCACAAGTCGGGATGAGACTCCGGACAAAAAAAAAAAGAAGAGAAAAGAGGCCATAAAAAGAAGAGAAAAGGCTCAAATAAAAAAATGAGAGAGAAGGGACAATGTTACTATCCTTTTACCACACTTGTGCTTCAAAGTAGCACCAAGATCTTCATGATAGAGAGTCTCTCATTTTGTCACTTTCATATACTAGTGGGAATTTTTCATTATAGAACTTGGCTTGTATATTCCAATGATGGGCTTCCTCAAAATGCCCTAGGTCTTCGTGAGCAAGCGAGTTGGATGCACACCCATTTTGTTTTTTTATTGAGATTTCATATACTTATAGCTCTAGTGCATCCGTTGCATGGCAATCCCTACTCACTCACATTGATATCTATTAATGGGCATCTCCATAGCCTGTTGATTGGCCTAGTTGATGTGAGACAATCTTCCCTCTTTTTTTCTTCTTCACAATCACCATTTTATTCCACATATAGTGATATATCCATGGCTCACGCTCATGTATTGCGTGAAGATTGAAAAAGTTTTGAGAATGTCAAAAGTATGAAACAATTGCTTGGCTTGTCATCGGGGTTGTGCATGATTTAAATACTTTGTGTGGTGAAGATAGAGCATAGCCAGACTATATGATTTTGTAGGGATAACTTTCTTTGGCCATGTTATTTTGAGAAGACATGATTGCTTTGTTAGTAGGCTTGAAGTATTATTATTTTTATGTCAATATGAACTTTTGTCTTGAATCTTCGGATCTGAATATTCATACCACAATTAAGAAGAATTACATTGAAATTATGCCAAGTAGCACTCCGCATCAAAAATTCTCTTTTATCATTTACCTACTCGAGGACGAAAGGTGAATTAAGCTTGGGGATGCCTGATACGTCTCCAACGTATCTATAATTTTTGATTGCTCCATGCTATATTATCAACTGTTTTGGACCATATTGGGCTTTATTTTCCACTTTATATTATTTTTGGGACTAACCTATTAACCGGAGGCCCGGCCCAGAATTGCTGTTTTTTGCCTATTTCAGTGTTCCGAAGAAACAGAATATCAAACAGAGTCCAAACAGAATGAAACCTTTGGGAACGTGATTTTCTCACCGAATATGACACAGGAGACTTGGACCCCACGTCAAGAAAGAAAGGAGGTGGCCACGAGGGTGGGGGCGCGCCCCCTGCCTCGTGGGCCCCCCTTTGCTCCACCGACGTACCCCTTCCTCCTATATATACATACGTACCCCCAAACGATCAAATACGGAGCCAAAAACCTAATTCCACCGCCGCAACTTTCTGTATCCATGAGGTCCCATCTTGGGGCCTGTTCCGGAGCTCCGCCGGAAGGGGAATCCACCATGGAGGGCTTCTACATCATCATAGCCCCTCCGATGAAGTGTGAGTAGTTTACCTGAGACCTTCGGGTCCATAGTTAGTAGCTAGATGGCTTCTTCTCTCTTTTTGGATCTCAATACAATGTTCTCCCCCTCTCTCGTGGAGATCTATTCGGTGTAATCTTATTTTTGTGGTTTGTTTGTTGAGACCGATGAATTGTGGGTTTATGATCAAGATTATCTATGAACAATATTTGAATCTCCTCTGAATTCTTTTATGTATGATTGGTTATCTTTGCAAGTCTCTTCGAATTATCACTTTGGTTTGGCCTACTAGATTAGTTTTTCTTGCAACGGGAGAAGTGCTTAGCTTTGGGTTCAATCTTGCAGTCAGGTCCAGGCCCACAGTTGTAGAAACTGTGCGGCCCGCACAGGGCCCATAGAGTTTGAGGGGCCCCAAATTTTTTATAGGCCTATGTATTTATTTTCCCAAGCATAGCATGGGCATTGGACCGGTCGGCGCTGGCACGTCAAGCCTCGACCATCTCCCGTCCTGGGCTGGTGGCTCAATCGATTATGCCCTCAATGCCTCGATCGCAGGAGGCAGGGATCGATCGCATCCAGAGGAAACCGAACAGCGCGCGATCTTGGGTCGCATCTAGATCTGGTGACGCCGCGACGGGCAACACGGTAACAGGTACAGGAATTACAGCCTCATTGGTTCACATCCATGATCCATTGATTATTCCTCTCGTAGTCTCCTGATCTCGGGTTCTCGGAGAGGAATTTTCGTTGGTTGTCTTTTGACGCCTCTTCTACATGTATTGAGAGTGTATCTGCTAGCTAGCTACTGTGATTCTATTATTCTAATTACTGTGATTCAATGATATAGCTATTGTGATTCTAGCTATCTACTACAGCTAGCTATTGTGTTATCAACACGGTATATACCTACTTATTCTCATTCAGGTTCTCAGGGAGCAAAATTGTTTCTTATACATTGTATATACGTTGGACATCCCTCATTGTACTCCTAATTCTGCTCTTATAAATTGTTTCTTATATACTGTATACACGTTGGACAGCCCTCATTGTACTCATAATTCAATTCCTATTATCCTAATTCCTATTTCCAAATTACTTTTGGCAGGGATCATTAGACAGATGGGTTATTTCCACCATGGTTAAATATCACAATATTGCAGTTCACCCGGACTCGAGATGTGACTAGTTGAGTTAGACGGTTCGTCTAATTGTCAAATATTGATGCATAATCTCCGATTGATATCTGCTGCCATATGAATAGGTATGATTATTAATATAACCAATTGTTATGTAAGGCATTATAACATAATTGCTCGTTTGTTCATTTTAGTGAGATAGGGCCCCACTTTTTAGTTTCGCACAGGGCCCCCAATTTTGCCGGCCCGGCCCTGCTTGCAATGTCCTTTCCCAGTGACAGTAGGGGCAGCAAGGCACGTATTGTATTGTTGCCATCGAGGATAACAAGATGGAGTTTTCATCATATTGCATGAATTTATCCCTCTACATCATGTCATCTTGCTTAAGGCGTTACTCTGTTTTCTTGAACTTAATACTCTAGATGCATGTTGGATAGCGGTCGATGAGTGGAGTAATAGTAGTAGATGCAGGAGTCGGTCTACTTGTCTCGGACGTGATGCCTATATACATGATCATACCTAAATATTCTCATAACTATGCTCAATTCATCAATTGCTCAACAGTAATTTGTTCACCCACCGTAGAATACTTATGCTCTTGAGAGAAGCCACTAGTGAAATCTATGGCCCCGGGTCTATCTTAATCATATCAATCTTCCCACGCTTTATTATTGCTTTGCTTTTTTACTTTGCCTTTCATTTTCTTTGCATCTTTATACCAAAAAATACCAAAAATATTATCTATCATCTCTATCGGATCTCACTCGTAAGTGACCGTGAAGGGATTGACAACCCCTAATCGCGTTGGTTGTGTGGAGCTATTTGTTTTGTGTAGAGTACGAGGGACTCATGGCGCAGCCTCCTCTTTGGATTGATACCTTGGTTCTCAAAAACTGAGGGAAATACTTACGCTACTTTGCTGCATCATCCTCTCCTCTTCGGGGAAATCCAACGCAGTGCTCAAGAGGTAGCATTAAGCAGCGTAAGTATTTCCCTCAGTTTTTGAGAACCAATGTATCACTCCAGTAGGAAGCCACGCACGAGTCCCTCGCACCTAAACAAACAAATAAATCCTCACAACCAACGCAATAAAGGGGTTGTCAATCCCTTCACGGTCACTTACGAGAGTGAGATCTGATAGATATGATAAGATAATATTTTTGATATTTTTATGATAAAGATGCAAAGTAAGATAAAAGGCAATAAAAATAGCTAAGTGTTGGAAGATTAATATGATGGAAGATAGACCCGGGGGCCATAGGTTTCACTAGTGGCTTCTCTCGAGAGCATAAGTATTACTTGGTGAACAAATTAGTGTTGAGCAATTGATGTAATTGAGCATAGTTATGAGAATATCTAGGTATGATCATGTATATAGGCATCACGCCCAAGACAAGTAGACCGACTCCTCGCATCTACTACTATTACTCCACACATCGACCGCTATCCAAAGATGCATCTAGAGTATTAAGTTCATAAGAACAGAGTAACGCTTAAGATGACATGATGTAGAGGATAAACTCATGCAATATGATATAAACCCCATCTTGTTATCCTCGATGGCAACAATACAATACGTGCCTTTGCTGCCCCATCACATCGGGAAAGGGCACCGCAAGATTGAACCCAAAGCTAAGCACTTCTCCCATTGCAAGAAAGATCAATCTAGTAGGCCAAACCAAACTGATAATTCGAAGAGACTTGCAAAGATAACCAATCATAAATAAAAGAATTCAGAGAAGATTCAAATATTTTACATAGATAAACTTGATCATATACCCACAATTCATCGGTCTCAACAAACACACCGCAAAAGAAGATTACATCGAATAGATCTCCACGAGAATCGTGGAAAACTTTGTATTGAGATCCAAAGAGAGAGAAGAAGCCATCTAGCTAATAACTATGGACCCGAAGGTCTGAGGTAAACTACTCACACATCATCGGAGAGGCTATGGTGTCGATGTAGAAGCCCTCCGTGATCGATGCCCCCTCCCATGAACTCCTAAAAAGGCCCCAAGATGTGATCTCACGGGTACAGAAGGTTGCGGCGGTGGAATTAGGTTTTTGGCTCCGTATCTGGTAGTTTGGGGGTACGTAGGTATATATAGGAGGAAGAAGTACGTCGGTGGAGCAACATGGGCCCACGAGGGTGGAGGGCGCGCCCAGGGGGTAGGCGCGCCCCCAACCTCGTGCCTTCCTGGTTGATGTCTTGACGTAGGGTCCAAGTCCTCTGGATCATGTTCATTCCAAAAATCACGTTCCCAAAGGTTTCATTCCGTTTGGACTCCGTTTGATATTCTTTTTCTGTGAAACTCTGAAATAGGCAAAAAAACAGCAAATGTGGGCTGGGCTTCCGGTTAATAGGTTAGTCCCAAAAATAATATAAAAGTGTATAATAAAGCCCATTAATGTCCAAAACAGAATATAATATAGCATGGAACAATAAAAAATTATAGATACGTTGGAGACGTATCAAGGAGGAGAGGTTCTCCCCCTTGTGCTTCCTCCTCCATGGCCTCCCCCCTAGATGGGGAGAGGTTTTCCCTCTGGTCCTTGGCCTTCATGGCGATGATGGCCCCTCCGGGATCCTCCTACATGGCCTCCGGTGATGATGGCCCCTCCGGCAGGATGCCCCCTCCTTGTCCAATTCGGACTCCTAAGGGGGGCAGCCCATGTCTCCCTCTCTCTCTCTCTCTCTCTCTCTCTCTCTCTCACACACACACACACACACAAGGCCCATGTTGGCCCATTAGTTCCCCCGGGGTTCCGATAACCCCCCGGCACTCCGATAAATATCCGGTGACCCCCGAAACTCATCCGGTGTTCGAATATAGTCGTCCAATATATCAATATTTATGTCTCGACCATTTCGAGACTCCTCGTCATGTCCGTGATCATATCCGGGATTTCGAACTACCTCGGTACATCAAAACACATAAACTCATAATACTGATCATCACCGAACTTAAGCGTGCGGACCCTACGGGTTCGAGAACTATGTAGACATGGCCGAGACACGTCTCCGGTCAATAACCAATAACGGAACCTGGATGCTCATATTGGTTCCTACATATTCTACGAAGATCTTTATCGGTCAAACCGCATAACAACATACGTTGTTCCCTTTATCATCGGTATGTTACTTGCCCGAGATTCGAGCGTCGGTATCTCAATACCTAGTTCAATATCATTACCGGCAAGTCTCTTTACTCGTTCCGTAGTGCATCATCCCGCAACTAACTCATTAGTCACATTGCATGCAAGGCTTATAGTGATGTGCATTACCGACAGGGCCCAGAGATACCTCTCCGACAATCGGAGTGACAAATCCTAATCTTGATCTATGCGAACTCAACAAGTACCATCGGAGACACCTGTAGAGCACCTTTATAATCACCCAGTTACGTTGTGACGTTTGGTAGCACACAAAGCGTTCTTCTGGTATTCGGGAGTTGCATAATCTCATAGTCATAGGAACATGTATAAGTCATGAAGAAAGCAATAGCAACATACTAAACGATCAAGTGATAAGCTAACGGAATGGGTCAAGTCAATCACATCATTCTCTAATGATGTGATCCCATCTAATCAAATGACAACTCATGTCTATGGCTAGGAAACTTAACCATCTTTGATTCAACGAGCTAGTCAAGTAGAGGCATACTAGTGACACTCTGTTTGTCTATATATTCACACATGTACTAAGTTTCTGGTTAATACAATTCTAGCATGAATAATAAACATTTATCATGATATATGGAAATATAAATAACAACTTTATTATTGCCTCTAGGTCATATTTCCTTCAATATTCACCCCCTTAAACATGACGTCTTTGGTGCGACCTGGATTCCAAATGTGACGACTACTACTCATAGGCTTTATCGTCGGCATTGTCTTCGTTGTTCCTCATAACATTTCAGGGACAGACTTTAGTGTCGTTAGCTCATCTATAGCTTGACTGCAACACTCCTCCTTAATTGTGTCTTCCATCTTCACCTGTTCTTCGGTGCTTGATAGACTGTCTTTCGAATAATAAAATTTATCATGATATATGGAAATATAAATAACAACTTTATTATTGCCTCTAGGTCATATTTCCTTCAATATTCACCCCCCTAAACATGACGTCTTTGGTGCGACCTGGATTCCAAATGCAACGACTACTACTCATAGGCTTTATCGTCGGCATTGTCTTCGTTGTTCCTCATAACATTTCAGGGACCGACTTTAGTTTCGTTAGCTCATCCATAGCTTTACTGCAACACTCCTCCTTAATTGTGTCTTCCATCTTCACCTGTTCTTCGGTGCTTGATAGACTGTCTTTCGGATACTCGAGGGGACATCTTTTTTATTCGAGGGGGGCCAAACTTTGGTCTAACTTTGAGTTCCAAGCTCTTGGTGCTTGCTTCAGCCCATAAAGTGTCTTCTTGAGCTTGTAAACTTTTCCTTCTTTGCCTTTCTTCTCGTAGCCGAGGGGTTGTTCCACATACACTTCTTCTGTGAGATCGCCATTGAGGAAAGCGGATTTAACATCCATATGATGAATCTTCCTATCCTTTTGTGCTGCCAAAGCTAGGAGCACTCTCACCGTCACGAGTCGAGCAACCGGTGCAAACACCTCCTCATAGTCAACTCCTTGACGTTGTATGTAGCCCTTTGCAACGAGTCTTGCCTTGTACTCCCTCCGTCCCAAAATAAGTGTCTTGAGATTAGAAAAATTTGTACTAGAGCTAGTACAAAGTTGAGACACTTATTTTGGGACAGAGGGAGTACTTCACAATGGCACCCTTCGTGTCCTTCTTTAACTTGTAAACCCACTTCAAACCTATGGCCTTTTGATTCGGAGGTCGGGTTACCAAAGTCCATGTGCCATTGCTCTCGATCCCCTTCATCTCCTCATCCATGACGTGCATCCAACTTGAACTTTTGCTCGCCTCTACGAAGTTCGCTGGCTCCTCAACTTCGAGTAAACACAAACCTGAATACTCGAGCGTAACTGGCTTTGCGTACTTGTAGACTTTCTTGAGGGTCTTGTAGCGATGAGGCTCGGAAGAATCCATTGTGGCTTGCGAAGGAGGCGACACAAATTGTGTTGGTGTCGATGCACTTGAGGAAGACGACTGAGTCCCGGGCATGGTAGATGTCGGATCATTGGCATCCGCGTCATTGACATCCACGTCATCGGCGTAGTCGTCGTGACTGTGACCATCATCTTGATTGTCGTTGTCACTATGCGCCTCATTGTCGATGTCGTTGCAGAGATCTCTGCATGTTTCATGCGCGTCGTTGTCTCTATCACCTTGCGACCCATGCGCATCATTGTTGGTGTCGGCACCATGGTGATCACTCCCATCGCGGTCACCTTGGTTGGGCGTCTTGCCAACCACCTGGATGTCCTCCCCTACATCATCATCAGTTGGAAATTCAACTGTGAATATGTTGCCGTTTGGAGCATCGTCGGCTGCTACGCTCCAATTCCATGCTTGGTTTTCTTCAAACACAACGTCGCATGAAATCCGTAGACAGTTGGTTCGTGGATCGTAGAAGCGGCATGCCTTCGTGCTGGAACTCCTCTCGTATCCGATAATGTAGCGACCCGACCTCAGAAGGTCAAGTCTCTGTGCTTCAGTGTCATCCATGGATCAGTAATGCTGACACACACAGTACTCGAAGGATTTATAACAGAGTAGCAATCACACACTTATTACATCGAATGTCTCAGAAGAGAACTTATTACAATAATATGGCTTAAGGCCATCGAATACGATAATAGCGGAAGGCTTGGAAGATAAAGTGAGTCCATCAACTCCAACGACATAGCTGAGCTGCACGGCAACGACCTAACGAACCTTACTCCTCATCTGAAAAGTCTGCAACATAATACGTTGCAGCCCGAGAACGGGTCAGCACATGGAATATGCTGGCAATATAACACAGTAGAGCAAGAACAAAATAATGCTATCACTACATGCATATTTGGCTGGTGGAAAGCTCTATGGTTATAGTTTTGCGAAAAGCCAATTTTTTCCTACAACAAAGGAATAGTTTTTAGTTTAACTAGCATGGTGGTTGAAACATTGAGAAGGTATAACCCCAACTCAATCCCAATTAAAGTAGTTAACAACCCAACAATATTAATTAAGAGTGATGAGATACATGTGATAACCCAAGTACTAGATACTCAACATTGTCCATAACCGGGGACACGGCTAACCATGATTAGATTGTACACTCTACAGAGGTTTGCGCACTTTTCCCCACAAGACTCGATCGCCTTCGATGATTTCTCGCACTGCATGGTGTTTGAGAAACGGATGACCGAGACACAGTCTTTCAGAAACATTAACTCTCTACTCCGGGTAGACCATACCAAACCTACAAAACCCACTACCTGTTGATCTACCTCTTCAAGAGCTTCACGTAACCTACTCAACTATGCTAGAGCCCATAATAGCTTGTGGCTGCACACGGAAGTTTCTAGCATGAATCATCTTAGTTGCCTTTAATCCTGGGTGGCGGTCCATAGGAAGATCACACGGGTACCCCGGATTTCAAAAAATGCAGACAACACTGGGTTCCCCAGGTGCCTCAATCCACCCAGATGTTAATTTTAAGTTTCCACCTTAAGTTGAACCATTAATTAACAATCTCACATCTGTCATGGATTCACTCAAACCCAACCACGTCTACGAACATAGCATAGCAATATAAGCAACACATAGAAGTAACTCCCAAGGGTTTGATAGTAGCAGGCAATAGGTTCTACCTCAACAAATACTTCCCAACCCACAAGTTAAAGACATCCTAACCATGCAATGTTTGAGGATAGGAACTAATGCATAAAACTGGGTATGAAAAGAGTATGATCAATGTGTTACTTGCCTTGCTGACGATCCGCGAATCCTAGAGACTCGTAGTAACACGCTTCGCACTCCGGGAATTCTGTCGCAAGCAAACAATAACATACATAAGCAACAAGCAATGATGCACAAGCAAAACTCAAATAAACGAGGTTGACCAGAAAGTTCAACTTAAGAACTCCGGTTCGCAAAAAGAATAAAACCAAACGGAACAACGAAACTCAAACGGCGAGAGAAACAAGATCCGTTTATTAATCTGAGCTAAGGTCAAATTTTACAGTATCAAAATCTTGTTTAAGTTGTTTAGACAGAAAGAGGGTCTCGAGACGAAGATCTAGGCGCTTGAATCGCCTGATTCCGACTAACAAGCGAAAAGATAAACAGAAACTAAGATCGGATCAGAAATCGCGATCAGAAAAATCGCGGAATAAATCCGAGAAAAAGAAAAACTGACGAACAAACTAACGAACGAACGTTCGTTATCTGGATCTAAACGAAAAACATGTTCGTTAAAACGAACGAAAGAGAGAACACTCGCTAAATAAATAATCCGGAGAAAAACCGATCTATTAAAAAAACGAAAACTAGGGTTTTCAGAAAAACCGAAACGGTTTTTTTCTCAGAAAATCGAGGCGGCGGGCGGCTACCTTGGCTCGGCTCGTGAAGTCGGTGACGGCGGCGGCGTGGGTGGCGGGTTGGCGACGGAGACGGCGGCGGCGGGCGCTTGCGGCGGGCGGCGAAGCACGCCAGCAGTGGCGGCGGCTCGGGCGAGTCGGGAGGCGGCGGCTCTGGTGGTGGCGGTGGTTTGGGGCGGCGGGCGGCTTATAAAGAGGGGCGGCGTCTTGGAGGAGGGGGCAAGGCGCGACGGCGATGAGGAGTCCCGGCCGGACTCTCGTCCGAGTCGGGCGGCGGCAGCGGGCGGCGGCGGGAGTTGGCCCGGCTACTGGTTTCGCCCGGTGCTCAAGTTTTTTAAATAAATATGCCAACAGAAAATAAATCCTATAAATAAAATAAAAATCTAAAAATGCGAAAACAAATTTTCACCGTCTAAATGAAATATTTAGAACGAGATGAACATTTTCTTGGCCCTAAAATGCAATTTTGAAAACGTGCAATTTTTCTAATGCAAATAAAATCCAAATAAACTCAAATAAAATCCAACAAATGATTTTAACATTTTTCCTCCAATATTTCAATTGTTTTGGAGAAGTCATATTATCTCCTCTCATTTATTTTTTATTATGAAATATTTTTCAGAGAGAAAAATAATTAAAATCAAAGATCCTCGTTTTAATATTCGATAAGAATCAAATATGAAACCCGGAAAATCCCCAACTCTCTCCGAGGGTCCTTGAGTTGCTTAGGATTTCGAGGATTGCGGAACGAAGATGCAATAAAATATGCCATGCAAGAATGACCTATGTATAACATTCCAAATTGAAATTTTGGGATGTTACAGATAAACACCATCTTGGTGCTACGATTGGCAAGCTTTGAGAGATGCGGCTCCGCCGTCTTCACATGTGTCACGCACCCGAACGTCCGTAGATGAGACACATTCAGTTTACGTCCGTAAATTGTTTCATATGGAGTATAGGCGATCACCGCCTTCGTTGGAGCCCGGTTGAGAAGATAGACCGCCATCGAGACAACTTCTCCCCAAAAGGTTCCTGGTAAGTTCTTGCTCTTGAGTAAACTTCTCGCCATGTCAACGACGGTTCGATTGCGCCTTTCAACAACCCCGTTTTGTTGTGGCGTATAAGGTACCGTGGGATACCTTTTTATGTCGATCTTCTCACAATAGTCGTTGAACTCGTTTGACGTAAACTCTCCGCCGCCATATGCCCGTAGAGCGCGAACCTTCAGCTTGTAGTGTTCCATCTCCGTTGCAGCCTTCAGCTTCTTAAATGCTTCAAACGCCTCATCTTTAGATCATAGGAGAACGACCCACATATATCTCGAGTAGTCGTCTACCACTAGGAAGAAATACTTCTTTCCTTCGTGAGTTGCTGGGGTGATAGGACCACATAGATCACCATGGAGCAGCTCGAGTGCATCACTTGCATGATAGGTAGACTGAGCAGGGAATGGCCTGCGGTGCTGTTTTCCAACCAAGCACCCGTCACATACTCGATCAACATGGTCGATAAATGGCATCCCAGATACCATCTCCATCTTCGACATCTTCTTCAAGGCGTAGAAGTTAACGTGTCCAAATCTAGAATGCCATAACCATGAATCATCATCACTCTTGGCGAGCTAACACTCTGGTTGAGATTGATCATGATTGAGGATATGGATCATGTTTCGCGTGCAATTCACAAGCGCTAGCACGTTTCGGAGGTTGTCAAAGATCGTCATCACTCCGTTCTCAATATCCGCCTTGCATCCATTCTCGTCAAGTTTCTCGACAGAGATGATGTTTTTGCGAAGCCGTGGGATGTAGTACACTCCGGTGAGTATGCGATGTTCTCCTGTGAGACCCTCGAAGAGGACAGAACCTTACCCGCAAATCTCCACATTTGAACCATCACCGAACTTGACCGAACCTTGAACATCATATTCTAGCTCGAGGAACTTCTCCTTGCACCCCGTCATGTGGTTACTGGCACCCGTGTCTAGATACCATGACATGTTCTGGTTTCCGGATAACTTCGGTATAACTTTCTTCTCATGAATTAGCACCTTCCGGCTTGATTTCACAACCACTATTTGGACGAGATCACAAACTTTGGCCATCAGAAGACCTGGACGTTCGTCTTACTACTTCGCCAAATTTGCCTTGATCTCCCGCTTATTGGGCTCCGGACAATTCTTCGCAAAGTGACCCATCTCGTTGCAGTTATAGCACTTGACCTCGGACATATCCAAGTTCTGTGGCTTCCACTCTTTAGATCGGCCCGCCTTACCATGACCTTGTGGCTTGCCTTTACCTTTGCCTTCTTCGGTTTGTTCGCCGCGCTTCGTGTTGCTTGAGCCTTCGCCAACGTTTCGCCTTCCTTTGCTACTTGGAAACTCCCAATCTGCGCGCGAGTACATGAGTTGGTCACCACCTCCTCGTTTGCCTTTCCGACATCCACGAGTATTCTCTTCCCATGTCCGCAAGCGTCTGATCGCCTCAGTTATGGTCATGTCGTCGATGTCGTAAAGTTACCCGAGTGTGCCAATGATGTACGTGAATTTATCAGTTACCGAACTAAAAAACTTCTCCACAATCTCGGCCTCCTCGAGCTTTGCACCAAGCGCGCGGATCTCTCCCACCAAAGTAGTCAGACACATGGCATAGTCGTTCACCGATTCAATTTCTTCCATCTGCAACTTGTGAAATTGGCGCTTCAGCACTTGTGCCCGAGCTTTCGTGACGCGATCTTCCTCGATCCCCATCTCCTTGAGTGTGTTCCACGCCTCTCTTGCCGTCTCGAACTCCACCAATGTCATCAGCACGGAATCCGGCACAGACTGGGCTATGGCGGCCATGGCACCTTCACCACACTCCTCGTCGACGTCGTCATCCATGACGGCCTCCCACACTCGAAGGGTCCGGAGAATAATCTTCATCTTCACCGCCCACACGCCGTAGTTTGCGTCGGTGAGCATCGGGTACTGGATGGGGATGTTGCGATGCGCCGGTACGTTGGCGCCGCCCGTTCCTCCACCACTCGTTGCTGACTTGCCACCCTTCTGCACCTTGTCGCCGTTCTTGTTCGCATTGGAACCGCCGTTGACGGACTTGTTCGCTTGGAACCGCCGTCCACGGACTTGTTCCCCTTGGAACTGTCGTTGCCGGACTTGACGGACTCAACGTCGCTGTCCGTCGTCGTAGATCGTCGAGACTCTGATACCAACTTTTGGTTTTTGATCCCTAGATCAAATCACCCATGATCTCATACACGTAGTGCAAAGCTAGCAGCTTGATTGATCTTGCATGCAACAGTACACGTACGTAGGCAACCTGTTGAAGCTGGCTTGCCGCGATGGATCGAATCAACTCAGCTCTCTCAACGGAACCTCTCGACAAAAGAACGGCGAAGACACTGAATCGTTGTGATGGCCATAGGTGCCTGTCGCACCTGTTGAATACTTTGTATTGCTTTTCTTTTCGGCAAAGTTAAATCCTGCCGACTGTTGGTTTGCAACAGATCCGCATTATTCGGATGACGATCATTCTAAATCGGATGGTCTAACGACGCGACGCGCTTTTTACGCGAGCGTACCTGGCATCGCGCCCGCGCCGCGAAGACTCGCTTGCCTTTTCTTCCATTTCTCACCGCCCGCAATCATTGGATCGCATTAATCATCTTCACGCTAATTAGTGGATCGGCTTAATTATCCTGATCTCCTTTAAATACGTCTCCTAATTTTATGCATGCAGATTTAAACAAGGATTATCTCGATCTTCTCTTTAACTACGCCTCCTAATTTTATGCATGCGTATTTAAATCATAATTTTGGTCAGGATTTTTAGGAAAGTAACTGTCATATTAATTTGGGCCTCCTAATTATATGCATGCACATTTAAATTGTGATTTAACTCAAAAATACAGGTGTGCGGAGGGATTCGAACTCTGGTTGTTTGGTTTAAGCTGTAACTAGCCAACCAATAAATACACCATCTTTCTGGTGTTTATGTTCAAGACTACTTGTATTTGATCTGTTGGTTTGAACTACTATTGAATTGCCAAACTGACAAACAAGAAAATCGACCAGAATTTTTAGAGAAAAAATTGACCGCTCAACGCTCCAACACATATGAGATCTAAGCGAAGCTGAGTGAATCAGGATTTCGAATCTTTTACCCGCTTTCGCGCCAGAATCGTGAAAGAGAGGATAAGATGTGTTGTCTCACTCGAAGGCCTCATCATGCTAACTTCTATGTGATCATCACATTGCAGACCATATAACTTTTTTTTTGCGAATAAAGAACTTCCTTTACTTAACCAAAGACACTATTACAGTCCTGTTGACATAAAATGTCAACCTCATCAGGGGCACTACGGAGCCAAACAACAGTTTTGGGTAAGCAGACCATATAACTTACTTACAAACATCATGATAACTTTTGACCAATGGGAAAAAGTTGTTGAAAACAAACTCTAGTAACTTCTTCGTCAATAGCATGATAATTTATGCACCGCAAATATGGTAACTTATGTACAAACATCGTGATAACTTTTTTGAACAGGAGAAAAAAGTTGTTGGCAAACACACTCCTGGATTCTATGTAAATAGCATGGTAATTTACGCATCATACACGTGATAACTTCCGTACAAATATTGCGGTAAATTTTTTCCCGAGGAAAAAGGTTGTTTGTAAAACATACCTCTAATAACTTACGTGTAAATATCATGATAACATACATCACCAGAGCTGATAATTAACATTTAGACAATGTGGTAACTATTCGACTTCGAAGTAAAACTTCTAAAAAAGCATACCCCGTAACTTCTGCACAAGTAGAATGATAATATGTACATCTCAGAGATGATGACTTACGATACAAAACCCCGGTAACTTTGACCAGGGAATTTTTTTAATATGGTATGGGACAAAAAAAAGACTCCCGGTAACTTTTCATGGTAATATACGCATCACAGAGTAGATAACTAACGTAGAAACACCGTGGTAATTTTTTTGACCCCGAAAAAAGGTTGTTGAAAAACATACCCCGATAACTTCTGTAAATAACATGGTAATATACGCACAATAGAGGTGATAACTCGCATACAAGCACCACAATAACTTTTGACTAAGGTTTTTTTAATGTAAACCAAATAATTTTATGTAAATAACATGATAATATTCGACCGCATACCTGATAACTTAAGTACAGACATCATAATAACCTTGGACAGGGCAAAAAAGTTGAAAATCATACACTCGATAATTTCTGTGTAATTAACATGGTACTTTACGCACAATAAACCTTATCATAGGTGGCCAACGAGCCCGACACACGCCTAAACGGGCATGGCCCTGCACGACCCGTAAAAATCCGTTTTATAAGAGACGACACCGATGCTAGACTATAATATTACAAACGCGATAATTTAATTACAAATACCATGACAAATTTTGACCCGGACAAAAAAAGTTAAAATATACCCTGATAACTACAGTGCGAACATCATGATAATTTACGTTTTACGTTACCCAGACGTGATAACTTTTGATCTAAAAAAAATGTCGTCGAAACATACCAACATGGGATCTAGTTTCAATGATCTCGTCGAGACAATTTTATTATGTGAAGACGGAATTTGAATCGGAGCGATGGTTTGAGCTACAAAATATTTTAAAGTTTGAAATAGAAAGAATCTTTTGCTGACATCATCTTTTTTGTCTCCTAGTTTGTATGCATGCATAAAATCCAAGTGAGCACGCGTGCATGCTATTCCTCCGTCGTAAACACGATTAGGTAGTATTTTTTTTGAGTAACCACGATTAGCTAGTATAAAAATAGAATTCGGTGAGTGATTAGTTGGAAAAGGAAAAAACAATCGTTCGGATCTATTACTATCTTCCGGTCGTCTGGAAGTTAGTCATGTCCCTTTTCTTTTTTGTTGTACAGATTACAGGGATATCTTGAGTATATATACTAGCTAAGCTGGCTAACTAGTGGTCCTACTCGGTGATGGTTTAGGAAACCTACACGGACGCATGCATATACACGTGCACGGAACGGACACGGCAAGCAGTCGTGTTTAATCCTAATAGGGTGGTGCCAGTACAAGGTGACCGCCCTGCTCCGCATCGCGGGGCACTGCGAGGCTGCGCGACACGCCCACCTTCGAGGACTACAGCCACCCACTGCTGGACGCGATCCGCGACCTCCCAGACCATGGTGGACAGGCTGAGCTTCGCAGCCGGCGACACCCCGTGCTCGCCGATGATGGACTCAAGCATGGCCTCGTAGAGCCGGGCGCTCTCGATAGCCGCGCCCCCGGACTCCGGCACCGACGTGTCCATGGAGAAGGCAATGGTGAGGACGCCGGCAGGGGAGTGGGTGAGAGTATGGAGGCGCCGGGGGCGAAGCTGTGGCGCTTGAAAGCCTCCTTGAACTTGTCAACGGAGGCGGCCTCCGTGCCCGTGTACACCTTGTCTGAGTACTGCGCGCGCGTCAGCGGCAGGATCATCGTCAGTTCGTCACCCTCATGAACTTCTCAAACTCGCTTGCATCGCCAGCTATTGGTTATTGCAACAGCATGTCAAGCAACACAGAGAGTTACCATGCGGGCAGGGAATATGTGTATTACTCCTTTCGTCCCATAATATAAGATGTTTTTACAACCTGTATATCTTACATTATAGGATGAAGGGAGTAGTAGTTAACAGTGACGACGTCTCGAAAGAAGGCGGCGTCGGAGGCGAGGTCGGCGACCTCACGGACGGCGAGAGGGCCGTGCTGATGGCCAGCTTCGGCAGTATGAGCTTCATGCTCGTGAGCTGAGGAGTTCCCTCACAAGGTCGCGCCCGCCGTGTTTAGTGGCGGATCTAGGATTTAAAACCAGGATGGTCTAATTTTTTTTTACAACAAACATGGCATGTCTTCACTCTAAGTAATTACCAATACCACGTAGAAATATAGATCAATGTGCTCTTACAATCATACTAAGATTCTCAATTAAGTGTCAATTTTGCATAAAAAAACTTGATAGTGCATACCTTACCACATTTGACATCTTCAGTTTGCTATATGGTCACACTCGATATAGTCACTGTTGGTTCTTGAGTTCACTCTTCAACCACAACCGGCATAAGCACAAATTATTCAATTTACTCTTCGGCCACATCCCGCATATATCTTTCTTCCCTATCTTCATAGCACGTTGGTGAAAAAGTTTTGCAATATCTCCGTTCCTCTTCATTCTAGAATACTTCTGCAATAAGAATTTACATTCTATCAGTCATAAGTTCATAATGACACAACTGGCTTCCCTGGCCGTGTTTGTTACCGCCTTCATCCTAGACTGTGCCAGCCCGCGAAGCCGGCGCCGCAAGCACCTCGTGTTCCTGGCCACGGCCGCTATGAGCATGTGAACGTGCGGCACGGGAGGAGCACCGGGATCGTGAGTCATCTGTGTGCACACGAGGTGCTTGTTGAAATGCACGAGACGAGGAAGAAGAAAAGAGATGATATTGACGTGTGGGGCCCAACTATAATAACGGTTAACATAATGGTCAAACTAAACGGCGTTGACTTTTCTATCACGTCAGTCCTGATGGGCGGGTTCCGCCTGTCATAAACGTGTTCAAATCGTTTTCGGTAATTTATAGGGACGAATTACGAAAGAAAATGGTATTTTTGTTTAAAATTTTGAAAGTGGTAGTTCAATGGGACGTTAACCGTAATTGTTATAGTTTTTTGTCAAATACTCTCTTAGATAAGATCAATGAGAAGAAGCAGAAACATCAGAGTTGTGAGCTCATCCACGAGCAACGCACAAGTAATGATGAGGCACATAGATTAGCTAGAATGGCCACTACCCTAAACATTGGACGACATATGTGGCTCATGGATCCACAAGATCATCTTTGTATTCCCCTAAATGTTGATACACTCTAAAACAAAAGGCAAAGCGGAGAGGAAGGAGAAGGAGGGCGCCACACATCATAGCCGGACGTGGATTTTTTGAGCTCGGGTTTCTAAACACCTCTTATCCTTACCCTCCAATGTTGATTTGAGAACCGTGCTATACAACTAACTTAGTACATGAAATTTTCTCTTTTTTGTCTCTTCAAAACAAAACAACATATGAACTTCAAACTCTACACGGCAACAAAAAAATCTTACTATAATTAGGAATAAAACTTTTAGAATTTTTGGCCCAACATAAATATATACAAAATGAGATATGTTGATTAAAAAATCTTATTTTTAGTATTTAATGATGCATGAAAAAATCTAAAAGTTTTTTTCCACATTAGTTAGAAAGTTTGTTGTGCTCCAAAGTTTGAAGTTCATATGTTGCTCTACATGAGAGCGAAAAAAAATACTTATATGAATCTTGATGTAGAATTGGATGGCTAGATAAGGGGGTGCCGAGGAGCCTAAACTCCACGATATGTTTTAGCTACCCAGCCGTGCGGCAAGCTGCTCTGATAGTAATTTTACAAGCGAAAAAAAAGCTTCAGCCGACCCATCCGACGGGATCGGTTGCATCAGCCGACCTATCGGACGGAATGGGTTGCATCATCCTCATCGGATCCATCGCGCCGAGGCCGCAGCCAAGCTCCTGCTCAGCTCGTTCGAGGCGCAGGCCTTGGCAACGGCCACGCCTGTTTTTGTTTCTCGTGATCATGTCGGACCTGACACGATGCCCCGCGTCCGCCTATATAAGGATTCGGAGCACTGCCGCTCCATTCATTCACCAGTGCGAGACAAATACCTTGAGCTGTGCTTGCAATGGCGTCGCCCCGACTGCCGTCGCTCTACGGCGGTCTGCTGGTGCTGGTGCTGGCCCTCCTCTGCGGCGGCGCTCTGGCGGCTCCGCCGACGCGCTACCTCTCCGTCAGCCTCGACCAGGTGGTCGCCTCCAAGGCTCGAGCCCAGTGCTATGATCCCTCCTCGTTTTCAGGTATGGCTCGGGGTGTACTACGGCCAGGTGTGAAAGTACCGTACAAAGTGCCGATGCTTCGTTTTAAAAAGAAGTGTGCTGCGTTTTCTGATTTTTGATACAATTTGTCTTGTTTGAAAATATTACAAGTTTTTCTTTTCTTTTTTCAGAGTGTATTTTGGTGTTTTATTGTGTACCAGCAAATCTGCTCTAAAACAAGGCACTCTTATTGGTGGTAAACAATGCAATATTATGATACACACTTTGAAACCAGAAAACTAATGGAACATTATGTAACACTATGAAATAAAACAATTTTGCTTGACCGCAGAAAAGAAGTTGTATCTAGAGTACGTGTACCATATCTATGCAGCTATATATGTCCATCCACTGGATCACAGCACGTATTATAATTTGCTGAACATGTGAACGTTTTAATATAGGCACATATAGGTCTTAGAATGTTCTAAAAATAAGAGACATTTACTTTTTCAAATGCATTTTTTGACCTTTATTACAGAAAGAGCAATACGTATACGTTTTTGTAACATGTGACATGTAAATGATTGACAGGCGAGACTTCCAGCAACAAGTTCACCATCCATCCATCTTGTGGAGCGGGCGAGCAAGCGGGACGCAAGCGCGGCATCCTCAGCCACGACAGAGGCCGGCTGAGGACCATCCACCAAAGGTGTCGGTGTCAAAACTGGCGGATCTCGGGTAGGGGGTCCCGAACTGTGCGTCTAGGCAGGATGGTAACAGGAGATAAGGGACACGATGTTTTTACCCAGGTTCGGGCCTTCTCGATGGAGGTAAACCCTACTCCTGCTTGATTAATATTTATGATATGGGTAGTACAAGAGTAGATCTACCACGAGATCAGAGAGGCTAAACCCTATAAGCTAGCCTATGGTATGATTGTTGTTAGCCCTCACGGACTAAAACCCTCCGGTTTATATAGGCACCGAAGAGGGTTAGGGTTATACAGAGTCGGTTACAATGGTAGGAGATCTACATATCCGTATCGCCAAACTTGCCTTCCACGCGAAGGAAAGTCCCATCCGGACACGGGACGAAGTCTTCAATCCTGTATCCTCATAGTCCAGGAGTCCGGCCAAAGGTCATAGTCCGGCTATCCGGACACCCCCTAATCCAGGACTCCCTCAGTAGCCCCTGAACCAGGCTTCAATGACGACGAGTCCGGCGCGCATATTGTCTTCGGCATTGCAAGGCGGGTTCCTCCTCTGAATTCTTCATAGAAGATTTTAAACACAAGGATATTGTCCGGCTCTGCAAAATAAGTTCCACATACCACCGTAGAGAGAATAATATTTACACAAACTCAATCTGCTGAGGTATTCCGCAGCGTGACATACACCACGGCCAAGCCTTTATTCGAATCGTTTTCACTGTCCCACCTCAGCGCATTTAGCGAGGCGGTTTCCTTGGCACGTCATGTCAAAGCAGAGATCGTGTCCCCTTATTCCGTGATTCTCATCAATACGGGCGTGGGTAACCCAACCGCGCCATTGATGACGGCGCTTGGGAGATAAGCGAGTTTTATCAGGCCGGTGGGGACGCATAGCTTTGTCCGTCCATATAAGGGGATAAGAATCCACTTTTTCACACACGCCTTCTTCCTCCTTTGCTCATTTATTTCCGCAAGACTTGAGCTCTAGCGCCCAAGTCCGCACATCCCACCTCAACCTTCTCCAACTATGTCCGGAGCGAGAGGCAAGTGGATGGCCTCCTCCGTCACGGAGGGGCACATCAAAAAGCTGCGAAAGGCCGGATACTTGTCCGACGACATCGCGCATCGGCTCCCCGACAAGGGGCAGCTCATCCCCACCCCCAGGCCCCATGAGAGGGTGGTGTTCCTCCCCCACTTCCTCCACGGACTAGGTTTTCCACTTCACCCATTTGTCCGGGGGCTCATGTTCTACTACGGCCTAGATTTCCACGATCTGTCTCCAAATTTCATCCTCAACATCTCGGCGTTCATCGTCGTGTGTGAGGCCTTCCTCTGCATCCAGCCCCACCCGGCTTATGGCTGAAGACCTTCAATGTCAAGCCTTGAAAGGTAGTGCTTGCGGCCGCCAAAGCGGAGTGCGGAGGTGCCATGGTGGGCAAGATGGCCAACGTCCTATGGCTCGAGGGCTCCTTCGTGGAGACCATAAAGGGGTGGCAATTGGGGTGGTTCTACATCACCGAGCCGTGCGACTCTAAATGGGCAGCGGCCCCCGAATTCCGATCTGGCTTCCCTACACGGCTCACCTCATGGAAAGAGACAGGCCTGACGTGGGGTAATTCGGAAGAGCTGACCGGACTTCAAACCTGCGTCCGAAACCTGGTGGACAAGAAGCTCAAGCTTGTCAACGTAGTCCAGGTCATGCTCATCCGCCGGATCCTCCCATGCCAGCAACGGGCCTTCAACTTGTGGGAGTTTGATCCGCAAGACAAGACCGGCCTGAGCCGGCACTTCGACACTACGTACGAAGATGCCTGGAAGGTGCTGTTCAAGGGCGCCGAGGCTCCCGCATCCGCTACCGAAGATCGCGGATTCAGCTCGCGCTATCAAGCCAGCGAGGTAAGCTACTTTACCCTTTACGGGACTCTTTTTTCATAGTTTGACTCTATGCGGGATCTAAAACTCCCTCACCTTTGACAGGACTGGCAGAAGACGTCCGGACAGGTTGACTGTCCGGCTCCCTTGCCAGAAGACCCAGCGGACGCCCGTTTAACGGGGCTGCTGGTTCCGGCACCTTACGCGGTGCCGGAGATGAAGGCCAAGAAGAAGGCCACGGGAACTCGAAGGTGTTCCCGGCGCCAGGTGTTGTCGGACTCATCGTCCGATGACTCCGAGGCGGACTCCTCCCGCGAAGACGAGGAGAAGGAAAAAGAGGCCTCTCCCCAGCGGGGGGAGAGAACAAAAGGAAGGCCGCCCCAACTGGGGAGGCCGGAGGGTCAGAAGGAAGGACCCTTCCTCCGGACTACACCACCAACGCCGACGACGGCGAAGAGGAGTGGCCACCGAGGACCAAGCCCCTGGCAAAATTGTAAGTGTCCGAACACCAGAATAACTCATGGCGTTCCATTTGTCGCACAGCATCTTCTAACGCCGAATATAACCATGCAGCCCGCCCAAGGATGGGCTCGACGCTCCGACGAGCGGCTCCCTGGATTCGTCGGATGTGAATAGCACCTCACTTCCGACCGCCTCGTCTCCTCCCGCCATGGATGACGCCGAGGTGGAGTCCCAAAGGGGCCCAGCCAGGAGGAGGTGGCCTCGAGGCGCCGCAAGGTGACCTCCGGACTCGGCGCAAAGGGATAAAACCCGAAGGGCTTTAAGTCGACCTGTGCGGACTCCGTCTGAACCGATTGGTTCCGGAGTCCGGCAGGCGACCCTTCGTAAGAAGGGCAAGATCATGACGGCGGTGACCTCTGTCCCAACCGGAGGCACCGGATAATTTGATGGAGGCGCTTAACGGCGCTTCCATCGACGAGGAGCACCGCCTTTATTATGAGTGTGGTGATCCAGAAGTTCGATCCGCCAAGAGCGGGCTGATCAAGCTCGTGCCAGCCTTCTAACAAGCTTTGATGTATGTATTTAAGATATGTAAAAATATTACCGCATAGACAGTAGCCCCTGATGCTCAGTTTGGTGTTTGGAAAGAAAAAGCCGAACTGAGGATCTAAAAGATATACGCAGGAGTCTAACATAAGTATGTCAATATGGGAATGCAGGCTGCGCTGCTGACCTCTGTCGCACTAACTGCGGAGGTTGATGCATTGAAGCAGAGCCTCGAGCGGTTCGAGAACGAGCTCGGCCTTGCCAAAAAGCAGCTCGAGGACAAGGAAGGTAAGTAATACCTTATGGGAGTATTTAAAAGATGTGGTTGCAAAAAATGACAGGAATAACGTGAATACTGCAGGGGCCACGAACGAGGTGGCGACCCTGAAGGAAGCGATGTCCAAGGCCGAAAGCAATGCAGCCGCGGAGTGCACCGAGCGAGAGAAGCAGGAGGCGCGGGTGGCGGAGGTGCGGCAAGAGCTCCAGGCTCTCGTGGAAAAACACGAGAGTTTGGAGCGTGACTCAAAGACTCGAGAGTCCGAGCTCGCCTCGGCCCTTGAGAGCGCCTAAAGCCGCTAAGGCGAAGCCCAAAAAGCCCTCCAGGAAATTGAGGCGATGAAGAAGATAGCGGCGGGTAAGGCATTCTTTATGCAGAGCAAGCATGTGAAAGTGAATTATCTGTTACTTACCCGAATCCGGAGCCCTCCAGGAGCATTCGCAGATCTGCCCGATGTGTCGCTGATGCTGCCGCAATCTACCGAGCCGAGGAGGGAAGCTCGACGGAGAAGGTGTTACGGTCTCCGGTATCTTTGAGGCCGGACACCCGGTGCCCTTAAGCGACCAGTTGAAGCAGCTGGTCGAGATCCACAAGGTGGCCGAACAGGCCATGAAGGGCCTCATAGTTCGGTTGTGGCCTAAGGAAGCCATGCCTGGGAGCTACTTCGGGCTGGTGAGGCGGCTGGTGGGCCTTTGTCCATGGGTTGAAGTCGTCAAGCGCTCCGTCTGCATCGAAGGTGCTCAGAGGGCCTTGCCCGTGCTAAGGTGCCTTTGGGGCAAGATGGACGCCGAGAAGCTTGTGACAGACGGACCACCACCGGGCAAGGAGCATCGCAAGCCTGAAATATATTATGAGGCGTCTGAAGGGTGCCCGCCTTATAAGCGGGTGAATGCTCCAAAGATGTAATTTTTGAGTAGACTCGCATTTGTTATCTGACGCTGAAAACTTGTTCATATGCGCTAAGCAACACTTTTGAATTTAAAATATTACCTTCTGTGGGCCGTGTATTAAATATGAGAGATGGCGAGTCGTCGGCTTCAGCCCCCATGCCACGAGTGCTGGGGTGTTCGGGATAACCTTGAGCGCTCTTGTTCCCATTCTTGGGTCCTTCGAGGGAGGCGCTCAACGCAGCGAACAAGGCAACCGGACTATAATGTTTGAACACTCTCACTTAGCCATAGAATTCTATAATTTTAAATTTAGTGAAGCCCTGGTATTCGGAAGACTGATTTCGGGGCGCTATCCACGCCTAGGCCGGACAATGTCGACTCCTCGCTCTAAGCGGCATAAGTCTTTAGGGACTCAAAAACCTCTCGAACAGCGACCGTCTCTCGCCCTATCATGATGGTCATTTTTAGCTTTCTCCACTGAGGTGCTTAACCCAGCTCAACCGGGGCACAATCGCAGTGGTTCTCCCAGCGCTACCTTAGCCGATATAACGGAACGTAAGGTACCAAAACATGGGAGCCGGGCAAACCCAACTATTGACCCAAGACATGATTCGGAGCCGATGCATATAATGCTATAAGTTCGGGGTGCCGCACTTGTGGAAGTGTTCGGACTTATCACACCATATTGTGGGGTACTTAAGCCCCTGGTGTATTGCCCGTACCAAAGTGTACGGTTGCACAATGTCATAACTGGACATATATATATAGAAAAAAGGAATTCAATAATAGGCAGAAGCTATGTATTATTTATTCAAAAGGGCTGCAATAAGAGCAGAACGATACAAATAGTGCGATAAGCAAGGGACGGGAATGTTTAACATGTCCCCCTCCAGGGGTAAGCTGCGGGATGGTATGTAAAATAGGTATACTGCTCGTAATAGAGACCACCTGGACACTCGACGTAGCTTTTTGCTTCCCTGGCTGTTGCATCGTGTGTTCGGCGATTCTCTCACGGACAGGGCTTCGTGAGAACAGAGTCACGAAAGTAAAAAAGAAAGAAGAAAAGAAAAGAATGACACAATCAGGAGCCCCTGGTGCGGTTGAGCCGCATTCTGGGCATGCCGTGGTCGTGCCCCTCCCCCTATGCCCATGGTATTTCCATAGCGTAATTATGTACGCGTAGTACTGGTTTCGCAATTTCGCGAGGGCTGGTGTTTGGGCCGCATTGCTATGCGTGCTCAGAACGTGCCAGGCGGTCTTGTTGTAGGTTACTCCGGGCGCGCTTGACGGTGTCCGTACGTTTAATAGCCGGACTCGAGAATTGCCTTAAGAGGCTGCTTTGTACTTCCGCCGCGAGGGCCGCCGTATGCTCCTCCGTCCGGAGAGAGCGTTCGGTGTTTCCGTTGACCGTAATGACTCCTCGAGGACCTGGCATCTTGAGCTTGAGATATGCATAGTGCGGCACCGCATTGAACTTTGCAAATGCGGTTCGTCCGAGCAGTGCGTGTAGCCGCTGCGGAACGGGACTATGTCGAAGATTAACTCCTCACTTCAGAAGTTATCCGGGGATCCGAACACCACTTCAAGTGTAACTGAGCCTGTACAATTGGCCTCTACACCTGGTATGACGCCTTTAAAGGTCGTCTTCGTGGGTTTAATCCTTGATGGGTCTATGCCCATTTTGTGCACTGTGTCCTGATAAAGCATGTTTAGGCTGCTGCCGCCGTCCATTAGGACTCTAGTGAGGTGAAATCCGTCAATGATTGGGTCTAGAACCAATGCGGCAAATCCGCCATGGCGGATGCTAGTGGGGTGGTCCCTTTGATCAAAAGTGATCGGGCAGGAAGACCACAGGTTGAACTTTGGGGCGACTGGCTCCATCGCATATACGTCCCTTAGTGCACGCTTCCGCTCCCTTTTGGGTATGTGGGTTGCGTATATCATGTTCATCGTCCGCACTTGTGGGGGGAAGCCTTCTGTCCTCTATTGTTCGGCGGCCGGGGCTCCTCCTCGTCATCGCTATGCAGCCCCTTGTCATTGTTTTCGGCATTTAACTTGCCTGCCTGCTTGAACACCCAATGATCCCTGTTGGTGTGGTTGGATGGTTTTTCGGGGGTGCCGTGTATCTGGCACGAGCGATCGAGTATTCGGTCCAAATTGGACGGGCCCAGAGTATTTCTTTTAAATGGCTTTTTCACGACCGGGTTTAGAGCCTCTGAATCCAGCATTGACTGCCGTATCCTCGGCATTATCGGCGTCACGCGGCGCTTGTGTTTGTTGCGACGCGACCTGTCATTGCTGTCCTTGGTATCCGAATTACCAGGGCTCTTGGTCATGTTGCTACTATGAGCTAGCCAGCTGTCCTCTCCTGCGCAAAAGCGGGTCATGAGTGTTGTGAGGGCTGCCATGGATTTCGGCTTTTCCTGTCCTAGGTGTCGGGCAAGCCACTCGTCGCGGATGTTGTCTTTGAAGGCTGCAAAGGGCCTCTGTATCCGGACAGTCGATGATTTGATTTTTCTTGGTTAGGAACCGTGTCCAGAATTGTCTGGCCGATTCCTCTGGCTACTGAATTATGTGGCTTAGGTCATCGGCATCTGGTGGTCGCACATATGTGCCCTGGAAATTGTCGAGGAATGCGGCTTCCAGGTCTTCCCAACAACCAATTTCCTCTGTTGGCAATCTGTTAAGCCAATGCCGGGCTGGTCCTTTAAGCTTGAGTGGGAGGTATTTGATGGCGTGTAGATCATCACCGCGGGCCATGTGGATGTGAAGGAGATAGTCCTTGATCCAAACCGCAGGATCTGTTGTGCCATCGTATGATTCAATGTTTACGGGTTTGAAACCCTCGGATTTGATGATCCATCACTTCATCTGTGAAGCATAGTGGGTGTGCGGCGCCTCTGTATTGGGCTATATCACGACGCAGCTCAAATGAGTTTTGTCTACTGTGTTCGGCCCAGCCGGAGTTGCCATATCCGGCGTGACGGTTATCGTCACGTGTCATGGGGCGCCCACGCGATCCGTAGAACGATCTTGTTTGCCTTGCCTTGTCCTCCAATATATCTCGCAGGTCTGGCGCGTTTCCCCACGCCTTGGTATTTTTTGAGCGGTGCCGGGGTGCGGCTTGAGTTGAGGGCCGAGAGGCCTCTCTGTCGCGGCCACGAGGTGGCCGGTCAGCCGTATCATGCGCTGGTGATGTAGGTTTGGGTGCTTCCGCCTCTAATCGGGGTAGCAGCCTGCATTTTGGGTAGCTCTTGGAGGGGCGCTCGAGTTCATACTCTTCGGCCGCAAGGACTTGATCCATCCGCTGCCTAGCAAGTCTTGGTCAGCTCTAAGCTGTTGCTTCTTTTTTTGAGGCTGCTTGCCGTGGCCATGAGCCTGCGTTTGAAACGCTCTTGTTCGACGGGATCCTCGGGCACGACGAATTCGTCGTCGTCGAGGCTTGCCTCATCTTTGGAGGGAGGCATGTAATTATCGTCCTCTACCTCTCTTTCTGCCGCTCTCTCATGAGGGCTAGCTTCTCCATCCTCCTGCGCTGAGTCCTGCTGGAGGGGGTTGTCTTCAGCACCGCCTGTGGTGTTATTGTCTCCCGTTCCGGAATCACCGTTTTTTCTGTGGCGGGATTTAGAGTGGCGCCGCTGACGCCGACGCTTAGGCTGTTTCTTGGAGGGGTCATCCTCCGCTGTTCCATCGCCATTCCCATCTTTTGGGATGTCCACCATGTATATGTCGTATGATGAGGTGGCCTTCCAGTGCCCTGTGGGCGCTGGTTCTTGGTCGTCTCCTGTCCATACCGTCGATGTCTTCGGAGTCGAAGTCGAGCATGTCGGTTAAATCATCGACAGTGGCTACAAAGTGGGTGGTGGGTGGGCTTTGAATTTCTTCGTCGTCCGCATCCCAACCTTCCTGACCATAATCCGCCAGGGCTCTCGATAAAGAGAGAGACTTTAGTGAATTCAGGATGTCGCCAAAGGCGAGTCTTTGAAAGATGCTGCGGCGATGAATGCCATGATCGTCGCCCAATCGGATTCGATTGGCGGGGGCGCGGAAGGCTCGGAGTCCGGAGAGGAGTCCGGCACCTTGGAGTCACGAGCTTCGCAAAGGACGGGGTAGGTGTACGGCTCAATCGTCGTAGAGATTGCAGCCCCCGAGGCGGTGTCCAGCCACCCGTCCTCGATCGGCGCAGTCGGCTCCGAGCTAAAGGTCGGAGCGGACACTGGTGCGGCCTCCAGGACACTGTTCGGCGGCAGAGCTAGATCATGCCCCATGTGACAGCGCGGCGCGCTTGGCTGTGGCTCGAACCCGTCGAAGATCAAGTCTCCGCGGACGTCAGCCGTGTAGTTCAAACTTCCAAATCTGACCTGGTGGCCAGGGGCGTAGCTTTCAATATGCTCCAGATGGCCAAGCGAATTGGCCCGCAGTGCAAAGCCGCCGAATACGAAGATCTGCCCGGGGAGAAAAGTCTCACCCTGGACCGCATCGTTGTTGATGATCGGAGGAGCCATCGGGCCTAAAGATGACGCATACGCAGGAACTCTCAATGAAAGCACCAATGTCGGTGTCAAAACCGGCGGATCTCGGGTAGGGGTCCCGAATTGTGCGTCTAGGCGGATGGTAACGAAGACAAGGGACACGATGTTTTTACCCAGGTTGGGCCCTCTCGATGGAGGTAAAACCCTACTCCTGCTTGATTAATATTGATGATATGGGTAGTACAAGAGTTGATCTACCACGAGATCGAGAGGCTAAACCCTAGAAGCTAGCCTATGGTATGATTGTTGTTCGTCCCCACGGACTAAAACCCTCCGGTTTATATAGGCACCGAAGAGGGTTAGGGTTGCCTGAGTCGATTACAATGGTAGGAGATCTACATATCCGTATCGCCAAGCTTGCCTTCCACGCCAGGAAAGTCCCATCCGGACACGGGACGAAGTCTTCAATCTTGTATCTTCATAGTCCAGGAGTCCGGCCAAAGGTCATAGTCCGGCTATCCGGACACCCCCTAATCCAGGACTCTCTCAAAAGGTCTTACCCTTCGGCCATGCCTCCCATGTATCTCCCGTCGCTCCCCGCACCAGCCGCCGCCTTCCCGCCACTGTTTTTTCCACCAAGCCCCACACCTCTTCCAGCATCAGCGGACCTGCCTCCTATCAGCATCCCGGACCACCCGGGCACCTATTTCCTGCCAAGCCCCGCGCCAGGTTCAGCACCAGCAAATGGCATGCCTTCGATGTTACCAGTCGTCGCCTTCCCTCCTATGTTCTTCCCGCCAAACCTAGCACCATCAGAGGGGATGCCTCCATCACCAGCCATTGCCTTCCCTCCGATATACTTCCCGCCGGCCCCTGCACCAGCGGAGGGGCCGTCGGTCACCATCCAGGATGTCCCAGGGACCAGCGGCTTCAACATAACGGAGTTCGTCGTCGTTGTTGGCTTCGGCACGCCATCTCAGCCATCTGCCTTGCTGTTCGACACCGGCATCGACCTCTCCTGGGTCCAGTGCCAGCCGTGCACGGGCCACTGTTACCAGCAAAACGACCCGCTCTTTGACCCGACCAAGTCTTCGACCTACGACGTCGTGCGTTGCGGTACGCCAGAGTGCTCGGCAGCCGGTGGCATGTGCAATGGCACCACCTGCCTCTACAACGTGACCTATGGTGACGGCTCGTCCACATCTGGCGCGCTCTCACAAGAGACACTGACGTTCTCCTCATCGCGCAAGTTCTCCAGCTTCCCGTTCGGATGCGGCATGACCAACCTGGGTGACTTTGGCAGCGTCGACGGGCTGCTTGGCCTTCGTCGTGGCCAGCTCTCGCTGGCCTTGCAGATGGCCTCCTCGTTCGATGGCACCTTCTCCTATTGTCTGCCGTCTCACAACATGACGAGGCCCGGGTTCCTCAGCATTGGTGCCGCCCCAGACACCGGCAAGGTCCAGTACACGGCGATGATCTAGAAGCCACAGTACCCGTCCTTCTACTTCGTGGAGCTCGTGTCAATCGACACCGGTGGCTACGTCCTGCCGGTGCCGCCATCCGTGTTCACCAGCAAGGGCACCCTGCTCGACTCTGGCACCACGTTCACGTACATCCCCACGCAGGCCTACACCTTGCTCCGCGACCGGTTCAAGTTCACCATGAAGGGGTACAAGCCGGCGCCGCCCTTCCAAGACCTCGACACGTGCTATGACTTCTCTGGCCAGAGCGTGATCTTCCAACCAGGGATGTCCTTCAAGTTCAGCGAGGAAGCCGTGTTCGACATCGACATCTTCGGGGTCATGATATACCCTTATGTGGACCATCCGGCCATCGGGTGCTTCGCGTTCGCGTCGTCTGATCCCACAGATCAGTTATCCATCATCGGCAACACTCAACAGCGTTCTGCTGAGGTGATCTACGACGTCGTAGCAAGAAGATTGGTTTTGTTCCGCTGAGTTGCTGATTTCGTGGTAGAAAAGTGAGCGATGCATATCGCCACCCAATGTGCCAGCGGGTGTCGGTATCCTTTACTTTGTTTTTGATTTCCAACTACGAATAAAGGGGTTGAAGCGGTGGTGCTTCCTTTGCATATCAAAAACATTTGTGTTCACCCGGCTGATTTGACCAGGATTCTCGGTCGCCTACATAGCCGACCACGTGTCCCGTCTTATCATGTGTCGTGCATGCATGCATGCATCGTATTTGAAGAGCCGCTCGTGTCTCATGCTTTTTTATGAGCGTGTGTCTACTTTGTCTGATGGCAATTTGGGTATTTATTGAAAATGATCATATTTAGAGAACTTAGTACCACTTTCTGGTCAGGGCATGAGGAACCACACCATCTTTGCACTTAAGAGAGAGCAATGATTGTACGATTTGCTCATGGAAACAGGGAAACCGACAGGTAGGCCCCACTTGTCGGGCTGACATGGCGAATATTAAAAACTTTTGACCAACTGATGTGTCAAATGAGACGTGGCCCACCTATCAATAACTAGATGGTCATGTTCTTCACATCTCTCTCTCTCTCTCTCTCTCTCTCTCTCTCTCTCTCTCTCTCTCTCTCTCTCTCTCTCTCTCTCTCTCAGAGGCATTTCATCGAACAACTTTTGGGCGCTAATACTTTTCCTCTTGGTGGAGAGCGTGTGCAGCGACAGCTCGTCCGCCTCTCCATGGAGTCCTGGCGGGTAGTTTTTCTCGTAAGCGTGGCTTCCCTCACCATGTCATGCAGCAGTAGCTCCCGCACTACCGCGTCTTGCCTGCCATGAGCCAACTCCATGGTTCATCCGCTGGGAATAGAATGCTCGTAACTCCTCTCTCCGCCTCGTGCCGCTCCATTGTCGGGGGGCTGTCGTTCCACATCATGAAGACTGTGGCCTAGTGGAGCTATCTGGTAAGGTTGAGAGTGAGCGCGAACTCCGGGTGCTCGAGCTCTGCGGTGCAAGCCAGCACTTTCTCCTGCTTGCCAGTGACGTGGACCTCCAGAGCCTCCCTGTCTTGATCCCAGATAGGCGCGACTTCCAAAGCTTCGTTGTCTGCCATGGCTCAGCGCAACGCCCACTAACTATCTTACTGCCTCAAGACCAGAGCCCGGAGCGACGACCCTCCAAGCAGTTGATCCGGAGCTTGGGCTTCCTGTTGGAGTTGTGTCGAATATTGTGTACAAGGTAGGTTACAGTTGGACTTGTAGTTGTATTGTGTTTACGTAGGATGTGGAGTCGTGTCCTAGTAGGACACTTGTATCCTAGGCCTCTCTTATATAGCGAGGGTAGACACACGATGTAACCTATGCCAGCATAATAGCAGTAGCGCAAGAGGAGCCGGGCGGCGTGCCGCGGCGTGGTGGCTGGTGTGCGGTATTGTGACGGTGTCACAGGGAGGAGCGTCCGTAGTCAAGCCCCGGGGGTGTAGCCATATCGGTGAACCTCGTTAACAAATCTCGGTGTCGTGCTCGTGTGATTGCTTGATCCTCGGATGATCGACGGTATGCCTCGAATTTATTCTAACAAGTGGTATCAGAGCTAGGTTGTTCGGAGCGTGACGGCCGTTGATCTAGAGGAAGCGAAGCCGAAAGATCATTGTTGTGGAGTTTGAAACCGATCGACGGATCGGAACGGTGGCAACGATATCTGTTCGGAGTCGGGGTTTTGGAAAAGCAATTGGAAGCGGAGACGACGGCGTTGAATCAAGCAAGCGGCAGGCATATCGTTCATAGCGGCGCCTGGAAGCAGCCTCGTTGGGTGCAGCTGGCGTTAGGTCCAGCGGTAGCTATCAGATTGATCGGAGCGGTGCGGACCAAGTCGGGCGCTGGGTCGCAGGGAGCCGAAACCGAGCAGGCTCGTTGGCAGTCTAGGGCTCGTTGGCAGTCTAGGGCGTGTCAAGCTGGCCCAGGTGGGGCTAGCTGGTTGCGTGCCTGATGGACTAGGCCATTGTGCAGTCACGAGGTGGAGGTTTTGTGCAAGGCCTGGGGACCCATCTTTTCTTCAGTACCGCTTTCCACCCTCAGTCAAGTGGTCAGGTGGAAAGGGTCAACCAAATTCTCGAAGACATGCTTAGAGCTTGCGTTATCTCATTCGGTATGGATTGGGAGAAATGTCTTCCTTTCGCCGAGTTTGCTTATAACAATAGCTATCAATCCAGTCTCAAGAAAGCTCCTTTTGAGATTCTCTATGGACGAAGATGTCGAACACCTTTGAACTGGTCAGAAACCGGTGAAAGAAAATTCTTTGGACCGGACATTATCCAGAGGCGGAAGAGCAAGTCCGCATCATTCGGGAGAATTTGACAACAGCCCAATCTCGTCAAAAGAGCCAATATGACCGTCGTCATAAGGAAGTGGCTTATGAAGTTGGCGACAAGGCTTACCTTCGGGTTACTCCTCTAAAGGGTACCCATCGTTTCGGTATCAAGGGCAAGTTGGCTCCTCGTTACATTGGCCCCTTTCACATTCTCGCTAAACGAGGAGAGGTTTCCTACCAGTTGGAACTACCCCCACATCTTTCTCGAGTTCATGATGTCTTCCACGTCTCTCAACTCAGGCGTTGCTTCTCGGATCCTATCCGCGGAGTGGACCACGAAACGCTTGATCTCCAAGATAACCTCACATACCGAGAGTACCGGTTCGCATTCTTGATCAAGCGAGCGTGTTACTCGACGTCGAATATCAAGTTTCTCAAGGTTGATGGTCTCATCATTCTGAGAGAGAAGCTACAGGAGCGAGAAGATCGTCTCGACCGAGTACCCGCTTTCTTTCCGTCGACCTCGAATCTCGGACGAGATTCTTTCAAGTGGGGCGAGTTGCCACATCCCTAGTAATCTGGTATGCTCAAGGCTAGCTAGTCATTGTGCATCATGTTTAAATTCCATTTAATTTTGAAATGGGGATTTGTGAAACCCTCAGAATCACTTTTGGAAATGACCTAAATAAAAATTGCTCCAAAAGGGTCCAAGAAAATGCTCATGTGGCCCTCTGAAAATATTGGACAGAGATAGCAATCTAACCAATATTTTCAGGATCTCATAAGTATTTATTTTGGGCATTTGGAATTAATGCATACCTAATTGCATTGGATATATATCATTATATATATAAAATATTGTCCATTAATTGTGCCTTTTGTTGAGGAGCTCTGGAATAATATAAATAGCTCCTATAAAAATTGGCATAATTAAATAAAGTGATTTGGTATTTTAAATAAATCAAACAAATGTCAGAATATTAAAAAAAACAAAATAGGAAAAACCCTTACGACCTACCTTACATGGCCCAGCTCACTGTGCGGCTGGCCTTGATGGCCGTGACCCGGCCCAGCGCGCCAGCCGTCCCTTCCTCGCGCCGGGAGGAGGCCGAGGCTGCCAGCCTTGGCCACCAGCGTCCGGCTGGGACACGTCTCCCGCCACCTCCTGCTTCCTCCTCGCCATACTGGGCGCCCGCACGACGCCACGCGCCGCCCGGTCCTTCCCACTCTCTCTCGCTTTTCCCCTCCTCCTCTGGTTCCTCCCCTCTCTTCACCGGCCGCACCAGAGGCGCGCTGCTGCTACGCCCGTGGCCACCGTCTCCCCTCGCTCTCTCTCCGTGTACGCAAGATCCGCGCCGCCGTCCGCTACCTCCCGTCGAGCCACGTGGCGCGGGAAGCCTCGAGCGCCGCCATCGCCATCGTCTCCGTCTCCGGTTGCGGAGATCCCCTCGCCGCCACGACCGCTCCGGTTCCTCCCGACCTCGCCGACCCGTTAAATCGCGACCGTGAGCTGCTGCTCCTTCTCCCCTCTCCGCTTCGCCCCTCGCACACCGCAACCGGATCCCCGCTCGCGCCCGACTCCGGCCACCGCCCCGAGCTCCGCTCCGGCGAGCTCCGGCGCCCCCGCAGCCCCCCCACCAGCTCACCTGGTTGCGGATGACGACGGGCTACGCCCCGGTGGTCTCAGATGCCACCCGTGGCACATGTGGCACGGACTCCGCCAGCGTCAGGTCGGCGGCGAGCCCGTCGCTGAGCCCTGCCACGTGGGTCCGGCTCGTCGGTGATTAGCTTAAGGCTAATCACCAACTAACCTACCCCGACACGGCGGTGGGCCTTAGTGCCCCTAATCTCTAATTAAACTAAACTAACCCCTGTTAACCCGTGTCAGCGGCGTGTGGCCCCCACACGTCAGGTTTGATTCCAACCAGCATGATTGACCTGCTGACGTCATGCTTAAGCGGTCTTGGCGCAATATTATATTTTCTGGATTTAAATTAAATCAGGAAATTCAGAATATATTCAAAACTTCAAAAATTCATAGAAATTCAACCGTAGCTCAGATTGAAATAATTTATATATGAAAAATTATCAGAAAAATTCAATCTATCCATCTGTACTAGTTTCATGCATGACAAACCAACTTATACATGCTGTATAAGTGAAACTCTAAAATGGCATTTATAAGAGCTTATTTTGGAATTGCATTTGAACCTTTGGTTCAAATGGACTTCATTCAAATTGAATACCAGTTGCATTAGCTTAAACAGCATCACATCTACATGCCATGTTCATGCATCATATTGTTGCATATGATTGTGTATTGATTGCGGCACCGTTCCTTCTCGATAGGTCTGCTCGGAGACGTTCCAGTACTGTCTATGAAGCGGTGCCTCCCTTGTTGATTTACCAGGCAAGCAAATCCCTTGTTCATTCCGATACAATCCTACTCTCTCGCTCCTGCTCTCGGTTATTGCATTAGGACAACAACGATTCATACGCTACTTTGTGCTTGCGGTAGTTGAACCCATTCCTCTGCATGACTGTCATTGCCACGATAAATAGTTGAAAACCCACTAGCATGTGTAGGAGTTGATTGAGCCATGTTGTGTTCCTACCATGCTATGCCTGCTATTGCTTAGAGTTGTGTCAGGTCTGATTCATTGGGAATGAATTGGAGTACAGTTCTATGTGCCGATGCTAAGAGTGAAGTGTGTGAACACGATTTGGTAAAGGTAGCGGTGAGAGGCCATGTAGGAGTACATGGTGGGTTGTCTCACTGGGACCGTCCTTAAGCACTGAGTTCTATGTATGTTGTCCAATGACTCGATACTACCACACATTGGGTTCGGTAACTCGACCCCTCTCGACTTATTAATCAACTTGATCTCTGTCCAGAGTCGCAACTAGTTTACGGTGTTTGTAGGTAGTGCTATTTTTCTACCAAGTGGCACCCGTAGGTGGGCTTGGGACAGAACTAAACACAGGTGGCACGGTGTACCAAGTGGCACCGGATGGTGGGCACAGGAACCCTGCTCACATCGTTTGGGGCCGTGGCGACACCGGCCGGATCTCCTTGCGGATGGAACCCGAATAGGCGATAAGCACGGACTAGAGTCTTGTGTGGTTAGTCGGTCGTGGCCGACACCCTCTCGAGCTTCCGCTTGAAGGTTGCCGAGATACATAGCGTGTATATGGCGGTAAGAGGCGAGAGCGTGTGTGAAGAAGTACACCCTGCGGGGTTATCATGATCTATTCGAATAGCCGTGTCCTCGGTTATGGACTTCTTGGATGCTTACGTGGTACATAGACAACTTGAAGTGGATACTCTAAAATGCTCAAGACAAGTGTGAGTGCTATGGATGGCCTTTCCGTATGGAAACGGGAATGAATCCGTAGTAGTGTATTGATGTGGTGATTAGTGGACTCGTGTACGTTGTCTCACCTCAAGAGTTTCTTGTAGTCGTAGAGAACAGGATAGCCACAGTGGTCAAAGCTGGCTTGTCGCAACTAAACTCCACATTACCTTTTGACACCAATGCATGTATGATAGGATCTGATGTAAGTCTTCTTTGAGTACCTTTGGACTCACGTTGCTTTATTTATGTTTTGCAGCGGAGACTTCGGTCTTACTAGTAGTTCCGCTTAGACTTCGACGATTAGCTTGTTACCTCAGCTACGATCTTGTACCCTTGGGAGGGTCTTGTAGATAGTCAGGCTTCTCAGCCTTTTTCTTTTGTAGTTATGCGTACTCAGACATGTAATGCTTCCGCTTGTTGCTTGTATGCTCTGAATGATGGGTCATGTGACCCCTGTTTGTATTTATTGCTATGTGGCTCTTTTGAGCCTTTATCTATATGAGTTTGCGTTATGTTGTGATGCCATGTTGTACAGCACATACTTGCATGTTATGCGTCACGTGTAACTTGTACTGCTATGTGTGGGATCCGACAACCTAGTTGTTTATCCTTGGTAGCCTCTCTTATGGGGAAATGTAGTCTCGTGCTTACGGCGATAGTAGTCCGCTACAGCCCGGTTCACCGGAGTCCTGCTAGCCCAGCACTACTGCTTGGACACTTGGTGGCGGCATGTGTTTCACTTCGTTCCTATATACATCGCCTTCGGGAAATGTCACGCGTGTTATTCGAGATGCGCCTAGCTCGCTACAGCCCGAATACCGGAGTCCTGTTAGCCCAGTGCTACTGACCCGAATATATCTGGCGATGACCGACATGCTCGATGTGATTCATGTATGCCTGTCCCCATAGGTTAAGCGCCGCTTTGGGTTCATGACTAGTCATGTCGGCCCGGGTTCTTTGTCATATGGATGCTAGCGACACTATCATATACGTGAGCCAAAAGACGCAAACGGTCCCGGGCCATGGTAAGGCGACACCCGTGGGAATACCGTGCGTGAGGCCGCAAAGGGATATGATGTGTTACATGCTAGATCGGTGTGATTTAGGATCGGGGTCCCGACAGCTTTGGTATCAGAGCCTGACTGCCTGTAGGATTTCCAAGCCACCCTGATCGAAGTTGAGTCTAGAAATGCTTTAGTTATATAGGGAATTGATTGTGGAAGGAACGTAAGGCTCTTTTTACTCCTCTACCTCATGGCCTCTCGATCTGAGTCGTCCTATCTTCCTCACGGGGTTAAGGAACTAGGCTATCTCTTACATCCATCGAGGATCACGTGTTACTATTTCCGTAGTCCTATAGGATTGGTTGATCGAGTCTTACCCGATTTTCGAGTACCCTCGGTATGGCATGTTTAGTATTATCGAGAACCTTTGAATGATGATGTTGAGTATGGTGCTACCCCATTTTGCAGAATGTCTCATTTTGAACATTTCTTTGCCGTTATCTTTGCGGAATTGCCCCAGGAGTTCGAGAGTTACTAATATCGGTGTCCCACATTTCCAGTATGTAGTGATGTGATTCCGTCCTTGGTTTCATTTCTCAGGATGTCATCAGTTAATCGAAGTTCTGTTGCTCGTAGCCGGAACCACGGAGATGGAAGGGATGAGGATCCTCCCGACCAGCATTCATTGACAGGGTTCATGTTAGAAATGGAGAGGAACAAGCGTGAGTCTAACCGTTTGTTGGCACGTATCGAGGAGAACACCGCACATCAGTCCAAAGAGTTTGCGACCATTCATGACTTCATTCGCTTGCACCCACCCACCTTCCAACACTCCATCGAGCCACTCGATGCCGATGGTAACCCGTAGCATCACTCATAAGTTGCGTTCATAAGCGTATCCGAGGATGACAAGGTCACCTATGCTGCATACCACACGGAAGGTCATGCTAGTCTTTGGTGGCAGAACTATGAGGCTATGCTTCGGCTGGTCGATTCCAACACGAGAGATTTCACCGAGGCTTTTCGCGAGCATCACATTCCTGAAGCCCTCATCGATCGCAAGAGAGAAGAGTTCTGTAGTTTCACCCAGGTTAAGATGGCTGTTGACGCTTACAGTATAGAGTTTGAGAACCTTGCCGTTATGCCAAAGAAGAAGTGTCCACGGACGCCAAGAAGCCGGCTAGGTTCGGAAGGGTCTCAAACCCAAGTTGCGTCGTGACCTCCACCGCACCATTGTGATACATTCCAAGCTCTTGTGAACAAGGCCATTAATGCGAGACAGCTCGGCTCACCTCACGAGGAGTCTCGTAAGCACAACCGTGAATTGGTTTCTTCCTCCGGTTCTAGTTCGCAGAACGCCAATTTGGATTCGAACTCTGCTCTTCCACCGGATATTCACCGAGGCCATCCCATATGGCGCCTCACCCGATTCGATTACATGCTCCACCCAGGCCCTCTGGTAGACCACTTGTCAATGCGGGTCCACGTCCAACTTCGAGGACTTGCTTCACATGCGGAGAGCAGGACACTATGCACGTGATCGCTCTCAAGCGATTATGCTCCACCCAGCCCGAGAAGCACATTGGCTGTGTTAAGCCATCACGCAAGATGATCGGTGTCAAGTCAGCTCCGCTGAACGTGGATGTGTGCATCACGTCTCAGCTAAAGACGCTCATGATGATTCGGATGTCGTTCTTGGTACACTCCTTGTCAATTGTCATCCAGCATCGGTTCTGTTCGATACTGGAGCATCTCATTCTTTCATTTATGAAGGCTATGCTAACCTGCACAACATATCATTTTGTGATATGCCCTCTCCGCTAGTCATTCAAACTCCTGGATCCAAATGGCAAACTTCTTGCATAAGCCATGGTAACGAAATCCTTGTTGACAGACTTGTATTCCTTGCCTCACTTGTAGCCCTCAAGTCTTCAGATATTAACATCATCTTGGGTATGGACTGGATGACAGCTCATCATGCCAAGATTGACTGTTTCACTAGGTCTGCATTCAGCTTACACACCCATCCGGCAAGATAGTCACTTGTCTCCACTAGAGTTGCAAAGCGTCAACTCTATTCTCTTAATGCCAGCCCTCTTCCGGACCTTGAAGATATCCCGATAGTCCGTGACTTTCCGGATGTTTTTCGGAGGAACTGCCGGTGTTCCTCTGACAGAGATGTAGAGTTCGTCATAGATCTTATTCCGGAACCGCCCCAATCTCTAGGAGACCTTATAAGATGGCACCCTTAGAACTAGCCGAGCTTAAGAAACAACTTGATGAGTCCTTGCGAAGGGTTTCATCCGTCCTAGTTCTTCACCTTGGGCTTGCCCGTCCTCTTCGTCAAGAAGAAGGATGGTACGGACCGGATGGTTGTAGATTATCGTCCCGTTAATTTGGTCACGATAAAGAACAAGTATCCGCTCCCCAGGATCAACGACCTGTATGATCAGCTCGCTGGATCCTCAGTCTTTTCTAAGATGGATTTGAGGTTAGGCTACCACCAAATCAAGATCAGGAATGGAGACATTCCCAAGCCAGCCTTTGTCACTTTCGTTATGGCGGTATGAGTACACCGTCATGTCCTTTGGTCTAACCAACGCTCCAGCTACATTCTCCGCTTGATGAACTTCGATCTTCATGGAGTACTTAGATAAATTTGTCGTGGTTTACCTCGATGATATTCTTATTTACTCGAAGAATGAGGAAGAGCATGCCGAACATCTCAGACTTGTGCTAGAAAAACTCAGAGAGCACCGCCTTTATGCCAAGTTCTCCAAGTGTGAATTTTGGTTGCGGAAGTGACCTACCTAGGCCACGTAATCTCCGGTAAGGGCATTGCTGTCAATCCCGAGAGAGTTCAGGCCGTTCTTGATTGGACTCCACGAAACCGTTAAACAAGTTAGGAGTTTCCTTGGTCTAGCCAGCTATTGTCGCCGATTTGTTGAAAACTTCTCCAAAGTAGCTAAACCCTCACGGAACTTCTCAAGAAAGATAAAAAGTTTGAGTGGTCCTCACGGTGTGAGTACAGTTTTCGAGAACTGAAAAAGGCGCTGACGTCTGCTCCCATACTAGTGCCACGGATTTCACTAAAGACTTTGTTATCTACTGCGGCGCCTCACGACAGGGATTAGGTTGCATTCTTATGCAGGATCGTCATGTGATTGCCTATGCATCTCGTCGGTTGCATCCACATGAGGAGAATTATCCTACACATGATCTAGAGCTTGCGGCCGTAGTCTATGCACTCAAGACACAGCGACATTACCTTCTTCGTAATCGCTGCGAGATCTACACCGATCACCAGAGTCTCAAGTATATCTTCACCCAACCAGATTTGAACCTTAGACAAAGACGTTGGTTGGAGTTGATCACAGATTATGATCTAGGGATTACCTACACCCCAGGCAAAGCCAATGTCATGGCTGATGCGTTAAGCCGTAAATCCTATTGCAACAATCTCATGTTGTAGCAAGGCCAACCACTTCTCCATGAGGAATTTTGTAAGCTTAACCTCCACATTGCTCCTCACGGATTCCTTTCTACCTTGGTGGCGAAACCTACCACAGTGGATCATATCATAGAAGCCCGAAGCATGATACGGGATTACCGGATCAAGAGAAACGTTGCCAAGGGTATTGCCGGTAGTTTCTCCATAGATGATCAAGGTGTCGTTTTCTTTGGGCACCGCTTTGGTGGTCCCCAAGAAGCAACATCTTCGACAACTGATTCTTAAGGAGGCGCATGAATCTCCTCTCACAATTCATCCCGGTAGTACTAAGATGTATCGGGACCTCGCCCGGAGGTTACGGTGGACTAGGATGAAGAGAGAAATTGCTCGGTTTATTGCTAAGCTGTGACGTTTGTCGTCGCGTTAAGGCGAGCATCAAAGGCTGCTGGCACCCTTCAGCCCTTAGCTATTCACGAGTGGAAATGGGATAAAGTTGGTATGGATTTCATCACCGGCTTTCCCGGGACCAAGAAAGGGAATAATGCTATCTTCGTAGTCGTTGATCGTCTTTCCAAAGTGGCTCACTTCCTTCCTGCTCGAGAGAGTATCATTGCTAGTCAGCTCGCTGACTTATACATTCTCGAATAGTGTCACTCCATGGTGTTCCACTAGAGATCAATTCAGACCGTGGTAGTCTTTTCACTTCTCATTTACGGAAAGTTTCCAAACTGCCATGGGGACCCATCTTTTCTTCAGTACCGCTTTCCACCCTCAGTCAAGTGGTCAGGTGGAAAGGGTCAACCAAATTCTCGAAGACATGCTTAGAGCTTGCGTTATCTCATTCGGTATGGATTGGGAGAAATGTCTTCCTTTCGCCGAGTTTGCTTATAACAATAGCTATCAATCCAGTCTCAAGAAAGCTCCTTTTGAGATTCTCTATGGACGAAGATGTCGAACACCTTTGAACTGGTCAGAAACCGGTGAAAGAAAATTCTTTGGACGGACATGATCCGGAGGCGGAAGAGCAAGTTCGCATCATTCGTGAGAATTTGAAAACAGCACAATCTCGTCAAAAGAGCCTATATGAACGTCGTCATAAGGAAGTGGCTTATGAAGTTGGAGACAAGGCTTACCTTCGGGTTACTCCTCTAATTGGTACCCATCGTTTGGTATCAAGGGCAAGTTGGCTCCTCGTTACATTGGCCCCTTTCACATTCTCGCTAAGCGAGGAGAGGTTTCCTACCAGTTGGAACTACCCCACATCTTTCTCGAGTTCATGATGTCTTCCACGTCTCTCAACTCAGGCGTTGCTTCTCGGATCCTATCCATGAGTGGACCACGCAACGCTTGATCTCCAAGATAACCTCACATACCGAGAGTACCGGTTCGCATTCTTGATCAAGCGAGGCGTGTTACTCGACGTCGAATATCAAGTTTCTCAAGGTTCGGTGGTCTCATCATTACGAGAGAGAAGCTACACAGGGCGAGAAGATCGTCTCTGTTGAGTACCCGCTTTCTTTCCGTCGACCCACGAATCTCGGGGCGAGATTCTTTCAAGTGGGGCGAGTTGTCACATCCCTAGTCTTTGGTATGCTCAAGGCTAGCTAGTCATTGTGCATCATGTTTAAATTCCATTTAATTTTGAAATGGGGATTTGTGAAACCCTCGTAATCACTTTTGGAAATGACCTAAATAAAAATTGCTCCAAAAGGGTCCAAGAAAATGCTCATGTGGCCCTCTGAAAATATTGGACAGAGATAGCAATCTAACCAATATTTTCAGGATCTCATAAGTATTTATTTTGGGCATTTGGAATTAATGCATACCTAATTGCATTGGATATATATCATTATATATATATAATATTGTCCATTAATTGTGCCTTTTGTTGAGGAGCTGCGGAATAATATAAATAGCTCCTATAAAATTGGCATAATTAAATAAAGTGATTTGGTATTTTAAATAAATCAAACAAATGTCGAATATTAAAAAAGAAACAAAATAGGAAAAACCCTTACGACCTACCTTACATGGCCCGGCTGTGCGGCTTTGGCACAGCCAGCCCGGCCCGGCCGGCCCAGCCAGCGCCCGGCCGTCCTTCCTCGCGCCCGGGAGGGCGAGGGCAGCCGGCAGCCAAGTGACCAGCGTCCGTGAGACACGTCTCCCGCCACCTCCTGCTTCCTCCTCATCGCCTGGGCGCCCACTTACGACGCCACGCCGCCCGGTCCTTCCCCACTCTCTCTCGCTTTTCCCTCCTCCTGGTTCCTCCCCTCTCTTCACCGACCGCACCGAGGCGCGCTGCTGCGCCGCCGTGTACCGTCTCCCCTCGCTCTCTCCGTGTCTGCAAGATCCGCGCCGCCGTCCGCTACCTCCTGCCGAGCCACGTGACGCGGGAAGCCCTGAGCGCCGCCATCGCCATCGTCTCCGTCTCCGGTTGCGGAGATCCCCTCGCCGCCACGACCGCTCCGGTTCCTCCCGACCTCGCCGACCCGTTAAATCGCGACCGCTGTGTTCTGCTCCTTCTCCCCCTCTCCGTTCTCGCCCTCGCACACCGCAACCGGATCCCCGCTCGCGCCCGACTCCGGCCACCGCCCCGAGCTCCGCTCCGGCGAGCTCCGGCGCCCCCGCAGCCCCCCACCAGCTCACCTGGTTGCGGATGACGACGGGCTACGCCCCGGTGCTCTCAGATGCCACCCCCGTGGCCTGTGGCACGGACTCCGCCGCGTCCAGAGGTCGCCGGCGACGAGCCCCGTCGCCTGAGCCCTGCCACGTGGGTCCGGCTCGTCAGGTGATTAGCTTAAGGCTAATCACCAACTAACCTACCCCCCCTGACACTGACAGTGGGCCTTAGTGGCCCCCTAATCGCTAATGAAACTAAACTAACCCCCGGGTTAACCCGTGTCACTGTCGTGTGGCCCCCACATCGTCAAGTTTGACTCCAGCCACATGATTGACCTGCGACGTCATGCTTGCAAGAAGGTCGACGTAATATTATATTTTACGGATTTAAATTAAATCAGGAAATTCGAATATATTCAAAACTTCAAAAATTCATAGAAATTCAACCGTAGCTCAGATTGAAATAATTTATATATGAAAAATTATCAGAAAAATTCAATCTATCCATCTGTACTAGTTTCATGCATGACAAACCAACTTATACATGCTGTATAAGTGAAACTCTAAAATGGCATTTATAAGAGCTTATTTTGGAATTGCATTTGAACCTTTGGTTCAAATGGACTTCATTCAAATTGAATACCAGTTGCATTAGCTTAAACAGCATCACATCTACATGCCATGTTCATGCATCATATTGTTGCATATGATTGTGTATTGATTGCGGCACCGTTCCTTCTCGATAGGTCACCGCTCAGGAGACGTTCAGTACTGTCTGTGAAGCAGTGCCTCCCTTGTTGATTTACCAGGCAAGCAAATCCCCTTGTTCATTCCGATACAATCCTACTCTCTCGCTCCTGCTCTCGGTTATTGCATTAGGACAACAACGATTCATCTGCTACTTTGTGCTGCTGTAGTTGAACCCATTCCTCTGCATGACCTGTCATTGCCACAGTAAATAGTTGAAAACCCACTAGCATGTGTAGGAGTTGATTGAGCCATGTTGTGTTCCTACCATGCTATGCCTGCTATTGCTTAGAGTTGTGTCAGGTCTGATTCATTGGGAATGAATTGGAGTACAGTTCTATGTTCCGATGCTGAGAGTGAAGTGTGTGAACACGATTTGGTAAAGGTAGCGGTGAGAGGCCATGTAGGAGTACATGGTGGGTTGTCTCACTGGGACCGTCCTTAAGCACTGAGTTCTATGTATGTTGTCCAATGACTCGATACTACCACACATTGGGTTCGGTAACTCGACCCTCTCGACTTATTAATCAACTTGATCTCTGTCCGTGGAGTCGCAACTAGTTTACGGTGTTTGTAGGTAGTGCTATTTTTCTACCAAGTGGCACCCGGCAGGTGGGCTTGGGACAGACTAAACATTGTGTGGCACGGTGTACCAAGTGGCACCCGGATGGTGGGCACAGGAACCCTGCTCACATCGTTTGGGGCCGTGGCGACACCCGGCGGATCTCCTTGCGGATGGAACCCGAATAGGCGATAAGCACGGACTAGAGTCTTGTGTGGTTAGTCGGTCGTGGCGACACCCTCGCCAAAGCTTCCGCTTGAAGGTTGCCGAGATACATGGCGTGTATATGGCGGTAAGAGGCGAGAGCGTGTGTGAAGAAGTACACCCCTGCAGGGTTATCATGATCTATTCGAATAGCCGTGTCCTCGGTTATGGACTTCTTGGATGCTTACGTGGTACATAGACAACTTGAAGTGGATACTCTAAAATGCTCAAGACAAGTGTGAGTGCTATGGATGGCCTTTCCGTATGGAAACGGGAATGAATCCGTAGTAGTGTATTGATGTGGTGATTAGTGGACTCGTGTCGTTGTCTCACCTCAAGAGTTTCTTGTAGTCGAGAACAGGATAGCCACGGTGGTCAAAGCTGGCTTCTTGCAACTAAACTCCACATTACCTTTTGACACCAATGCATGTATGATAGGATCTGATGTAAGTCTTCTTGAGTACCTTTGTACTCACGTTGCTTTTATTTATGTTTTGCAGCGGAGACTTCGGTCTTACTAGTAGTTCCGCTTGGACTTTGACGAGTAGCTTGTTATCTCAGCTACGATCTTGTACCCTTGGGAGGGTCTTGTAGATAGTCAGGCTTCTCAGTCTTTTTCTTTTGTAGTTATGCGTACTCGGACATGTAATGCTTCCGCTTGTTGCTTGTATGTTTCAATGATGGGTCATGTGACCCCTGTTTGTATTTATTGCTATGTGGCTCTTCCGAGCCTTTATCTATATGAGTTTGCGTTATGTTGTGATGCCATGTTGTACAGCACATACTTGCATGTTATGCGACGTGTAACTTGTACCGCTATGTGTGGGATCCGACAACCTAGTTGTTTATCCTTGGTAGCCTCTCTTATGGGGAAATGTAGTCTCGTGCTTACGGCGATAGTAGTCCGCTTCTGACCCGGTTCACCGAGTCCTGCTAGCCCAAAGACTACTGCTTGGACACTTGACTGGCGGCATGTGTTTCACTTCGTTCCTATGTCCGTCCCTTCGGGAAATGTCACGCGTGTTATTCGAGTCTTGCCTAGCCTGCTACAGCCCGAATACCGGAGTCCTGTTAGCCAGTGCTACAGCCCGAATATATCTGTTGATGACCGACATGCTCGATGTGATTCATGTATGCCTGTCCCCATAGGTTAGCGCCGCTTTGGGTTCACGACTAGTCATGTCGGCCCGGGTTCTTTGTCATATAGATGCTAGCGACACTATCATATACGTGAGCCAAAAGACGCAAACGGTCCCGGGCCATGGTAAGGCGACACCCGTGGGAATACCGTGCGTGAGGCCGCAAAGGGATATGATGTGTTACATGCTAGATCGGTGTGATTTAGGATCGGGGTCCCGACAGGAAAAAATAGCACAAGGACCAGAATCAGACCGTGATTGCATCTAAAAGGGAAAGAAATATATGTCCAGTAGCTACATGTGAATGTGTGATGGATTGCGTTTGACTAGCGTCATTGATCTCCTCTGGTACGTGCACACAGGAAGGCTACATGGGACTTTATCTTCTGGTCTCCTTTTGTTTGGTACATAGTTTGTGTATGGATGGCAGTCGCACTTGAGGATTCGACGAGTCTGGAGTAGGGCTGCAAGAAAAGCTCGAGGCTCGTGAGCCGCTCAAGATCGACTCGTTTTTTGGCTCGACTCAAGATCGACTCGAAAAGAAATGAGCTGAGTTTGAACACTTTATTTAGCTCGACCGGGAAACGTGTCGATCTTGAGCCAATGTTAGCTCGCTCGATTTTAGCTCGATAGCTCGACATAATACCATTATGTTAAATGATCACGCCATATATTAAATGAAAATAAGATAATTTGTTACTACCATATATGATGTGCGTGATTTTTCTCCATTTTATTTAGCAGCAAACATGGAAGCTCAATTAAGTGTAGAGAAGATTTAGGTTTAATTATGGTACGTGGTTGACGTCTTAAATTTCCTGTTGTTTTGGACAAAAATTTCTCAGAATATGCACCTTTGTTTTCTTGTTTTTCGTCCACGAAGACCACCATCTATTGCTAGTTCGCCCAAGAGAGCAAGATGAGCTCTTGCCCTACAAGGTTGTGTCGTGTTGTGTCCTTATCTAGTTGGAATAATCACCATAGATTTATAATTTTTACCATCTCATTTAGCTCGAAACTAGCTCGAGATTGACTCGAGATCGTTACAAGCTGAGCACGAGTCATGTTTTAGAGCTCGATCTTGAGCTTCACTTAGTTTAGGCTCGCTCGACTTTTAATATGAGTTGAGCTGAGCCAACTCCAACTCGCTCGAACTCGACTCGTTTGCAGCCCTAGTCTGGAGCGTGCTGAGCAGGATCATGCATACACATGGCGTCCAAGACATGCACAGATGTGCAAGCCGTCATGGTGCAAGGTGGAGCATGGTTGCAGTCGAACGAGTTCGGCTGGGTCGGACTGGGCAGTCTGACGGGATCGACGCAAGTCGGTTGATACAGAAGATGATGGTGGGATCGGCAACAACGACGGAGCGTGATGCCGATGGTGACCGACTTCTGGGCGTGGAAACACGTGGCGCAGGCCCCGAGGGCTTGTGTGGCTTCGACAAGACTATGGCGCGGGGTTGATTCAAGACGGTGCACATGAGATCTTGGAGTCGACGAGGCGCGGGGTGGCAAGTACAACCACCATGGAGTCATGTTGAAGGTGGAGCTGGAGTCTAGAGGACTTCACTCGGTGCTGATTGAGGGGCTACGGCGTAAGTCGACAGAGAGTCAAAGCCTATTCAGCGGGAAAAGCGAGTGACACGTAGTTTGGACTGGAGCCCAGTGGTCTGATGGAAGCGTGAGACTCGTCATCGGTCGGTGATGATCGGTGGTACTCTGCAGTGGGGGTTGAGTGGTGTGGGTTTTGCGACCCTTGAGACTCGACCGGGACAGCGGAGGCTCGGCGCGGTAATAGCGACGAGGCGTGCGGTACGCACGGTGCATGGAGACGGACCAGGGCTCTGGTGGCCATACATGTGGTGAGACAACTGCGAAATTGACTCAGGATGACTATAAGCAATGGTGAAATTCCTTCAAGTTTCGCAGACGGTCAAAAAAGGAGCGGTGATGTTGAGTCAGGTAACTCTTGTGTGTGACACCCAATATGTGAGTTGTTCACTTTCACGCAGGTCAGTGATCAGTGTGTGATGGCGTTGGACGGATACTCTGGAAGTTGGGAGAACAAACTAGAGTAACAAGGAACTTAATTTTGCTCGAGTGTTGACCGTGCACTACTAGGAAAAGGCCTACTAATGGCGCATCTAATTTGGCCATTAATGGCGCATTAGTGGTGCGCCATTAGTGCCACGCCATTAGTATATTTTACTAATGGCGCACCACTGGTGCGCCAGTAGTATCTGGTATACTAATGGCGGACCTCAGATGCGCCATTAGTATATACAACAGTGCGCCATTAGTATGCCTCCCGGGGCCATGTATACCAGTGCTTTGGCATACTAATGGCGCACAACAACAAGATGCGCCATTAGTAACTTCGGCATACTAATGGCGCATTGTTTAATGATGCGCCATTAGTATCCTTTGGCATACTAATGGCGCATTGTGATGTGATGCGCCATTAGTATGAATATTAGTTTTTTTATTTTTTTATTTTCTGTTTTTTGCACAGGTTACAAAATGTAAAATTGGACAAAATATAGACAACACACATCAACAACAGATTCATCGAATACAATAGAAGATTAGTCTCTGAATACAATTCATCATATTAGTCTCCGAATACAATTCATCATATTAGTCTCCGAATTGAAAAGACCGAACAAAGATAGAACATTATATTACAAGTCTCGAGACCGCGAGTAGCGAGTTTGTCTTCACATTACAAGTCGATATTGATCATCTAAACTACCATCACATAGAAGAGAGCTACGGTCATCACGATGAGCATCATCACGATGAGCATCATCACGATGAAACTCGTCTTCATCCGGTTCCTCCAACGCTCCCTCCCCTCTCCCGCTAGATAGCGGGCGTATCTAGATTCGGCCTCGGCCCTAGTGGTGTACCTTTGTAACTGTTACCGCTGAATCGGTGAACCTGTCTCCGACACTCCTCCCGGTCGTCGTAGACTCGGGAACCTTACCCTTGTACACGACATCTGACGGCATCGCTATGCACTAGCCAAGCGAAACGTTAGAACCAAATCACAGACAATACATAAGACAAAAATAAGAATGCAAAACAACGATCGGAAGAGACAAGTACGACATAAAAAGCAATGATAACATCTAAGTTGAACGACTCTCAAACCAAAGAGACATACTACAAGTTCATTAAAGTTTAATTACAACATGAGCCAATCGATGTTTGAGAACTAGACACGGCATCACCGCTTTCGACTCGACTCAAGGGACGGAGCGTGGATGAAGCCGCCGTCTCACCGTGGGAGTCATGAAATAACAGGCGTTGTCAGCCTGCATTTGTAGCATTGTGTCGATGTCACTGTTGGACGGTTGATTTCTGAAGTAGAACTGCCCCGAGGTACGAAGGACATCTTGATGGATGATTTCCGCAAACTCCGACTGGATGCGAAAGAATTCTTGTCTGATGTCCGCATCCTGGATTGCCGACACGCTCGCGGCCCAATCTTTGAGTTTACTCGGTAGCGAAGTTGATGATGGTCCCGTCGATCGCCCGCATGTGATGGATGGTGTAGTAGGCACCCTTCGACCGCCCGGTCGCTTGACGCAAGCGTAACGTCGTATTGTGGGAGAACACGTGCTTGCCGTGCTTACGAATAGGCTCGGTGAAGGTGCCTCCAGATCTCGCGTGGCAGGAGAACATCATCAAGAACCTTCTTGACATTTGTGTAGTCTACGTTCGGTGACGGTCCGGGTCGAAATACGTGGCCATGGAATATTTGGGGCTTAGGAGGATGAGCGTGCAATGTGTGTCACCGCAGAAAACACGGAATGTTAAAAGAAAAGCGACCGAAATCTAAGAATTCATATGTTACGGGCGGTTGAGGGAGGACTTACTCGGGAAAGTAAGGCACGAGGAAGTTATCCTTATCTTGGTTTGCCGAATGGCGCCTTGAGGTAAGAACTTCGCGACTTGCGGTCCCAGCGCTGCCCAAGATCTTGGCACGCATGTAGAAGGGGTCGACTATCACGATGTCCGGGTCTTGTCGCGAATGATCCGCATCGCATACTCAGCAAAAATAGCCGAGCGAAGGTGTAGTGCAGCGGATGAAGGTTCAACATAAGCGTGGATGTCATCAAACCGCAGAGACGATCGTCGCCCGGTGGAGTTATCCACAAAGCCCTTGCCCTCTGGCACCTTGGCATAAAAACCGGGTATGCCACATCCTTCTCTACGAGACGCCGCTTCTCCAAAGAAAGAACAACATCATGCAGACTCCGCATAGCACCGGTTGCAGCATTGAGCATATTTGTCGGTAGCATCGCCCTACCCGCCACATTCACCCTCCTCGAGATATCCTCGGTGAAGGTGGCCCGCCCCGAGCACGGGATCGTACTCGGTGCGGCTGGCCCGCACCCTTGTTAGTCTTTCTTTGCGTGCCTTCTTCTTCTCCTGTAATGGGACTGAGTTCTGCTCACAGACCGCCTTATTGAGTGTGTTGGGGATGATAATATTTCGCACCTCGCCTATCTCGAGGCTCGGTGAAGTCGGCTGGTGGGCGTCTCACGAGAGCTGAGCGAGGCGACGCCTATTGCAGCTTGGCTTCTCGCGGTACCAGCTAGATCGCGCACGTCTTTTGTTGGGTTGGGTTCTTGAGAAGGAGGCCCCATGAAGTCGCCACCGTACTCCATGATCGGCAAAAAATCTTGATCGACGTTGCCAAATGTATTGTCGTCGTCATCGTTACGATCCCGTGCCATATGCATGTTTGGATCCGATGGCATAGGGATGTCCCACCGTGGCGGCGGTCTTGCCATGGGGCCGACTTGGCGCCGGCATGATTTGGCGGTGTTGTCTTTGGGGTGGTGTCCCCGCCCCAAACGAATCTGGCTCTTCGCCAAAGCAGGGGCCACCAGCAGGCCGAGGGTCATCACGTCATCATCGTCGGCCCCGACCGAGGTAACAACTTCGTCGCAGCCTGGCAGCACCGAACCAGTTGAACCCTAAACAAGTTGGGTGGCATCTGGGTACCGTGGAACAAGGGTTGCCGGTTGAACGATTTTGCCCTTGGCGACATCGACCAACTCGTTGTTCACGAAGTGCGTGGAGAGTGCAGGCGTCGAACGCCTGGGCGCCCTGCGAAAACATGTAGGGTGTCAGGGATGCCCAGTCAAAGGCAAGGAGATGAAGTCCTCGGCCAAGAGGCTTAATTAGTTACCGTGATGATGGCGTCGAGCTCGGCTAATGTCGAGGCACCGCCAATGGCGGGCGTGCAGTTGACGGAGGGGCCGCTTGCTGCAGAGTTGGCAGCCGGCGTACACCCGGGTGCATTAAGCTCCCGTGCCGGCATCGGAGACACCAATGCCGCCTCCGCCAGAGACACCAATGGCCCCGCCATCGCGTTCAGCGAGTTGCTGGCCGTGAAGCTAGGAATTGGGGGCGGCCCCTGTTGGCCGCTGCAATCCACGCACTCAACCCCTCGATCAAGGTAGGAACAATGGCGGTGATCGTCGCTCCGAGTTATTGTTGCACTTGCTCTTGGACAATCTCCGGAAAAATCCGCGCCACCTGTGCCTTGAGTTCTTGAACCTCGCGCGCCTGGCTTTCCGAGCTGGTCTTTTTCTCCTTTCGCCCACCAGTGTTATAGTATGACGACCATTTTGTCGACAAGCCTTTGCCGGCCACACGACCGGTGGCGTCGGCTGCGAGCTTATCCTTGTTCTTCATTACATTCAACGCCCTATTTAGAGTGGTGTCCCAAGGGTTACTCTTAGTCGACTCCGCGCTACTGCTTTCAGTCGCATGCGGAAGGAATGTGAACCATTTAGAAATTTGGCTTCATTAATTAGAATGCAACCATATGGAGCTAATTACGCGGGGGTGTATTCCTTACCAGAACAAGCTCAAACGCATACGGTCTTGGATCCGTGGTAAGCTCCTTTGTTTTCGGGTCCTTCTTGTACCGGCCCCGACAAAGTTCCTGGTCCGCTTGTCACCGTATTTATCGAAGAGGGCGGTAGGCCTTGCTCGGCACGGTCCGCCTCCTCCTTGTCCCATATAGGCTCCGCCACTCTGTAACCACGGGACCGAGTGTGTGTTCCCTAAGTTCAGCTCCAGCATTTCTTTCCCCGACTTGATTGGGAGTTTGCGGTGCTCGAGCAATTGATCTTGAAGTCGTTGTAGTCATCTTCGGTGATCGAAGGATTTTTCTCCTTGATCTTCTCATAACTCTCACCTTTCTCGATCATTCTCTTCACATTGCTTTTCCAAGTAGACAGGGCCTTGCTCATCTTCGTGAGGGCAGCATTGTTCACTTTATTCCCTTTGAAGCTTGTGTTTTCAAATTCAGCGGGGAACTTGTATCGTTCGTGCAACCGTGAAGAGGAGGTTGCGCAAATTCCCTCGGTCAGGATGCCTCAGGTTCTCGGTGTTGATCGAGATGGTGCTCCGGAGAATGCACCCGAGCTGAAGCGAGTACCCCTTGACTATTTGTTCGGGCGCCGTTGGATTCCCGTCGGAGTCCACTTTAGTAACTTCCTCCTTGAGGGTGCAGAGCACGGTCGGGCGCCGGTCCTTCCATTGCCTCTTCGGTTGGCTGCCATCTGTGCGTGCGCCGCCATCATCAGTGGTGGCATCCTCGGCGGCACCATCAGTGGTGGCATCAGTTGGATCATCCTCGGCTGTACCATCAGTGGTCTCAGGATCGGTGGGGTAGGCGGCGTCCTCATACTAGTTAGGTTGTTCCTACATCTCCTGGGACAGCTCTCAGAATGCCTTGCCGCCCGAACCCCGGCCTCATCGTTGTTGGCCATGTTTCTCTCTAAATAGGAACAAAGTTTGGTCAAAAGTTGGTTATTGTCAAGGAACAAGATCATGGTCTCATCATTTAGGGTTTGTCGACACCGAGGCATCCTAAAAGCTAAGCTTTTATCATTGAGGGTTTTTCGACGCCGAGGCACCCTAAAAGCCTAAGCTTTCATCATTAGTCACAAGTACCCGGCCCATGCATTAGTCACAAGTACCCCATATGTCCTATTTTTAGCAAAGTCCTGCTAAAATTCACGGAAAATTTCAGCATGACCTTTGCTGAAAATAGGACATATGGAGTACCAATTCTTTGGAACGGAAGTTAATCGACATTCCAGCAAACTCAAGGGCCTCTCGGGTGGACAAGGCAAAAAGGCCTCCATCACAACATGGAAAATACATTGGCATGTGAAGAGGTGAAACAATATATGCATCTCCAAGCAGTATCATTCAACATTTTGGACAAACCACTACAAGCAATCTTGGATCAGTAATGTTTTTTATACATAACTGCTAAAACCCTAGGAGTTAATCGAGCCACCAACAGAATGCGGACTTAAAAAGAGAGAGTCACAGACGGTGACATGATACATTTTCATAAAATTAGCTAGTTTTACTTATGGTGCACAAAGGAACAAGCATCTGCAGTGCACTTAGAAAAAATGAAGGAACTTCTCTCTACCACACGTAATCTGATTCTTTCACATTGCTTGTCTTTTCCTTTTTTACTCAATAACGGTAAGCACTAATACTCTTAACTGCACTATAGAAACTGAACCAAATGAACTCCTTTTAAATTGCTGGAAACCATGGGATGTTTCGACTTTTTTGTTGCCTTGGTCATCTTCGTTGTCTTGACTTTTTTCTTGTTGCATTTGTCTTTTAAAAATATAGTGATATTTTTGCAGCCTTTTTGACAAACTATGGGAAAAATATTTGAATGATGTTGCATGCATACAAAAAGATATTTCAATGTGTTTGAAATGTTGCAACATTTAATATTTATGTCTAATAAATTCCTAGCTGAGCATTGTGGAAATGGATATCGAGATGGGCCTACATATCATCCTCTCCCCCCCTCGAATGGATATATTGCCCTAGTGGTATAAGGCGATGTGGTTCTTTGGGCTATAAGGAATCATCGACACAGGCCCACCCACCCGTACTTTTTATCAAAAGAGAAATGGTCTCTAGGAGAAACTATCACGATCAAAAGATCCTCTAATACCCAAAGTGCGACGTGGCACAAAAACACATAGTGCAAACCTATAGAGGACAGTAAAAGTACACTAATAAAACTTCGTGAAAGAAGAAGTAAAAGTACCCTCAAAACAAGTATTAACAGACTAGTACTGTGTAAATTTGGAAATTGCGAGAGGGTAATATTGCATTTGAGATTGTAATACCGACAAGAGTAAAACCGGTACATGTTACTAGTAGGTGTATAGAGAGTGCAGTGGAAAAGCAAATCTGCAGTGCACCAAATTCTGGACCTTTGATTTGATATATACATGAGCATCTTGAGAAAGTCCTCGCCGCTCATGATTTTAAAATCCATATCTTGAAGAACTCGCTGCTCACTCATGAGCATGTATGTATGTATGTATGTATGTATCTTGAAAGAAAAAATAAGATTTGTTTGATTTAGAAAACTTGCTGCTAGAATAGAATGAGCATGTATCTTGCCACTGTACATACAGTAATAACTAGGCTAAAAAAATGTTCGATTTGATGTCTTGCTTGAACCTTGGTGCCACAAACAAATATTGAAGTTGAGAAAGATTGATACTTATTTCCCATTGCATTTGACCCAGCCTGCACTGTAGAGAGGAGGAAGAATAGAAGGGGTGGGGACTCACCTATGTTTGATGTAGCCGAGGTGAAGCACCACCAGTCGAGCCGAGGCGACGTGGCCCTCCTATCCCGGCGTCGTCCTCGTCTCCGGTCGCCGCCGGCACGCTCTACTCATGGAGCAGAGGCGACACGAGGGTCAGCTAGATGGAGACGGCAATGGAAAATGCAGGTTGACATTTCATCTAGTAGTGAGCAAGCGAGAAGAATAAAGGCACCTTTGGGAAAACTAGGTGCCTTGTATTTTGGGTAACATGGCCACATGTTCTCGGTTTGGGCAGATCTTTGTAGAAGTCGAACAATACTAGGGAAACAGCTAATTACCTAATCTGAACGTTCTCATAGCAACCAAAATGCAAAGCATGTAAATGCAGCAGGAAAGAACAGTGCAGAAAAACCTTGCCATATCTTTGGTTATTTTCTCCTCAATACAGAAGACATGATAGAAATGAGTTGAGGGATAAAGGATTCAGACTTCTGAAGGACTTGGGCGGATGTCGCAGGTATGATATTCAGGGGTACAGTGGAGATGTTAGTGAAGATACAGTCCATCACTAAAAGCATACCATTTCAAAACAGTTGATTGTATATCGTCTTATACAATGTGTCAAGTGTCACACCTCACAAGAAATGCTGCAAACTGGGTACAGACCACAAAACAGACAATGGCACTATACATAGTTATCCTGAAGCTTGGCAATGAAGACCGAACAGAAAGGCCTACAGTGGTGACATGCAGTGGCAGGTCTTATGCGAGATCTTTGTAGAAGTCGAGTATTGATACCAAGGAAACAGCTAATTACCTAATCCGAACTTTCTTGTGGCAACCAAAATGCAAAGCATGTAAATGCAGCGGGAAAGAAACACGTCATGACAGGTGCATTTGAACACTACAGAAAGACCTTGCCATATCTTTGGTTATTTTCTCCTTGATACAGAAGACATGACTAAAACGTATTACGAGATTCAGACTTAAGAAGGACCCTCGGGGGGATGTCGCAGGTGTGGTGTTCGGCAGTACGTTGGAGACGTTAGTGAAGATATACAATCCATCACTAAAGGCATGAGATGGAAGAGCCAAAATAATGGATCATGAATCTGGGCCATTCAACCTGAGAAGATCCTTGTCATTTGTCAAGACTTCTTTGGACGGGCGAACCTGCTCAAAAGCGATGGCGATATCTATGTCTGCGAAACTGTCTATTCTCCATCGCCAGGTTCTCTGTTAGCTTCAGGATATCTGAACATGGGAGGCAATTTGAACTATGTCATTGGGACGATGAGTGTCACTTTGCCGATTTGTGGTCGTGGACTCCGGACTCGATAGGTGCCTTTGCATGCTTATGACTCTGGTGACACATTGAATGGAGTGTATGTTGAAATTTTCCCCTCCCCTACCCCGACCCTATCTCTCCATTTGATCGCTCGTGCGTCGTTGATGACGACGAGGCGTCGGCGATTTAAACCCCAGCAACCACGAGATGTGCGGACGAGGGGGCGTAGGTTAAACTGACCTCGGGGCGTTGAATCAACAGGATCTCGCGTCTCTGGGGCATCCGTCGCCCGCGCAGAGCTTCGTCGCTTCCTTCTTCTCCTTCCCCTAAGCTGCTTCCTTCTCCTCCTTCTCCGGCATGCGCGCGCTGCTCTCCCGTCGGATGCTGGGCGGAATCCTTCGCTGGGCGTCTCCTTTCTCCGTCAATTGACTCTTCGCCGGCTAGCTCGCCGCGAAGCCCTAGGGATTTCGTGGGGGATTTGGGGTTTCGGGAGAGGAGAGGGGGAGGGGATCGAGGGCAAGGGCGAGGGAGAGAGAGGGGATAGGTTTGGGCCGGGGAGGAAATATGGATGGGGGCGGCACAATACTAATGGCGCACCACCCCTCGGTGCGCCATAAGTACATCCATACTAATGGCGCACCTCGCCCTGGTGCGCCATTAGTATTTTTTTATTGCTGCTCGAGCCAACAGGTTATCTTCCACCGACCTGATCCACATCAAGTTCCCTCTACTAGCTTGACTGGTCACAGCCGATTCTCACACCAGGAGGTCTGGGTTCGATTCCCTGTGCTCCACAATTTTTTTATGCATTTAAAATGCTATTTGATACTTATTTGAGTTTAAATATGTTCAAACTTGTTTAAATCATAACAGTAATATTTTTTTATAAGACAGTAATAATTTTTTGAAAAATATCATCAAACAGTAATGTCGTGGAGCGGGGGAGGTGCAGAGTGCGGGGGTCGTGGCGGTTGAGTAGGGAGGTGCGGGGGTCAGCGTGGCGGTTGAGTAGGGGAATCGAGGTGCGGGGGTGGCGGCGGCAGTGGACCGGGGTGCTCGGCGGTGAGGGACCAGATCTGGCGAGGTGGGATAGCGATCGAGATGGAGGGGATCGAGATCGAGTGTCCATGAAATTTAAAAATATTCATGATAGTTCAAAAGTGCCCATGAAATACAATCGAGAAATGAAGGCTACGATTTAAATACAATCGATCTTAGCTAGCTATCTATTCACAATCTTCTTGCCCTTCTTTTTCGCAAATGGAGTTCTTACGTGGAACGGACGTCCTTTAGGTAGGGTGGTCCTGCTTCTTCTTGTGGTGTATGCTGCTACTTCATCATCGTCATGTTCGACCCTCGGTCGCCGTATTTGTCGAAGTCTTGCTCATTGGCTACTCCATCCATTCCGATGATCTTCCTACGCCTCTCCTCACGACAACACGACCGGGCTTTGACGGGTCGGTAATGAAGAAGCATTGGTCAACTTGGGAAGCCAGTACCCATGGCTCATTTTTCGCGGTGACGCTTATGCCATGGGTCTTGGATTTGGCTTCGGGTATAACCATGGTGGTGAAATACCGGTCTTCTTTTAGGACGCTCTTCGCCCATCGACACGGAACATCGGGACCTTCTCTCGGCATAGCTCAGCTCCCAGATCTCCTCGATCCTTCCGTAGTATCTGTCCTTGTCATTACCGGTGTAGGATTCCATTGTTACCCCGGAGTTCTCATAACCATCGCTCTTCATGTCCTTGGCCTCGGTGTAGAATGTGTAGCCGTTGATATCGTACGCCTCATAGGTCATCAGGTTGTGCTCGGCGCCCTGTGACAAGGCGAATATGAGTTGTTATTTCGCGAAAGAATCCTCATGTAAAGGGTACGACGGAAGCTTCTGCTTGAACCAACGCGTGAAACATGAGTTGTGCTCTTTGATTATATCTCCGTCCGTCCTCTGTTGGCCTCGGTCATTGTACGTCTTCTTAATAAAGGTTTTGTGCTCTACCACCCAAGGATCGACCACGTCTATGTGTTGTAGCGCGACTAGGTTTGCTCTTTCAAAGTCGGGCGAAGTCGACCCTCTAAGTCGACATGCATTTCGCGGCGACCCTCACGGTGACCCCATCCAAATGAGCCCGCCGAGGTGCTCGCTGACGGGCAGACCAACGGGGTTCTCAATGCCTAGATAATTCGTGCAAGAGGAGATGCACTCTTGATCAAAAAGCCCCGGCTATACTTCCCTCTCGACGTGACATGTTGCGAACGTATCCTTTGATGACACCATTCATCCTTTCGAACGGCATCATCTTTGTGCAGAACGTCGGCCCAAGTTGGATGATATCCTCCACTATATGGACCAGCAGATGCACCATAACGTCGAAGAATGCGGGCGGGAAGTACATCTCAAGCTCGCATAGATCACCACGATCTCTTCCTGTAGCCTTCTGAGTTGCCTCATGCCAATCGACTTCCGAGAGATGACGTCAAAAAAGTTGCATAGGCCAAATAGCATTTCACGGACGTGCGCGTCCATGATCCCACGGATTGCAACTGGAAGTATCTGCGTCATCAAGACGCGTGGTCCGTGAGACTTCATCCCATCAACTTCGTCACTGGGTCTAGGTATCTGCTTATCTTCCCAGCGTAACCGTAAGGAAGTTTTACTCCTAGGAGGCAGGTGAAAAACTGCTCGATCTCCTCGACTTAGAGTGAAGCACGCGGGAGGGTAGTCATTTCGGTCTTCTTGGCCTTTTGCCTTTGCGACGACTTTCATCGTGTCCTGCTTCGCCTCATCATCATCATCATCATCATCATCATCATCATCATCATCATCATCATCATTAGCGTGAAGCTCTGCACGATGCCCATTGATTTCAAGTCTGCCCTTGCTTTCGCCCATCTTTGGTCCTCTACGGCATGTTGAGCAGGGTACCAAGCAGACTCTCGCTGCGTTCTTCGTGATATGCATGACATCAAGGCTGTGAGGCACACGGTGGATCTTCCAAAGACGGCAAGTCCCGAAAAACAGACCTCGTTTTCCATACCTTCAACAATGACTCTGGCGCCTTTTGCTTCTTTCGGCGGTGGGCAGTCTTTCCAATTTTTCAACAGCTTGTCTATTTCCTCGCCGCTCCTCATTACACGGGCGTTTTGAGTTCGGTTTCACCATCGAACAGATCCTTGCGTTTCCTCCACGGGTCATCGTTGCGAAGCCACCTTCGATGTCCCATGAACACGGTTTTTGAAGACCGGGATCTCTATCTAGTTGGCGATACGTTGTGTCATCCATGCACCTTTACGCTGGCGTCCGTAAAAATCCGTGGACTACCCGCCCGCGAGATATCCGTAATCGAGATAGTCGTGCACCGTCGTGAGCGGTCAGCGACTCTCATAGGGAAATATTCTTTCTCTGCGGCGTCCCACGTATTGGCTGGCGTTTTCCACAGCGTGTCAAGCTCCTCTTTCAGCAGCCCGAATCTGATTGATGTCGTTCCCTGGTTGTTTCGGCCCTTCAATTAGCATACTCATGTGAATGTACTTCCTCTTCATGCACAACCAGGGGAAGGTTGTACATCCACACAAACACAGGCCGGGTGCTATGTGTGCTTCTCTGCTGCCAAACGGATTGACTCCATCGGTGCTTTCGCGCCCAAAGACGATGTTCCTTGGATCGTTCCCAAATTACGGGTCTTGAAGTTCAACGCTTGCCACTGGCTCGCATCCTCAGGGTGACTCAGCATCTTGTCTTTTTTATCTATCTCCGGATCATTTGCGTCATCTTCTCGCTTCTTCTCCTCCCTATCTGCGTGCCAACGCAGGAGCTTTGCTACCTTAGGGTCCGCGAAATACCGCTGCAGACGAGGAGTGATCGGAAAGTACCACACCACTTTTCGAGGAGTTTTCTTCCTCTTCTTGTATCGAGTGATGCCGCACACCGGACATATGGTAGACTCCGTGTGCTCGTCCCGATAAATGATGCAATTGTTCATGCACACATGGTATTTCACGTGCGGTAAATCCAGAGGACACACGATTTTCTTCGCCTCCTCCAAACTGGTCGGGCACTTGTTCCCCTTGGGAAGACGTTCGTGCGTAATGACATGTTCTCGTCGAAGCACGCGTCGATCATTTTGTGTTTTACCTTCATCTCGAGCCATGAGCGTTACTTTCAGCGGGTATCCTCGGCCTGCATCCTTCATACAATGGAGTAACCGTGTCTAACTCAAGTTGATCCATCTTGGCTTTCTCTCGGGCGGCAGCTCTTGCGTTATCCGTGCGCTTGAGAAGCAGCTCTTGAATATGAGGGTCCTGCACCCAGCCCATCGATGGTCCAGCGTCGTACGCTCCGCGGCATCATCATCTTCATGATCACGCCCGTCGTATGCTCGGCATCTTCCTCCTCATCATGTCCTGCATCTTCTACATGATGATCGTGTACAACATCACCGTCGTGATCATCTCACCGGGATTCTTCGTCTTCTCGTCCGCCCGAGCCGCGGTGGTTGTCTTCTTGCCCTTCCTCATTTCTTGCCCGGCCCCCATGGACGACTTCGTAGTCATCTTCATCACCTTGCCACCGATAGCCATCCATGAAACCACGCAGAAGCAGGTGGTCCCGCACCTGCCGGAATCCGGGTCCGCAATAAGGCTCTTCACTTGCATCTTCGACACGGACATCTTATCTCCGTCTCGTTCTTTTGAAGCATCTCGGCCTTCGCGGACCTCAAAAACCTATTCACGATGCCTTCGGTCATCGTGCGGACCATGGTCGCTCATGAGTAGAGCAAAAGCGATATTTTAGAACTAAGAAAAATTTGGCATGACTTTTCCTAAAAATAGGACCAAAAAGAATGCTTAATGCCAAAATTCTACTTGAAACGAAAATGAATCAACATTCCGGCAAAATATTGGCAACTATCGCATTTCAAATACGGTACACCTCCAAACACAAACACATATGCAACACCACAAACATATGCAACACCACGAACATACATAGATCTAGCTATGCCATAAAAAGTGCATGTGCACATTGTTGTAGGGAGAACAACATAAATATAGCTTCCCCTTACTTACCTATCAAAACAAGGTAATTTAACCACTTAATTTGAATGAATCTATGGTGAAAATGAGGTGAAAAAGAGGAGGCACCCGAGACAAGGAGGAGGTGGAGAGAATGAAGTGGGGAGAAAGTGAGTGTGGGTAGGAGAGGCTGTCAAAAATATCTTGTTGCTGCCCACTTACTAATGGCGCACCAACTCTAAATGCGTCATTAGTAATCCAGGTTACTAATGGCCATTAGTAGTTTTGCAAAAAAAAACATACTAATGGCGCACTGTTCCACAATGCGCCATTACTAGTTTAAACTAGTAATGGCGCACGGTGGAACAGTGCGCCATTAGTAGTTTTGCAAAAAATAAAGGAATAATAAATATAATAAAAACAACATTAGTGGCACACTTTCCGACAGTGCGCCATTACTAGTTACAACTAGTAATGGTGCATCGAGTCTGAATGCGCCATTAGTATGTTTGGACAAAGCACTAGTTTAAAAATTGATACTAATGGCGCACCTTGGGCCAAAAGCGCCATTAGTAGTTTAAACTCTAATGGCGTATCAGATGGTGGTGCGCCATTAGTATATACTAATGGCGCACCGCTTGTCTGGTGCGCCATTAGTGTCAATCCCATCTATAGCCCTTTTCTAGTAGTGGTAGTCAAGAAAAGAAGGGACTACAAGTTGAAGGTGGAGTCATATGGAGTCTTTGGAGTAGCAGCGGTACTCATGGGATATACTCAAGTCCAATGTACATGGAAGTTTGACGCATTGACGAATTCAAGGTGGTGGAGAATATTCGCCAAGGTGGAGTTTGTTGGAGTTGTGTCGAATATTGTGTACAAGGTAGGTTCTGATTGGACTTGTAGTTGTATTGTGTTTACATAGGATGTGGAGTCGTGTCCTAGTAGGACACTTGTATCCTAGGCCTCTCTTATATAGCGAGGGTAGACACACGATATAACATATGCCAGCATAATAGCACAGGCGCGCAAGGGGGAGCCGGCGGCGTGTGCCGGCGCCCGGGTTGCCGGTGTGCGGTATTGTGACGGTGTCACGGGGAGGAGCGCCCGTAGTCAAGCCCCGGAGATGTAGCCATATCGGTGAACCTCGTTAACAAATCTCGGTGTCGTGCTCGTGTGATTGCTTGATCCTCGGATGATCGACGGTATAACTCGAATTTATTCTAACACTTTCAGATCGAGCAGGTCCTCCACCCTCGTTTGCTGCCATCACTCCTCAGCCAGCCGCTTCCGCTTCCGCGTGGGATTTCTCTGCAGACGACTACTCCACTCAGCTCCACCATCGTCGAACTTAAGCTACAGCACATTACGGACACCCGCACACGACTTGCTTGATAAAATGCCATGAAGAAACCGAGGAAGAAGTAAAAATAAACCTAGGAAGAATATAAAGGCCGAGTCATTGACGGAATGAGAGGTTGGAACCATCTCCGCCTCAGCAAAATGTACATGTAAACAAGCCATGTCATCCCGGCAGGTGGGCTCAACCTGTCGGTTTCCCTGTTTTCACGAGCAAATCTGACCATCAATACACTCCGCTAGTCGTTAAGCGCAATTTGTCGTGCTCTAACCAGAAAGTAGTGCTAGGTTGTTACTCTAGTCCTAAATGTGAAGGTTTTTTGTAAATACCTCATGATGATACAACACTGTCTCACACTTGTTTTCCTATGCACGTGCATGGTCCTTTTTCTTTTTTGCGGGAAGCCATAGCTGATTCCAGTCCACACTTTTCTTTGTTTACAGTTAAGTGTTGATGATATGTACTATTTTTTTTTTTCAAAAACAATGGTAAAAGCTCTGCCATTTTTCATTTAAAAAGTAAAAGGGAGTTATCTACGACCTCTTTCAGCGATTTCATCTTGCTAGACCTTGGATCGTGCTTACCAATAATCCAGATCGCATGGTTGTCCCGTAGTTCACTTTTGATGTTTTTTTTTTCTTTTTTATGAAAATCCTATTTGCCACATAGTCGGGGATTTGCACAAGGAGCTAAACAAGATGGGCCGTCCTACTTTTGGTTTTTTATTGTTTTTCTTTTCTTCTTTTTATGTTTTCTGTTTCTTTTATCTCCTTTTTGGTTTTCTGTTTTTCTTTTTCAGGCTTTTAAAAAATAATTGAATTTCCTGAAAAATGTTTAGAACTTTTATTTTATTTTGAGTTTTTCATTAATTGTTCAAAAACTTCAAAAAATGTTGCCGTTTCCAAATTAGTTTCTGCCATTGTATAAATACCATGTTTAATTCTCTAAGATTGTGTCATATATACGGATATTGTCTTTGGAGGCCGAGATCCATGGAGCTCGGTTTTGAAAATTTTGAGTTTTGTCGAATTTCATATTTTCTACATTTCAAAAAAAATCTTAAAAAAAACACACACATATACATGAAGGATAACACAAATGTGTCTAAATTTTCAGGGCAAAATAAGTTGAAATGAGGGTTGTTCAAAGAAGACAAACCTGGGGCTTTTTAACACATGATACTATTCATCCTCCCAGGCCATGAATTTGTCTTTTTTGTACAGGTCACATCTCAACGTTTTTCATTCTGAAATTTTACACATATAGACATGACATACTTGTTTACTTGCATAATTTTTTCAGATTTTTTTGAAACCAAAAAGTTTGAATTTTGATTTGTTTAAAAAAAAGGCCTCGATGGCTCCCGGGAGCCAAACGTCCGCTCTCTCATACTCCCTCTGTTCCTTTATATAAGGTGTATAGAACAATGCCCATGCATTGCAAAGAGATATAAATCCTCTAGTACGTCGGCTTAGGATTTACCTGTCTATAATAATGCGATTGTGTAAATAAGGATCATCAAATTCTGTTCATGAATTACCTTATATTTTGATCCGAACTTTGGTAAGTAAATTAAAATGAAACTAGTTCAAAAGGTAAGTAAATTAACTTGATTTATTATCATACAAGGAAGGTTGGACGAAGGGGTGGTGGAAAGAAAGGTGAAATGGGGACCTTACATTCTTTTTAAGTAGTATAGTAGTAGTAGAGATTAGTTTTTTGATAAAAATTCAGAATGTAATGTGCATTTCTTCTAATTTCTCATAATTTCCTTGTTAGCCCTCTAGAAAAAGAGAAAATATATCTCTCTTGATTGTCCGTATCTCTCGTTATAGGAAAAGAAGGAAAGTATCTCTCTGTCGATTGCATGTATCTCTTACTTTTCTAGACCAACTGATTTACTTTCTACTAATTAACAAATTTGCCAACGGTAATTTTGTTCTAACATGTTTATAATTCTATGCTTTGGTCACCGTGCCGAAAATAATACACCTTATATAAAAAGACGGAGGGAGTATATACTAGTATATTTCTAAACGCGAGCAGTAACAATAGACAAATTAAAATACACCATCTGGTTTCCAATTCTCAACAGACACTTGTTCCACGGCATTAATCCGCTACTAGCTTCTCTAGTTGAGGACGTAGCATTTCTTCCTTATGTCTCCGTCACCGCCGGTAAGCACGCCGACGTTGCCCATCTTGATCATGGACTCGCTGAAATCCCTGAAGAACGCGTCGTCGAATTTGCCGGTAGCGACGCGCCGGACGTATTCCTCGGTGGTGGCGTCAGTGAGGAGCGCGGCGTCGGAGCGGAAGAGCCCCTGCGCTTGGCGACGTGGCGGTAGTAGCTGGTGTCGAAGGTCCTGTAGCTGCCGGGATCCATCTCCGACAGCACGCTCTTGTCGTCAACGCTCTTGCACTTCAGCCTCAGCTTGTCGGCGTACTCGCTGTCCAGCGACGGGTCGACGAGGCCGTTGCCGGTGGTGTTGTAGAGCCGGTCGGCGAACGACGGGCAGTGCGCCGTGCCGAGCGTGTGCGCGCCCGAGAGGACAACGAGGTCCTTGAGGCCGAGACCCTTGGAGGCGAAGATCCGGGTGAGTAGAGGGACGTCGCCGAAGGAAGGAGGCAGCTCGTCGCTCGCCTCGGTGGCACTGGAGATGCTGCCGTCTCTCCTGCCAAGCGCCACGGGCCAGGAGGGCCCCTTGGCCAGGACGACGGCGTCGCGTGCCATGAGCGTGAGCACGTCGGCGCAGGAGACGATGCCAGGGCATGCGGCCTCGAGCTTGGCCTTCACCCGCTCCACGGAGCCGAATCCCCGCAGGCTCTTGTTGGGCTTGGCGTCCCTCTCTGCCAGCTTGCCCTTGGTGGAGTCCAGCAGCACAGACGCGTCACAGCCCTGCATTTTGCGTTGCGTTTGCGTGCATCATCCATTAGTACACGGACATGCATACTTGTGCAAGTGCACAAATACTGGAGGTGATCGATGGATCGCAGAGTGTGGAGAGATGTGCTTACCCTGACAAAGCAGTCGTGGAAATGAAGCCGGAGGAGCGGGCCGGCGAGGCTGGGCGCGGCGGAGATGATCTTCACCATCTCCTCGCGGACTATCGCCTCCACGTCCGGGCATGACTTGCGGTAGTATCCCATCTCCAGCTGGGCCACAGCCGAGCTCGCGGCGAGAACCAGCAGGGATATGGGGATCAGGAAAGACCCCATCGCCATGAAGCTTGAGAAGCAAGGATGTTTTGCTACTAGTAGATTGGTAAGTGATCCAAGCTCGATGAAATGTGGATGGATTGATATGTCCCTGCAGTTCCCAGTATTTATAGATGTGTCAGGAGGACCGCTGATTACGTAGTAGACGTACTTGGGTGGATATGCATCTGTGCGACGGACACCCTGTTTCTGGGTATACACGCATGTGCTAACTTCCACGGTTCCACCTCAATTAGCTACCACCAGCTATGTACATGGTTAAGAAATACACACAGAATTATGCAACGAAGCATTGACGCGAAACAAATTAGACACCGGCCAGTTCGTGACCGCGTCCATCACAAAATGACATGCTGTATCTATGTCATCTTGCCCGAGCTTAGCTAGCTTCAGCGGACGGGAAGGCATGCAATTATCCTCGACTTAAAAAAGGAACATCGGAGTACAGTAATAGACGAAGGGAATAAACCTCCATGTGCCTGGCCAATGATTTGGGCAGTTCGTCGCCAAGGGAATAGTATAGCTCTGTGATGAGGAGGAATTCTTGGGTGATGCGGCGGATTTCAATGGCACGTCCCGTAACGTACGTGAAGGTTACGAAAGATGCACGTTCTCCGCAGCATTGGCAGGTAGGTTGACCATGCCCGTTTGGCCTTTTGCGCGCCAACATGGAGGGTTTGGAACAACCTGCAGACCGATCGATATGTGCACTGATTATTTGACAGGCAGAGTTCTAGTTCATTGCCTGGTAAACAAGCGTTACAACGTCATTGCATCGAGCTGTACCGCAAAGCCTGTTATGAAACCACAAATTTCAGTTGAGGATATCCATCGGCAGGACAAGTGTATGGAGGAGGCGAGAGGGAGGAAGGACGAAGGGCTAGGGTGGAAGTTTGCTACCACTCATTTAAAAAAACACACACTATTTTTTAGGTCTAGTAGTTACAAATTGCACTGGTCATTGGCTTAGCATATTTTGGCAGTGGCAGTGGGACCCGTCTGTCAGGCTGATGTGGCATATGCATATGTGGACAAATGCTTGAGGTGAATGTGGGTCCCACATGTCATCCTCATTCCATCTCTTCTTCTTCCCCCTCCCACCTTCTCTCTCTCTCTCTCTCTCTCTCTCACACACACACACACACACACCGGGACACCTTCCTCCCAACATTTCAAATTTAAATCACATAAGAATTCAACCAAAAACAATAACAAAGAGCATCCAAAAGCCAACATACAAAGTTTAAAACCTGACACATCCAAAACAGTTCTTTCACATGCAACATAAATTACACACTCCCATTTCCACTATCACGATCATAGAATATCGATCTTGGCGATTTGGAAGCCAAGTTCTATCCATGAATGAGCCCCCAATAATATCGACATGTCATCCACCCCTCTCGCGTCCATGAGCATGATCCTCTAGTACTCTTGCTCCTTCCTCTTGTTCATCTCCTTCTTTGCCTTGATCATCAACCACTTCTCCTTTGTAGCAACCGTATGCTCCTCCGTCATGGGTATCATCTCATCAAATTTCCATCAAAGCGTGTGTGCCTCAGTACTAGCGTTCACCCACAACCACTTCTCAATATGTTCGAGCTCCAACCACCCAACCATCTTCTCTTGCTTGTGTTGGGCTACCAACTCCTTCCTCGTCTTGATCCACGCATTGAGTTCTTCTTTGTATGCACCCACTCAACCATCCTTTTTAGCCACTTTCTCTATTTTTCTCCCATCCAGCCGAGAACTTGGACTGGGGCTTCTCCCCCTATAATCATCACCCTGGTCATCCTCCTCGAGATCAATTGAAGACGATACGCTCAATCTTGACGTCATCGGTGTTGTTTCATAATTTCTCCTTGCCCACTTCACATTTCCTTTGAGCAGCTTGTAACAATGCAACAAAGTAAATGGCTTGTTCCCATTCATCTTGAATTTTTCCTACATAGCTCTTGGTCGTAGATGCCATACTCATCAATTGTCATTCCAATAGAAGGTGTGCTCTTCACTTGATCAACACATCATCCCGAGCACCGGTTGCAACCACCTTGAATTACACTCCAACAGTGTGTGAAAGAACTTTGCGTTTGGTTGGAGGGAACCTTAACATTGGTTGCATACTATTCGTCAATCCTCTTTCAAAATGTTTCATTGGTTGGATCGGTGTCAACCACAGCATCAAGAGAGACGAACATCCAAACATAGCGCGAACACACATCCTGCTTGGGCATGTAACTTCACAACCTTGTTTGCTTCTTCTTTATGAGATGTGGCTCGATCTCCTGCGTTATGGACTACTATTTCACATTTCTTGGCTATCATTCATTACAGGGAATGCAATGTCCTCAAGCCAAACGGTGTTAGAGTCATTCAAGATGGATATGAAGTTTTATATCCCACCTCGTTATGTTTCGCTACAACAATGTAGAAGTGCAAAAGAAAATCACCATCCCGTGATCATCCTTCTCCCTGATCTCCCAACAACCGACACATAGCCGACCACCCCCTACCCATTTGCTCCAAGCTGATACATCCTCCTTCTCAAGCTCCCCATTGCTGACCACCTTCCCCTATGCCAAGGTGCTATAGGCCATCGTGTGCTCCTCCTAAACATGGTTGCGAAATAAGTGAAATTATTTGATTTACGATTATAAATTAATGGAATTACTTAATTTGTGGTCTGGTAGTGGAATTAGTGGAGTATTATCAAAAAATTATCATTTTCCCCCTGAAATTAGTGGAATTATTGAAATTTGTGTTGTTGAAACTTGTAAAATTAGTGAAATTGTTGAAATTTGTGTTGCTGATTTTTTTTTTCAAAATTAGTGGAATTGTTGAAATTCATGATGCTAAATTGTAAAATTATATGAAGACGTGTTTTCGAAAATTGTGAAATTATTGAAAATTGTGCAGTAATTAAAATTCATGTTGCTAAAAGTTTAAAACTTGTTGAAATGTTATTCAAATTTTTTGTTAATGATTTTTTTTGAAATATTACTGAAATACTAAAACATATGTTTATGAAAATTTTAAATCATTGGAATATGTGTTCTGAAAACATTTAAATATTACTAAAATTATTGTTTTTTCTGTTTTTGTGCTTGAAATATGTGTCTGGAAATTTTGCATTTATTGGAATTTATGATTCTAATTTTTTGAAAATTACCAAAAAATGCGTTCTATGTTTTTGAATTATTTAAATTTTAATAAATAATTTAAATATGTTTCTATTTACTAATGATAGAATGTGGTTTCTGAAATTGCTTTGTGGTTTTTTTAAAGTAGTCACTGAATAATAATCTTTTGAAATAGTCGCTGAAATTAATTTTGATTTCGTAAAACTGTTTTTATTTTCTTTTTAAAATATCATAATTGTATTTAGGTCTCGGGTATATCAAATGCATATAGGAAAGGAATATGTTACAACATGGCTGACATGTTTAGAACGTGGCGAGCTCTTATTGGCGAGCGGAAGTCCGCTACCTAGCGGCTCTGCTAGATATGTGTATTGGTGTCCAAGGATTGGTTATTAGGCTTTGCATGTATAATGCAAGGTGGTTAGTAGAGGTCCTTAGAGCATCTCTAGCAGAACCCTTATATCGCTTTTACAGTTCACGGAAAATCGGTTTTACGGACTGGCGCGGGCGGCGGCCAAACAGACCCGTATAATTAACCCGTAAAAAAAATATTCTCTGAATATACATCTTCCTCTTCCTTTTCCTCACGCCAATTTAAAATCGACCTTCGACCGACGTACAGACGAGTAAGACACGACCAGAACGAAGGCCGGCGAACGGACGGCCGGACGAGGGCGACGTGGGACGGCCACGATGCGCGGACGGAGGCCAAGGCGGCGCGAGCGGCGGCCGGACTCAATTAGCTAGCTAGCTTGTAGGCACCGATTCAGCTAGCTACGGCGGCCGTAGCTAGCTAGCTAGCTAGCTTGCTCGCATCGACGGGCGGCGGACAGGCGGCGGCGGTCCGGTCGCTGCAGGCGGCGAGCTTCAAGGCGTTGGCGGGAGGTGAGATTCATCAACTGCCAGCGTTGACTGCTATTCAATGCCCTAGCAAAATTACTCTCAAAGCTGAAGATATGAGGGTCCGGGTTTGCGTTTACAGGGTCCTGTAAAATATTTAAGGGTCGGACGATTTTAAGGGTCTGTTTCGGTCCGTTTTTTTGATTGAAACTGTAAAAAAACGGTTATTTTATGGGTTTGACCACTTATACGAGGTCTGCTAGAGATGCTCTTAGAAAAATAAATTTGGTTTTTTTTTGCACCTGTGCCTATTTGTAAATGTATATGCTTATTTAGACATCCCATCTATAGAGATAAGCATATATGCTTAAAAAATACGGTTTATTTTACTAAAATCCCTTCTAAGCACTTTGCATTGTAGTACGTTTCGCCTCACTGTCCGGTGCTAGGATGAGCAATGAAATGTTGACTCAAGATTCAAGATTTTAGTTGCCAACTATATACACTAGTAGACTGCCCGTGCGTTGCCACGGGCCAACAAATGAATGCACGTGCATTGCCACACGTATAAGTTACAATGTATTTTATTCATGTAAATATTTCACCTCTTAACCATAGTGATATGGTGAATGTTACAAATGATGTTTGATCAAGCAGGAGCTGGAGCTGCCGAGCTAGAGATGCAGGCTCGCCCTGCAGCACGCGCAGGAACTGCGAACTGGAGGTCCTATTCATCTTAACATATGTCGAGCAGACACCTCATTGCCCAAGAGAGAGCCTTATTGGTGGTGTATTTGTATTAATTAATCAGCAATGCATTTATTTTAATTTTTAGGAAATTGTTTTTGTATGGAACTGCCTCGGCATGCATTCAGTAATTTACCACCATGCGAAATGTCAGATTCCAATACCAGGTGACCACGAAATATTTACAACATATGAAATATTGTCTTGAAGGACAACATGAAGAATATCAGCTTACGCTGGTTCTGCTTTAACATGTAGTCCATTCCATAAAAAAGCTCACTCCAGTAATACAGACCACATCGTCAATCAGATGTTCTATAATAATTAAAATAATTGCATTGGTAAACAAAAAAAACGTAACTTTTACAGTTTAACGGCAACTCAGTGTGATGGCATCACTGACAATTAACTCAACGATCGAATATCCTTGGAAAAACATCAAGAAATAGACCAATAATGGTGAAACTCACTTATGTACCATCATATACACAAACACATAAGAATTTGGGAAACAGTTGGTTTCAGTCTCATGGAAAGGTATCTGAGGGTTCACATAATATGAGAGAATACTATACTGCTCATGCATTACATTCTGTCAAAGATCGATGACTCTGATGGTACAACATGGACCAGCTGCACTGCTAAAAAACGCAGAATTAACAAGGCGAAAGAATTTTGCCAGGGACTTACCACGTTCCTCCAACTGATCAAATCTTAAACTACAGAGAAGGTTCGCTGATCCAATCACCTGCAGCAGGGAAGTTACACGATGAGGGAGTTAATGATTCGTTAGTTGCGGCAGCTGTGACCGTATCAGAAAACCTCTAAAGCAATATGCAACAGTTTCGTTCAAGACAATACATTCGGCCTCTAAGTACCGTTAAAATGGTAAACCAATTTGAAACTCACAACCGAAACTATATAGTTTTAGGAAGATCTCACATTCAGAAGGTTGTATCTTTCACTATACTCAGCGAAAAATTGAGAATAAATTATCCATGGAAATCTCAAACCAAATACTGAAAATACATCCATAGCCCCATGGACAGATTCAGCCTTGAAGTTACTTTAAACCGCCCGCAAAATAGGAAGTCATGACTGAAACTGCAGTCTGATGAAAACAGTAATTTCAGATAGGCATATCTCCTAGAATACCTGAAGAAAAATTGGAAATAAGCATTCGTTGGAAAGTTCTTGAAAAGATATACAACTTTTATTTTAATGGTTCGGTCATATTTGACACCTAAAATCAAAACGCAATCGGTAAGTTACTGCACGCACTGCAAACAGAGTTGTGCAAAACAGACTTGCGAAAACAAACAGCAGGGAAGGAAGGATTACTTCACTTGATACCTACAACAGATCACGCCCCTGCCATCTCTATTTCGCTCTTTCCATCTCTTCCCTGCAGCAAACCTTCTTTCAAGCTGCCTCAGACATGGGTTTGGATTGGTGTCCTCCTGAATACTCTGCCCCTGAGGCTTTCTTTTCCTTCTCAGAATCTGAACTTATCAAAATCAAGCTAATTAGTGGAAAAGGCTGCATATTGACCTCTCACTAACACAGCCACATGTGCCAACAAATATTTTAACCACTCACCAGGATCATTCCTTGGTACAGAAAAACCACAACATAATTAAGCATATTATATATGAACCAGTCTTTTCAAAACCAGTATTGGTATTTAAAATTAAAGAAATTCATATGCATGGACAAGTGTACGGTTTAGAATACACAAAAACAGCAAAGTACTATTTGGTTATAGTCAGAGTTCACCTACTTTGCAATGTGGTACAAGAAACGAAAGTTGCTTAAAAAGGAAAGGGAAAAACTGATCTTTTGTGATTTCTTTCCTATTTGAAACTCCATATAATTGCTTTCATGCAGCATTTTTCTGTAAGTAATAATAGCTGAATGTATCCTATTTTGTTTATATTCAGCATGAATATAAACAAATCTGTTTCATAGTGCATACAGTGTACTGATGCTTGAAGCGTGTGCTATAGGCGTGTGCTATAGGCTCTGAAACATGGCATTCAGAAGCACGAGTAACATCTGATCCTTGAACAAACCATGCTGCCCTCCGTAATAAAATGCTCAAAACCAGATTTCATAAGAATAAAGTGCTATTAGAACAGAGGAGCTTATGTCTTTCTTCTGGATGTATTATAATCAAGGCAGCACCACTGGCATGGAGTTTCATTTATCTCTGGCACCTCACTTTGCTAGCAATGTAGAGATAAAATGCCATTACTTTGAAAACTTCAATGCAAAGAGCAATAAATCAGCCTCAAGGAGAGTACTAAAACTGTGATCTTATAAGCAAATGTCCACACGTTTTGATAAGAAAAGTGATTTTGCCGAACATTTATAGATCAAACAGGGATATAGCCGAAGATACTCTAGTTTTTTCTTCTACAGAAGTCCATAGTTCTCCAGGACATCAACCGTCAGGAAGTACTCGTCAAGTTCACCAGATGTCGGCTCACCGCAGAAGTAATTTTGCACACATGAAGACTTAAAAAACAAAAACAATGTCTTAAAAAAATTGAAAGAAGCTACACGTATAAAGTGTAAAAAGGTATAAGTGAGGACAAAATTGTGGAATAGCTCTGATGAGCCACACATTTCATCAGAAACAACAGAAGTAAAATTGCTCAACCATATCAAGTTTGTGAGCAGGGCATATATAGTGGAAGTTTTTACACGCTTCCCATGGTGCTTTCGATCCACGAATGAAGCCTCCTCGTCCTCCTCGGACACAAGAACACACTGCATACATGAGGTCGTTCGCAGAGCGGTGTCACAAAACAGAATGGAACCAATGATCTTGTTCAAAAATAAAAAGAACCGAGATGAGAGGAAATTCATACGATGCGGCCGCTGCTGACAAGGGCATTGACCAACACCTCATCAGAGAGCACGTCTAGCTTCTTCTGCTCCTCCACCTGATGAACCCACGCCAAAGCAAATAGGCAATCATCATCATAGCACCATTCGCACGGAAGAGCAACTATGACGAAGAGAGGAAACAGGACGAACGCCTTGCCTGGACGTTGCTCTGAACTGAGAGGCCGATGAGCTTGGCTTTGCCGGTCTCGTTGAGAGGCGACGAACTTGCAGTCGAGGACGATGTGGAAGAGGAGGACGGTGAGGTCGCCGCGCGACTCCGGGTGCCTGCGGAGAAAGAAAAGTTGAGATGTGATATCTTCAGACCAAGAACTACAGTTACAGGTTCAGATTTGCTTCAAATCATTCAGGCGCAACAAAGAATACCGAGATTAAACGTTCGCTTGTAGCCCTTGATGAATCCCAGGATCTTCTCGTCGAAATCGAAGCTGAGGTTCCAGATCAGGGACCCATACCCAAAGACTCGCAGCACCATCTTGCTGTTGTTTCCCCTGCAGACGACAACAAACCGAGCGCACAAGAAGCCATTCCCCCAGCTCGAACAATCATGTCAACATCGCCCCCAAATCGAAATCCCCAAAACAGTTCAAAAAAATCCCCAAAAAAAGGTACGGGTAGACCGTAAGTGGATTCAGTTATCTGGAACACCGTAGGTCTTGAATTGTTTCACAAAAATGAACTGGCTTCGCGCAGCCCATTTTTTCCTGGAAAGAAGTCCAAATACCCCCCTGAACTGTCAGATTTCGAACACATCACCCCCCGAACCGCAAAACCGGACTCTTAATCCCCCGGACTGTCAATTACCAGACAAATCACCCCCTGAGGCTGTTTTGGTGGGTTTGCCCACCCGGTTTTGCCTATGTGGCTCGGGCAGTTGAGCGCTTTAATTGAGGGGGTTGCCACATCGGCAATAGTTGGAAAAGAAGGTCTAATCCACCCTCGCCTCGCCTCGACCGCCTCGTTCGCCTTTTCACCTCCCGCTCCCTGTCTTCTCGCTCGGCGACACGGCGGCGATTTGGGCGACCACGGCGGTGCGGCGACGATCGTCGGCATGATGGTCTCGAACAATCGACCGGCAAGAACGATCGGTCGGTGCGCCCAACATTGCCCTACAAATCTTGCCTTTTTGTTCGCATTAGGCACTGCTGCTTAGGGGTTTTCAGAGGATTTGATTTGGGGGCTAGGGTTTAGTTCATCATGTTGAGGAAATTTCGATTTTGACAAAGATGGTGGAAGCGATTGCTAGAGGGTGCTGGTTTAGGACTTACGTATATGAAATCGATGTGCCTATTTAAATGATTTAGGGTTTTCTTGATCTGAAGAAAAAGACAGCTTTTTTGGAGAAAAGTTCAAGATGTCTTTTGAAATTGATGTGCATATGCTCTATAATTGATGTAGGGTTATATGATGTGCGCACTGTTTATTATCTGCTCAATTACTTAGGGTTGTTTATTGTCTCATTTTTGTTTAGGAAATGGATCCACTGGACTATCTTTGTGTCAGATTCCACTTCAGTGGAGATTTTGAGCATGATGGAAAGGATTGGGTTTATTTGGGAGGCAAAACAGGGCTATCCACAATTGAGCATCCAATGCTGTCACTATATGAACTGAAGAAGAAGCTTGCAGATCATGTATCCTGCTCTGTTTTTGCTCTAGAAAACACTAAGTTGCAGTGGAAATATCCAGTGATGATATGGCAAATGCTTTGCTTGTCTTTGGATGATCGACAATCAGTGGAGATGATGGCAAAGCATGTGACTGATGGTGGTGTGATTGACATATATGCTACCATTCTTGCTGAAAAAAGTCCTGAAGCAAGTGAAAGAAATGCAGATTCAGTGTTTGAGAGAGGAAAAGGTGTTGCAACCGAGGAGGTGCAGATTTCAGGTGACTCAGACAGTGACAGTGATTGTGAATATGTTGTGCCTCCTGCAGAGAGCAATAGTTCTGCTGAAGATGAAGAAATTAATGAGTACATAACGTATGCTAAAGAATTCAAGTTGAAAAGAGAAAGAATATGCTAGGGAGGAAGAAGCAAGAGCTTGCAATGTTCTGATGAGTTCATTGTACCAGAAACATGTAAGCTGGATGATGATGCAGATGACACTCCATATTTTGAAAGTGATGATGATCTTTCTTATGATGAGGCTAGTGATGGAGAGGTCAATGATGTTAGAAGGAGAAAGACCAACCATAAGGTGTATGATGACACTTTAGAAGCACCCCAGTTTGAGGTTGGCATGGCTTTTACAGATAGCGTGCAATTCAAAAATGCACTTTGGTTTAATATGGTCTCAAGAATTTCCATCATTTGATATTTCCCAAAGATGAGAAGAAGAGAGTGAGTGCCAAGTGTAGCTGGACTGGTTGCAAGTGGAGCATATATGGGTCAATAAATAGCAAATCTGACCGGTTGATAGTTCACAGTACAACAATGTCCACACTTGTGTGCCCAGGAGAGACAATAAGTTGGTGACCGATCAGTAATTGCTAGGAAATATTTTAGACAAATCAGAGACAACCCAACATGGAGGGTGGAGAAAATGCAAGAAGCTGTACTAGAAGATTTGCTAGCAGATGTGAACATATCCAAATGCAAGAGGGCAAAGAAGCTTGTCATGGAGAAGCTCATAGATTCAACTAATGGTGAGTATTCCAGGGTATTTGACTACCACCTTGAGTTACTTAGGAGCAATCCTGGAAGTACTGTTGCAGTCACATTAGACCACAAGTACATGATGAAATGTCTTTGAGAGGATGTATGTCTGTCTAGATGGTTGCAAGAAAGGTTTTATGGCTGGATGCGAGAAGAGTTGTTGGGTTAGATGGTTGTTTTTACGAAGGGCGGTGCATGGACAAATTCTTTCGGCCATTGGGAGAGATGCCAACAACCAGATGTACCCAATTGCATGGGCTCTTGTTGAAGTTGAGAGTTATGACGGTTGGTACTGGTTTCATCACTTCTTCAAAAGGACATTCAGATAAATAATCATGGTGATGGATGGGTTTTCATCTCGACCAGAAGGGCCTCATCGGATCAAGAAATGAAATATGTCCACAAGTCGAGCATAGAATGTGTGCTGTGCACATCTATGCAAACCGGAGAAAGCAGCATAGGGAGAAGATATATCAGAAAATTTTTTGGGCATGTGCAAAAGCCTCTGACAAAACAGGATTCAACTATCATAGAGCCAAGCTAGCCCAAAAAACAGCAGAGGGGGCACAAGATATTATGAAAACCAATCCACGAACACCGGAGCGTAGCTTTTTCAAACTTGGCTCATATTGTGATTCTGTGGAAAACAATATGTGTGAGTCCTTTAACAACTCCATCATGAGAGCAAGGTTTTATCCTGTGATTACTAGTCATGAGATCATAAGGAAGAAGGTCATGGCTAGAATTCAAGAAAACAGAGCAAAGCCTAAGAAGTGGAGTGGAAAAATATGCCCTAATATTTTCAAAAAGTTGCAGCTTAACATAAAGAGATCAGGAAGATGCAATGTGCTATGGAATGGCAAAGACGGATTTGAAGTGCGAGGAAGGTGAGTCTGAGAAGGTTCACAGTTGACACGGAGAAGTGGACTTGCTCTTGTAGATATTGGGAACTCTCTGGGTTGCCCTGTTGTCATGCAATCAGTGCAGTATACACATGTGGTTTATGCCTTGATAACTTCATTGCACCTTGTTACTTCATCAGCACATACAACCAGATTTATGACCATGTGCTACAACCAAGAGAGGGCAAAGAGAATTGGCTGTATCTACAAACCCTAGACCAGACCCTCTGTTAGGGTTAATAACAAGCCCGGGAGGAAGAAGACAGAAGAACTAGAGAGGAGCAAGAGAAGCCCAAAAGCAACAAAATTTCAAGGAAAGGAGTTAAGATGACATGTTCAAGTATGTGGAAGTACACAACACAATAAGAGGAAGCATTGAGAAAAAACCAGGATATGACTATGTAAAGGCAAGAAAGAGAAGCAGAGCAAGGACACAAGCTGCATGCACTCCTCAGTACTTTCTCAAGAAGGTGGCCATCCTCTCAGCCAACAACAGGTTCACAACCAGCCACATCCCAGCCAACACAGAGTTCACAGCCACCTCCCAGGGCACCAGCAGCTCCAGCACCTCCAAGGGCTCCAGCACCTGCAAGGGCACCTGCAGCTCAAAGGACAGCACCAAGACAATTTATGGCTCCCAGGGCTTCAAACTCTCACCAAGCACCTCACAAATTCCAGCTTATGGTGATGGGAGGTTTGAGTGGCTTCTAACAGAAGGAGGGATAGTTTACCTATGCATCATTGGTGAAGTGTAGCATCGGTGATAAGTCCGGGCTTTTGTTGATGTAAAACATCATCTTAAATGATGTGCTTTTGGTCATGTAAAACTTAGTGATGGTGGATGATGAATGACAATGCAAAACTGCTGCATTATGTGCTTTTGGTGATGTTAAACTTTATTCTAGAGCTATTTGAATGGAAGAACAATATGCTACAATTTCAAATTCTGGTGCACATTTTTGTGTGCAAGTGTTATTCATTTCCTGTGCTGGGTTACTACAATTTCAATTCTGTGCAAGTGCATTCATTTTTGCACTTCAGTGTCTTGCTCTGTTTTAACAGTGATCATGTTGAAAATTTGTACAAGTGGTCATCTACACTTGCCTCTTTTAGTTTTACACTAAATGTTGTAGACAAAATTCAGTCAAACTTGCTCTGTTTTAACAGACTGAATTTAACAATGTCTTGCTCTGTTTTAACAGTGATCATGTTGAATTCAGACAAACTGATGTAGACAAAATTCAGTGAAACTGAAGATACTAGTGCTCATTTCAGACAAAGTTGACACTTAGCACAACAGCCCCAAAGGTTCATAGATAGCAACAAGATCTTGCATAGATACAATGCAATCTTTCCTTTGCCCGACACAAAGAAAATGCAAGAGAACAAAACCATTGCAAGTGCAACAGGAAAAAGCCATAAAATCTTTCTAAAAAACCCTGCATCAGACTGAATCTTCATCTTCAGTGTCTTGATTTCAGCAGCTTGGATGTCAATCTTCTCCTGAAGTTTTTGCTTCTCCATCTTCTCAAACCTCTCTTTCTCTAGATCTTCCATCACCTCATGTTCTCCTCGCTCTTCTCCCATACTGACATTGCGCAGTCCACAATAAGTCGCACGACAAATGGTGTTGTTGGATCATCGAACCAGCGATAAACCTCACGACCATCGGTGCCTCCAATCTTGTGCAATTTCAGCAAAAGGATCCAAAATGAGCAACTAAAACAGTGCTAATCAAATGGAATAAGAACGCATAACAAAAAATACCTTCCAAACCTGCACTTGTGATATCTTCTTCCGTGATTTTCATCACTCCATGAAATCCATCTTGGCATCTTGAATCCACACTGCAATTAATCGGTGGCTCGTAGGCTATCGGGTGCTCTCTGTAGGGGATTGGCGGCCCTAAACTACGGGCGGTTCCTAGAGGAGGATGAACCATGGACGAGCTCGAGCTTCGCCATGGCAGAAGCAGGCTGAATAGAGGAGAGAAGAGAGGGAATGGGGATCGAGATGAACCCTAGCAAGGGAGGGGATTTATTCTTCTCCATGGCACAAATGTAAACGCCCGAAGCTGATTCCCGCGCAAAAGAGGCGCCTCAGTCAATCTACCTGGCAAAACCGGGTGGGCAAACCCACCAAAACGGCCTCAGGGGGTGATTTGTCCAGTAACGGCGATCTGTGGGATTAAGAGTCCGGTTTTGCGGTTCGGGGGGTGATGTGTTCGAAATCTGACAGTTCAGGGGGGTATTTGGACTTCTTTCTTTTTTCCTGTTGTATACGCGCACCGGAGGTTCATATATGTCTGTGCATTTATTTATTGAGGCGGTTGTATCAGAGATGCGCTTGTGTGTGCTAATTTCCTCTCTGATACAACCGCCTGATACATGTGTGCACATAAACATGTTGTCGCACCAAAGTGTACGTAATGGGCACATCTATAAATGCAAGGAACTCCGAGAGCATTCCTATCCAACCAGCCCTACATCACTCAATAACTCACAAGAACAAGAAACAATCTCGCTGTGGATCGAAGCTTCATTTATTTGACACTTTGGCTATATGTAAATCGCCTGAATTTTCAATTTCAGGTAATTGCTATTTCACATCTAAATGTGAGATAGTTATCTCACATCTAAGTGCTAAACCGTCCGATGTGTTTGTCTTTAATCTTCGCGTGCGTCATGATCGTCGGGAGCTCCTAACCGGCGCCTTAAGCGCCGGTTCAGGAAGCTGGCGCTCACAGCCGCGCCTGCTGGGGCCCACGACACGCCTTCTATACCACAAAAAAAATCCCATCTATACCACAAAAAAAATCGCCTAAAAGGTGTTGCTCCCGTGAGGATTTGACCACGCGACCTCCAGTAAATGTTCAAGTCAACTAACCACTAGTGAAACCAATCAACCTTGGATATTTTCAGCGCGTGTGAATCAAGAATAATTAAAGTCGTGCTATTTATTGCGCACAGATTTTGGGAAACGTAATTTTTTCTGGACGAAATTTGAAAATTCACATATTTCAAAATAATCACGAATTGAAAAGGTTAACGAACTAAAAAAATCATTGATTTTAAAAAATTTCACAAATTTTAAAAAAGTTCATCAATTTTGAAAAATTGTTCATCAATATCAAAAAAGTTTGCTCGAATTTTCAAAAAAAGTTCAACGAATTTGAAAAATGTTCATCGAATTTTAAAAAAAAGTTCATCAAAGTTGGAAAAAGTTCATCAAATTTTTAAAAAAATCATCGAATTTGCAAAAAGTTCGTTGAAATCTAGAAAAGGTTCATCGAAATCTAGAAAAAGTTCATTGAAATTGAAAAAAGTTCATGGTATTTATAAAATGTATTTTTCGTTTTTTGTTCGTGATTACAAAATGTGTTCATAGTTTTTCAAATTTATTCACTATTTTAAATTGTTCAGTGTACATACAAAAAAATGTTCAATGGGTATTTAAATGGTTTTTCAGCGCATATTACAAAATTGTTCAATGTGTAGTTAAAAATTGTTCAGATTATATTACAAAAATGTTCAATGTATAAAAGTTGTTCATCTTATATCAAAAGAATGTATAAATATGTTTTAAATTATTTCAATGTATATCACAAAAATGTTCGCTGTGTAGTTAAAAATTGTTCATCGTACCCCGAAAAATGTTCAGTGTATATTTGAAAATCTCTCATCGTATATAATATTTTGTTCAGGTTCTCAATAATTGTTCACGTTTTAAAAAAATCATGGAATTTGCAAAATTTCATCGAATTTTAAAAAAAGTTCGTCGATTTGATAAAGGTTCATCAAATTTGAATAAAAAAATTGCACATTTACGAAAAAGAAAAAGGAATAAAGAAAAGAAAAATGAAAAAAGAGCAGGAAAAAGGAGAAAAAATCTCGCGACCTGGAGAAATAATAAAAGAGGGAAATGTGGTTTGCAAACAGCAAGTGGTTCTTTTCCTAGTGGTAACTGCGCTGATGTCTAAACGAAACATCCCAAGTTCAAATCACTGCACTCACGCTTTTTTGATTGATGCAGTTTTAACAGAAAAAGAAGAAATTGGCCGGCCCAGCCTGGCGCGGGGGGTATGCGCCCGTTTGCGTGCAGCGAAGAAACGGGCGCAGCAGGCGCCGTTTAGGATTTGCCATGATCGTCCGTGTTGTTGTAGTTATCAGGCCGGACGGCTACAGCGGAGCAGGCCATTTTTCGCTTGTTCGGTCCAGCTGCCAAGTCGCACGTTGTGGTCGGCCTCCGCCTTTGTTTTTCTTTAGTTGTGTTTAGAATCTAAACGTGCTAGCTGTTTTGATTAGTTCCCCTAAAAAAGCAGTGTAAATTTTTGATCGTCCATGTTGTTGCGCCTGTGTCGTGGTCACTTGTCAACCGTTTTGCGACTTTTCACCGTGCCACTGCTGCTGCGTCGTGCATGCGAGCACGGGGAATTTTGACAGGAGCATGGTTATTGTTACTTGTGTTTTGTTTGTCTCTTTGACAGTGTAGGTAATAAATTGTTTTTCTTTTCTATTTTTTTGATTTAAATTAAAAAATATGATATTTCCATTCTAGTTGTAACTCCAGTCTTATGTATTTTTTTTGTCTTAGTTGCAAGTCTGTCTTCGATTTGTAACTGGGCCGGAACCCCATTTTATCCTAAATGCAAGTCTACCTTCAACATGCAATTGGACATGTCTTTATTATTGGTCCTAGTTGCAAGTCCAGCCTCGAAACGTAATTTGTGACCCGATTACTTTTGTCCTAGTTGCAAATCCATCCCCGACATGCAAGTCAATCTTACAAACCCAATTTGACTCATAACTGGGCATTGTTTTGTCTTTCATCCCAGTTGCAAGTTCAACCTTGACTCGCAACTGGGATTGTAGTTTCATAGTTGTCCTCGTCCACTCGCAATTGTGCTCATAGTTCTCTTAGTTGCAAGCCCACTCTTAACTTGCAACTAGGCATGTGTTTTGTTTTTATCCCAGTTGCAAGTCTGCCCTTAACCCGCAACTGGGGCAGTAGTTTGTTTCATCCTAGTTGCAAGTTGACCCTTGACTCGTATTTGGCTCGTTGTTTCGTAGTTGTCTTAATTTCAAGTCCATCCTCTACTCACAACTGGGATTTTAGTTTTGTTGTTGTCCCAGTTGCAAGTCCACCCTCAACTTGCAGCTAGACCTATATTTTGTTGTTGTCCCAGTTGCAAGTTCACCCTCGACTCGCAATTGGGCATGTGTTTTTTCAATCTCAGTGGGATTTTAGTTTTGTTGTTGTCCCAGTTGCAAGTCCACCCTCAACTTGCAGCTAGACCTATATTTTGTTGTTGTCCCAGTTGCAAGTTCACCCTCGACTCGCAATTGGGCATGTGTTTTTTCAATCTCAGTTGCAAATCCACCCTCGAGTCGCAACTAAGCTCGTAGTTTTTTTTGTTACCCTAGTTACAAGTCCACCCTTAATTCGCAACTAGACTCGCAGTTTATTTTATCCTTGCAAGCCCATTGTTGACTCACAATTGGTCTCGTGTTTTGTCTTTCATTCTAGTTGCAAGTTCATCTTTGACTCGCAACTATGACCGTAGTTTGTTTCATCCCAGTTGCAAGTCGACCCTTGACTCGCAACTAGACTCGTAGTTTGTAGTTGTCCTAGTTTTAATTTCATCCTATACTCACAACTCAATTGGTATGTGTCCTAGTTGCAAGCCCACCCTCGACTCGCAACTAGGTATGTACTTTGTATTGCATCCCAGTTGCATATCCACCCTCGGCACACAACTCGTTACCCAATGCAGTACCCATATCTAGTTGTATTTTTTAGCAAATACATGTCAAATTATGTAATATGCATTGTATATTTTTCTGTATATATGGAGAACATTATTTTTAACACACGTTTGAACATTTTCTTAAATACATGATGTATGTTTTTTTAAATACATGCCCGAGCAATTTTTAGAATACATGGTAAGCATTTTTCAAATTCCTGCTGATCCTTTTTCTCATTGGTAGGAAACTTTTTTAAAAAATTACGAGAACATTTTTTTTACATTGCATAAACATTTTTTCTAGAAAATATCGTGATTTTTTTAAATGCATCAAGTTTCTCTAAAAAATTGTCACGAACATTTCTTTGAATGTTACGAAACCTTTTTTCATTGTATAATACATTTTTTAAACATTACAAACATCATTTTGAAATGCATGAACATTTTTAAGATGTCATTTTCTAAACAATTGTGCAAACAATTTTTTTCATAAAAATAAAATCAGTGTATTTGAATTTTTCAAAATTATGTTTTGAATTTTCAAAATTTTCCAGACTTTAAAAACTGTTCATTGATTTTTAAATATTGTTCACGTTTTCAAAATTTGTTTGTGAAGAAATTGCTTGGAATATCAAATTTTGATCTTATTTAAAAAAAGGTTCGGAACTACAAAGTTTATTCACATTTGAAAAAAAATGTTTGAAAATTTAAAATTGTTTGTGTTCTAAAAAATATTCGACATTTCAGAATTGTTCACAATTTGAAAAAAATGCAATAATGACTTCTAATCTCGGCGCTCTGCTATATTCGTATATACTCCCTTCTTCCTAAAACTCAGTAGCAAGTATTGGTTGGGCCGGTAGGAGCATGTGGTTAGCAGTGTATGGTGTTGAGTTTGATTCCTGGGCGTTGCACTGTTTCTCTTCATTTATTTATCGCTCCAGTCGGCCAGAAGAAAAAAAAACAAATAAGAAAACGACGCGAAAACAAATAAATAAGAAAACGACATAACTTAGATGTGAGATATCTCACATCTAGATGTGATATAGTCAGCTAATTTTTTTTACCGTTGATTCCTGCTCTAAAATTCGTGTTGTATCTTTTCGGGTATGTTCTATGAGCTAGTTTGGGCTATTTTTTGACTGACCACATATTCGGGTCAGTCGATTTGTTACTGGGCTGAAGCCCATTACCTATACCGCCCAGCCCATCCTTCTTTCTCTTTTTTCTTCTGTTTTTCTGTTTTTATGCATTTCTTCTTATGTTTCTATTTTTCTTTATTACTTTGTTTTACGTTTTTACTTTGTAGGTATTTTTGGGATGTTGGATGATTGTAATATATACACACAAATACTAAGCAAATATTAGTAAATTACACTATTACATTATCGTTGTTTGCATACTACAAGTGTAATTTTAGTGCAAAGTTATGTGCAAGTTTATTTAACCTTTTTCATTGGTATTACTCTTAATAGATAAAGATAATGAAAAAGAAAAACTTCATTTTTAATTAGTGTCATTCGTACTACTCTTTAATTAGTGTAATTTTTATTATTTCTAGTGTTCGTTGTACTGCCGTGATGGAAGATGAATAGACTGAAAGTTTTCTCGCAAAAAAAAGAGATAAGAACAAAGATATGCCGGCTTAGTCTCTTAGAGGTACTCATAAGGTTAGGGTGTGTGTTTGTATGTATGTGTTCATAGGGATGAGTGTATGCGTGTATATATAAGCGCCTACGTCTATACTGTGTTAGAGAAAAGAATAAAGAATTAATAATGATTTTTTGTGTTCCATGTAAAAATTTATTAATTTTGATTTTGATTTTAATTTTTATTATTTTGTTTTCTTTCTTCTCTAAATGTAATACCAATGCCATGAATACACTCCTTAGAAGACCTTTTTTGTAATATCACTATTCTATGCTTATTCTTGCATAGTAACAAAAGAACACATTTTTTGTGTATATTGTTTGCAAATTTGTCATTGTTTGTTTTAGATTTATTATATTTCTTCTGAAAGGGTAATACCAATACCATCAATTCATTATTTCTTAGAGAATATCACTATTTTGATTTTGCTTCATTTTTTATTTCATTTTCTTTCTTCTTAAAGGGTAATACCAATACCACCAATTCATTTTTCTTATAAATTATTTATTTTGATTTGATTCTATTTATTATTTTATTTTATTTCTTCTTTTAAGTAATATCTATGCTAATAATTCATCCCTTCTTGTGAAATTCCTTTTTGTGAAAATTCTACTATTATATGCTTATTCTTGCACATTATAGAAAAGTGCATATTATGTTGATAGTGTGTGTAAATTTTGTCATTGTTTTATTTGTTTTTAATAAAAATGCTTAAAGGGTAATACCAACACCACTAATTCATTCTTAATTAGTGAACTTCATTATCTTGATTTCATTTTAGTTTTTATTTTATTTTATTTTCTTTCTTGTTAAAGGGTAATACCAATGTCACTGATTCATTCTTCCGGAAACATCAATATGTTGATTATATTTTTTCTTCTTTAAGTGTAATACCAATGCCACTAAATTATTCCTTCTTAGAAAACTTACTTTTGCAAAACAATCCACCATTATATGGTTATTCTTGCATATTATAAAATAGTGCAATTTATGTGTACATTTTATCACTGTTTTTTTTAGTTTTTTCTTTTTATTTTTCTTAAAGGGCAATATCAATGGCATTAATTCATTCTTCCCTAGAAAACTTCTTTTTTGGGGGGCGGGGGGGGGGGGGGGGGGGTAGTATTAGTATAGGGAAAAGAAGGGTAGAGAAAGAAGAAGGCGGCTGGGCCTTTGGATCTTGATCGGGTGGTGGAAACGATTTGACTGAATGCCCAAAAAAACTAGGTGCCTATCAAATAATAGTCCCCATAACAATTTTTATGCAATGTGTGTACAATTCATACCACTGTCTAAAAATTGCACTACTATATGTTTATTTTTGCATAGTATGAAAAGTTGCAATTTTCATGCGAATTGTGTGCAATTTTTTGTCATTGTTTGTTTTCTGTGTTTTTTTTCATTTTCCGAATGTAAATATGATCAGTAACAAGCTCTCTGTGGATGTAGCATTTCTAAAGAAGCACTCCCGACTGTGGTGATGTTTTGAAGTTTTAACCTACGGGATAGGAGCCGCTCGCCCAAGCGACATAGGGCATGTTTGGATGGTTTCCTGGAGATATTTTGCCTGGCCTGAACCATGCCTGAAACATGCATGAGAGTTGTTTGGTTGGTGACCTGAATAATCAGTTGCTGGCCTGGCCTGGAACACCCAGGCATGGTGATTAGCCTCCCAGGCGAACGACATCGGACGCCTGGCGCGCAACAAAATCTGCCTGGCGTTAATCGGGAGCATCACATGCATTATTTTAATGGGCTGGGCGTCATTGCTGGGGCGTTATGGGCTGCTGATGGGGCTTATCCACTTCGTATTACTTACCAGGCTCAGGCCACCAACCAAACGTCTCTACGGCAGGCAAGCCTGACCAGGCAAGATCCATCGATTTTTCAGGCACTATCCAGGCGCTGATTTTCTTCAGGCATGAATGTGAGGACGGCAACCAAACTAGCCCATAGCTACATGTTGTCGCGTAGCTAGCCGGCCAACATGCGAAGCTAGCTTATGTGTATATGTGCTTCTAGGAACTACTCCCTCCGTTCGGAATTACTTGTCGCAGAAATGGATGTATCTAGACGTATTCTAGTTCTAGATATATCCATTTTTGAGACAAGTAATTCCAAACGGAGGGAGTACTATGGAAACAGGATAGTGTAGAGTACTTGTGTTAATCAGCGTGAGAAAGTCTAAGTCATCTAAGCGTGAAACAAGTATGGGCCAGTTAGCTTGGAGGCTCCAAGTTGGAGCTGTGGGCGTGCATGGCTTTCACTTACTCTCGACGCGATAAGTGCATCTGCATGCGGCCAACGCAGTTGACAAAATTTAAGCCGTAGGTTGACATGCAATGTGCACATGCATGAGGAGTATGAGGCTGAAGTGCAAGAGCGTCGACAACAAGAGCATGCTGTCAGAGATGGATCCCGGCAGCTACAGGACCTTCGACACCAGCTACAGCCGCCATGTCGCCAAGCGCAGGGGCTCTTCCGCTCCGACGCCGCGCTCCTCACCGACGCGGCCATCAAGGAATACGTCCAACGCGTCGCTACCGGCAAATTCGAGGACGCTTTCTTCAGGGATTTCAGCGAGTCCATGATCAAGATGGCCAACGTTGGCATGCTCACCGGCGGCCACGGAGAAATCAGGAAGAAATGCTACGTCTTCAACTAGACAAGCTACCAGCGGATTAATTTCCGTGGAACAAATGTTTGTTGACAAGTGAATCGATAAGTGAATCTTTAATCGTAACACTTTCGCAGCACCAGATGGTGTTTGTTAATTTGTCTATTGTTACTGCTCGCGCTCAGAAATATATATGGCACAAACATAGAGAAATATACATTTTTAAATCTAAGGAAATTTTGTAAAATTCATGACCATTTTAAAGCTTGTGAACAATTTTTAAACTTGCGAACATTTTTAAAAATTCATAAACATCTTTCATATTTGTGAAATTTTTAAAGTTACGAACATTGTTTAAATTGACAACATTATTTCCAATTTGTGAACGTTTTTGTAGAAAAAAAATCCGTTGTTTTTCAAAAATGTTATAAGTGTTTTAATCTACCCCTAATAATAATGCAAATATTGCTTTTGGTCGCCCGTCTAAAAAACTACCTCGAAGTTGTTATACCCGCTATGCCATCCATAAGCGAAGAAAACGATTCAGGTTATTTTTTAAGTCACCGTCATGCTCAGTATTTTTATAGGTATAGTACTCAACATATATCACACACACTGGCAGCCTATCTCTCCACCGTTTTTCCCACTCCTTTTTCTCAACCCCACCCCACGTACGTGTTCATGTGCACGCCCAGCGTGGCGCCCCTTTTTTCCATTTCATTTTTTGTCTTTTCTTATTTCTGTTTTTTATTTCTTCTTTAAATTAATTCGAGATTTACAAATTTCAAAAAGTTGCGAATTTTGATTTTTTTCCAGAAATCATAAAATGTTTATGAATTTAGAAAATGTTCGAAAATCATAAAATTTTCACGATTTCAAAAAATGTTGGTGATTTTACAAAAGAAAATTCGTAAATTATAAAAAAATCACAATTTGAAAAAAGTTCTCGGCAAATAAAATCAAGTTCTTGATTTAAAAAAATGATAATGTATTCAAAACATATTCATGAAACTAAAAAAATATCCAGGAAATTTTTGAAAATACTAAAAAAGATTCAATTTTTTGCCCTAATTAAAAAAAATCTTTGATTCAAAAAATGTTCAGGAATTCAAAAACTATTCATGTGTTCTAATGTTTGTCTAAACAAAACAAATGTTTGTGATTAAAAAAATGCGCAAAGTTTTAAAAAATGTCGATTAAAAAAACTGTCCGCCATTTCAAAAGTCTTTTATGTCTAGGTTTTGATTAGTTTTTGGAAAGTCTTTATATGTCTAGGCGTTGGGAGTAGTTCGTGGTAGATGAGATATATTTTTAAAGTTTTAAACATTTCCTTGCACTACAAAATGACAAGTGTGTCATGCGGTGGCAAGCTCATTGCATTGGGATTTACCATGTCGAATGCATTGCGATCACGTGGACATCACATCCATCCTCAATGAGGGTCGGAAGAAAGATAAGCGGAGAATGATGTGCCACCATGTTAAAATAGAGGACGCTTATATGTTGGAGTATTGAGTCATACTTATTTGAGCAGCGTGTAATTTTTTATCTACAGTTGCAATGCACAAGCATGTTTGTTAGTAGAAAACCAAATGAAATAATAAAATTGGTTGGAAAATCGAGCACACAAATATTTATCGATACAATATGCACAATGCGCTATATGGATCCTGATCCCGTGCGTCTGCTCGCAATCCTAAATATTTTTAAAAACATTGGAAAGTATTTAATAGAAAAATGACCAAAATAAAAAAAATCTCTGAAAAGCTTATTGAGAAAAATCTGGCAGCACAATACACAGATAGCACTACAAGTGCGGCTGCATATTGCACGTTTTCTGTCTATCACGCGTGTTAACCCAGGTCTGGAGCTCTCAGACTCGGTTATTACAGTCAGTTTGGTTGAAATATATTGCACGCCTCTCTTCAACAGTTCGGACTTTTGGATGAGTTGGCTGGTGCATGAATTCAATATGGTACCAGAGCCAAGAGGTTTTGAGTTCGACACCCTGCCAACACAGTATTAAATAAACAATTATGTGCCTACATCGATCCCACGTCTGATGACTAAAATAGCATAGACGTGAGGGGGGTGTTGAAATATATTGCACGCCTCTCTCCATTAGTTCGAACTTTTTGATGAATTGGCTGGTGCATGAATTCAAAGTTCATTCAGTTTGATTTTATCTGTGTTAGGTTGCACTTTAATTATGCTGGGTATGGTGGTGTTTTTCTTAGTTGGCACTGTCTTGGCTTGTTGTACTATGCAGTATTTCTTTTTGAGAAGAAGGTAAAATTGTTCGGTGTTTGGCTATAGTTTTATTATTTAGTCTTGATGACGAGCAATGGTGATCATGTGAGCTCCTTTGTTCCCCACAAAACTAATGCACCACAAGCAAACAACACATTTGGCACCTAGTGTTTTTGAGAGAAGGCCATCATGGCTAGCTTTACTGATTAATGCATAAAGATACATCGTTTACGAGCTTGCTCACCAGACAATCTGGAGGCTCGTCAGTCCAACTAGAAGAAAATTTATTACAATAACTAAAATTAGCTAGCACATGCGTCGCTTGATTTGCTGATCGAAAACAATGCTTAAAGTTGACCTTCCCAATCAAGGTAGAGATGTCCACACATTCCACGAATATCGCTGCCGCCGCGTCCTACCAAGTACTCTGACCAGAGCAGCAGTTGATCACCGTTAGAGAGTCGGATTCCACTTCAACTCGCTGGAACCCTAGGCTATTTGCCAAGTTCAGTCCATCTCTCTTCGCCATTGCCTCTGATGTCATTGCGTCCTAGTTGGTGTCTTAAGCACCCGATATAGACTAGAGTGCAAACGAGCGCACACCCCCTCCCTTCCTACAATTGTTAATGGGCCAGCCCATCGAAGCGCTCGAACGCATGAGAGGGAACACACCAAGTGAAGCAGGTATAATTATAGTAAACATCACAAATTATACAAGTAGTGGACAGTAAAAAATATACTTACATAAATATGTTCGTACTTTTTCGGCATAATAATACAATGGTCAAAATATAAATTTTCCGATAACCATGAACATTTTGACCTTATTCATTATGTATTCGATATACTTCAGTTTAGTTGAATTTCTTTATGAAGCCGATTATGAGCGCACTAATTTCTTCTTGTTTTTCTTCATTTATGAAATGCCCCACATCTTTCATTATCACCACGTCATCTAGTAATGGAACAAACTTCTTGAGACCACCTTTGTTAACGGAAACTTTTGCGCCTGCAATATTGTATGTTAGATCTAAGTCGCCAACTGTGAACTTCGTTGGCACCGTTATCTCAGCTCCCGCCCATGGCGAAGTTAACTCCCATGTCCTAAACATAGAACAGATATTGTTGTTAGACAAGAATATTGTGTGGTGCGGTCCAGTTACCCTAGAAAAACTTTTCTTCCATCATTTCTTTGAGAGATATATGGTTATTACATTTCTACGATTGGATTGTGGATGATGTACCACATTGGTTTATAAGACAACTTCGCGTGGTATGATTGCGGACAAAATGTAAAAGTATACTCCCTCAGTCCAGAAATACTAGTTGAAAAAATGGATATATTTTCGGATGGAGGGAGTAAAAGTTTAGGGCAAGTAAATGGTTAAATCAATATGGAATTATTCTGGACAAATTTGAAAAAAATTACAAAAGTTTTGGACAGGTAAATGACACAATCAATATATTATGAGTAATAATATATTACAGGTTTTGCAGCATCTTAGCAAGATGAACTTGCTCTTGAGACATACTTTACAAATTCATGGTAAGTATTTCTTGGAGCTCCATTTAATTTGGGGAAATCATTTCTCACTCATTGAGTTAATTCTAAATGGAGTAATCAGTGTTTCCAAAAATCTGAAGTTATATATTATATATTTTATAATAATATTGGTCATATCTAAAATACAGTTTAGAATTTGGACCTTATATAGAGCATTCCAAAAATTGTAGATATATTTGCTTTGAATCAAATCTAGTCTCTTTTTCTCTAGAAAATTCCTATAACTTTCTAGAAAACATTTTGTTAAGCTTTGGATCAAATTTCAAGTTTAGGTCTTCATAATTAGGTAAAAAAAGCTCAAGAGGAAAATAGTCCAAAGTAAGCGTAACTTTATTACTTATTCAGGGCCCGGTAGTAGTTCAATCCCCCGGTGAAACCAGACTTGTCAAACTGGGTCGTGTAGTACTTCACGTCCTCCTCTGTGATCCAGCTCGGCAAGGGCACCTCATCATCTGGTGAGCCCCACCCGCTCTTGGGGATGAACAGAGGGCCAGGAGTTCGATCAGCGAAAAACTTTCTTAGCACCACCTCTGTACCAAGGCGTTTGAATTCTGCTTCAATTGCCCCAGGCTCCTACAATTAAATTAGCACCAGATTGGTCATGTTGATTTTGCGTGCAACTCCGGATACAATATATAGATTGAAAGGGAAATGGTTTCATCACTCGTATGAAATTTCTGTAAAATAAAGTGGCATTTAACTGTTCTTAGGTTGTAGAGCGCTCTATCTGCTATACACTCACTTTGTTAACCAACTTTCAAAACAAGTATGGCTTCGGGCTCGCAGCAAGACTTTTGCGTTGCATGGTACCTGGAAGCTGCAGATGTAGAAGTCGTCGCCGTAGAGAGCCCTGACAGCATCGACGGGCTTCACCGCCGGGCTCCGAGGGATGAAGGGGACGCTCAAGGCGACCAGCGCCTTCACCCTGTCAGGTCGGAACAGGCACAGGCTCCATGCTATTATGGCGCCCCAGTCGTGCCCCACCACGAAGACCCGCTCCTGGCCGAGGGAGTCGATGAGCGCGACAAAGTCGCCGACGATATGCAGCGCGGTGTACTGGTCCGGGCCGGCGGAGGGCGCCTCGGAGTCGCCGTAGCCGGGCATGTCGGGGGCGACGGCACGGTAGCCCGCCGCGGCCAGCGCGGGCATCTGGTGCCGCCAGGTGTACCACAGCTCCGGGAACCCGTGCAGCAGCAGCACCACGGGCGCGCCCGCCGGGCCGGCCTCCGCGACGTGCAGGCGCACCCCGTTGACCTCGACGCTGCGGTGCGTGATGACGCCGTCGGAAGCCATGTCTTGGTTAGTTCGCGGTGACGAACTGATCGACGATGGGAGTAAGCAGGAGCAGCAGCTGGCTTAGAGCTCGTTGAGGTTGATGGTGGATGTGGCTGGACTGGATGGCCGGAACGCACTATATATAAGGAGTGTGGGTGGATCGCAGGGGTTACGGGTACAAGAGTACTGCACGACATCTCCATGTCGCCTCGTTAGTTTCGTGTAATCTCTTCTGAAATCACGTTTTACATCAAAACAAAAACTAAAATCACGTTTGGGTGGCCCATCAGAAATGTAGATAAGCAGAATTGGGTTTCCACAAAGCCACGAAAATGTATCTTGTGGAAAACCACTAATACTCGTTTTTGTACAAACACGTTTACATCAAAACATGTTCCCAGCCTGTAAGTAGGTCGCCGGGAAGCTTTGATGGCGTGGCGAGCTCGGGCTGGGTCGAGCAACTATAGGAACAGAGAAAGAACCAGAAGCGAGATTGCCGGTTTGGGGGAAGAAGCGGAATCGCGCGAGCTTAAGGAAGAGACAGGAGAAAAGTACTAACGTACTAATCCAAACACATTTTTATCAAATCTTGTGTCAACGTTTTCTCACCCAAACGATTTATTCCACAAACCCATTGTAACATAAATTCTCCCCTAAACTGGTTTTTCGTAAAAACACTCTTAAACCAGTTTTCCAAAATCTCAGGTTTTATTTTTGACATCCAAACAGACTTTGGTGTAATGACAGGCTGCAACGGCGTGGATGGCCAAACAACTACTTCTGCCAAATCTGTTTCAGACATCTTGAATTCACGGTGCACCTTTTCTGGCATTGCAACTTTGCCAGAGCAATCTGGACTGAGATAGCCACATGGTCAGGCTGCCAGGTCATGCACCCAGATTCTTGGAAGGCCCTCGACAGTTTAACTCAAATAGCTGAGGAAATGATCTCCAGGGCAGGAGGAGCGGCAAAAAAGAGAGCCAAAACGCTAGCCATGATTGTTTTATGGGAGCTTTGGCTTCAGAGAAACCAATATACTTTCAGACAAAAGATGGCAAACAAAGAGGAGGTGATCGCTGCGATCCGAGCAACGGTCGAACTCTGGATGCAAGCAGGCGCAAAATGACTAGAACCTCCATTCGCTGAACCTCCAGCAGGCATAGGCTAACTACCTTGGGGCTGTTTTGTAGCTCCCTCTTTTTAGCATCTTCTTCTTTTTAATCCTTCTGTTGATCCTCGGATCCACCACATGTATTCCTTTTCCGCTACTTGCTGCTATCAATCAATGCAAGCCAGCAATGCTGGATCTTTCAATTTTTTTTTGATATCCAAACGACCACTAAGGGCATTTCTAACAGATCCTTTATTATTGGTTAAATTTAATTTTACTTCTCTAATCGTCACCTAGCCGATTCCCAATTCGTTGTAAGAGAATAATTTTTTTTACTCCAGCCCCAACTTTCTCCCTAAATAGACTCCATTGAGACGGGTTGGAATAAAGTTTCCTTCGCACTCTCGCCTCCCCCCTGCTTGTCATGCGCGACCCCATGCACACCGGGGCGATGATCAGCAACAACGGTGGGGGAGGTTGTGAGGGGGGCAGAGCAGCGTGGCAGTGCACGGTAGTGCCCGCCGGCTGCGGGTGGTACGGCCGGCGGTTGCGGCGAGCAGTGGCGGAGCGTGACCAAAATACAAGAAGGGGCCAACTCCATATTAAAACACATAAAGTGCATGAAAAACCCACACTAAGTTGTGGAACATTTGTAAGGGTAATTAGATGACCATGTTCCTCATCAAGAGTAAATGGAGATTTGACTATTTCCTCATCCCATTTTCTTCTAGAAAAAGACTATCTTCCGGTTGTTTCCCCATTGCTATCCTAAAAAACATTTATCAAGGGAAAGTAGAGACTGAGGTGCCATGCAGCTACGCATTAAAGTTACCAGCACATCTCAATTCGTCACATTACACTAACAGAAGCAGTGACTAAAACACAGATGATTGGGCACTGAAAAAATTTACTGGACATACCTAACAAAAATAGGTGGGTGTCCACGGCGACACCGTCGGGCACAGAGTGCGAGCCGGGCTGCCGGCTTCAGCGTGGTGCGTGGCCCTGTGCAGGGCTGCAGGGACTGCTGGCGGTATGCTCCAAACGCTACCGAAAGATCAAGAATCAGCCATGCAAGAAGAAGGAGATAAAGGTCTGCTCGTCAGCTGCCGCCGCCGTCGTGGAGGGACTAGATCGCCGACGCCGGACGGGGAGGCAGGGAGGGTGGGGATTAGGGAACGAGAGCGGAAGCGGACGACTTGCTGACGAGACGAGACGATGGGCTGGGCCAGAGAGAGTCGTAACTCATAAGTATACCTAGTAAAAAAAATTGATTTGGAAAGGTGGGGTCGTAGCCCAGTTTCATCTCCACGACGCTCCGCCAGTGGCGGCGAGGTAGGCTAGAGGCGCATGTGAGGAAGAAGAGATATGAAGGTTGAAGATGAACAATATGATCGGTTTCGGCCATTTGATCAAGATCTAGCGGTTTATGAAAGAAGTGACCGATGACTAACATTTCCACGTACCTAACGCATGGGGAGTTTTTTTTTTTTTGTTTATGCTATGCCATTCTTGCGTAATAAAGTTGGCAGTTCTTATCTCCGTCGCTTCCTCCTATGTATACCTCGCAATATAATGTCTTCGTTTGCATGCAATTAATCACTAGATATTTGATAGTGATGTTTCCACAAGGATATGCAAGGAGCACGTCCCTACTCTCAATGGCCCAGACACCCAGTTCAATCTTTAAATGGAACACGTGAACGAATTGCCGGCCAATTATAGATGGAACATTTGCCAGCTATATATATAATATATCCACGACCTGCACCACGCATACGTGTTCCGTTTGCACTGCACTTGTGCAGGAGGGCTATCGCTGAATTTGTTCCCACCTTTCAAGAAAAAAAGTTCACATTGCATACAAGTTCTTAAAAGTATGCCGGAGCGTCATGGCTCCATTGGCTCTGGGTGTGTAGTCATCAATGAGGTCATGGCTCCAGTGCTGTAGATTATGCCTGAGTTGCAGGAGCATTGTGGGGAGCCTACTTCACCTCTTTCAGTGGTGCTTTCGAAGGAGATGGGGCTGGTGGTGTCTGTGGGTGGCGAGGTTGAGGTAGGTGCGTTGGCACCTATCTCTGGGGTGCAACTACAGGGTTTGCCTCTGCCATGTGTGCAACTGAAGGCGCCTGAGTCCATTGTCGGTGGTACCCGTGACTGAGCATGTTAATGTAGTGGTGTCTGTAAGAGACAAGGTTGATGAGATTCTATTTGAGATACAGGTCAGCAGCTTGCTCGCACGTTTGGAGGCGGTCAGCCCTGGATCTGGCAAGATGATTGTAGAGAAGGCTCTTAGGAGCAAAACTAAGAAGAGTGACGTTACAGAAAAGGCGTCTGCAACTGCTTGATGGATGTTTATCAGTCTATTGGGCGGTCCATATGGTCTGGCTTGTGTTTTCTGTGGATTTGGCGGTGTTTGTGGACTTCGGCGGAGGTGCTCTCATTAGGGGTTTGTTTGCGATGTAGTAGTTTGAAGGTTGATGGTCGTTCCATGTTGGGTTTGTTTGTAGGGCTGATCGTGCACTTTTGAAGTTGCATGCTCTGTGAGTAGTCCGCATGTGGTTGATTTGTATCGATTTTCGCCCGGTTTTTTATTAATTAACTGGACAATACTCTTCTGCTTAATTAATTGATGAGGCAAATCTTTTACTTTCGTTTAAAAAAAATGTATGCCAAACGTCGATAACTCCCGACCGCTCGCTCCGGGACACTCCCAGGCCGAACGAATCGTTCGGCAAGGGGTGATCAATCCACTGAACGAAAACGTTCGGGGGAAACAGGCTCAGTCCGAACCCCACGATCGCTTGAAAAAGGAGCATCCCCGCAGTAAACCAGGTGGGCCAAAGAAAAAAGAAGGCCCAATCGTCTCACACAAAAACCACCAGGCTAACTTTTTAGTTTAACATACATAGAAAGTTGCCATCCTTTTTGAAATAAAACAACAGGCCAAATATGGATTCGAAAAATACATATATGCATGTAATTTGACGTCCATAAAAATAGCCACAAAACTGCTACAAACTAAAAGGTTCTAAGTGGCAAAACTACTAAGTACCGTACCTTCGGTCTGGGGTCTCCCAGACCGAACGACTCGTTCGTACTGGATGGGAGATCGATCGAACAAAGTTGTTCGGCCCGAAAACCCCCCAGCCCGAACGTTTCACCCCCACGTTTAGCTAGACCTTCTACTAGGCCTGCTCGCCCAAACAATTCCCTTTGCAAACAGAAATTAAAGAAAAGTGACAAAAAAGCCAGAAAACATTATGTACATAAAAACATAAAATTATCTATATGACATTGCAGTAAAAACACAAAAAATGAGGAAAAACCAGCTGAAAAACTAAGAAAAAATTGTACAACAAAAATGCCGCAAAAATCTAGAAATTGCCATCAATTGTTATAATTGTTAAAACTACCACACACTACCTACAGAAAAAGTAAAATGCAATGATAGATGACAACTTGCAAAAATTTCATGCTTTACAAAAAAATAAAATATTGATGTGGTGCAACAACAATATAAAATTGATGTGCGACATAAATTAAAAATAAAATGCCATGGTTTGTACACTAAAAATTGCGGTGATGCATGAAGACAAATTTGCCGTGACCATAAAACTAAATTTGCCATGGGCGCATAAAAAGTAATTTTGACAAGTTGCACAAAGAAACAAAAAAATGCCATCCTCATAAAAAAAAGCACGCATTGTGGCAAAACAAAGGTGACAAAGGTTGGCAATGGTGGCCAAAAGTGATGTAAATTTGTCGTTGTTTTAATTTGACCGTGATGCACATTACCCCATGCATTGACATGCTCTTTTAAAAGTGAAATATTATTATGAGTGAATAATTTTGGTATTAGTCATGATACATGGAATGAATATTTGCCATGATCTATAGAATCAAAATTGCCATGGTCAATTAATAATTTAGCATGATCAATTTGTTTTGCCATGCTTAAGTAATGAAATTTGCCATGAAATCATAAACTTAATTTGCCATGGTCATTTACTAAATTTTGCCATGATCAATGGAAAAAATTCCCATGGTGAATTAATGAAAATCTAAAATTTGCCCTGATCTATGAACTAAATTTGCCATGGTCAATTACTAAAAACTACCATGATCTATGAACTAAATTTGCCATGGTCAATTACTAAAAACTACCATGATCTATGAAAATAAATTTGCCATGATTCCTTAACCAAACATGCCATGATTCTTCAACTAAACTTGCCATGGTTATTTGCTAAGAAATGCTTTTGAACTCTAAAATTGCCATGGCAAGTTTGCCATGTTTTTGAACATCTATAATGTTGCCTATGTTTTTTAGCATCTTAAGTTGCCATGGCCATGACAAACAATCTTCGGATGGACATGACAAAAAGACACAACGAACCATGGCAACAAATGTAGTTAGTTGCCATGGAAAAAACACAGCTGTAAACAAAATACTGATTTTAGTTGCCATGGCAAGTTTGCCATGTTTTTGTGCATATTAGGTTGCCATGTTTTTGAGCATCTTTAGTTGCCATGGCAAGTTTGCCATATTTTTTAACATCTTAGTTAAATAAGTTTGCCATGTTTTTGTAGAAACTTAATTAAAAAGAAGTTTGCCATGTTTTTGCGCATCTTTAGTTTGTCGTGGCAAGTTTCAAATGGTTTTGAGCATTTTTAAAATGACATGGCAAGTTTGCCATGTTTTTTAACATCTGAAAGTTTGCCATATTTTTGAACATCTTAAGTTGCCATGGCAAGTTAGCCATGCTTTTGAACATCTACAACTTTGCCATGGCAAGTTTGCATGTTTTTGAACATCTTAATTAAAGAAGTTTGCCATGTTTTTCAATAAACTTAACTAAAAAAATATGCCATGTTTTTGCACATCGTAAAGTTTGCCATGGCAAGTTTGACATGCTTTTGAACGTCTTAAATTGCCATGGTAAGTTTGCCATGTTTTTGAACATCTATAATTTTGCCATGATTTTTAGCATCTTAAGTTGCCATGGCAACTTATGTGATAAATAATTAGAATTATTTTCTCTCTACAATTTGCCACGACAACTATTTGATAAAAAACATAGAATTTTTTTCACTCTACAAATTTCCCATGGCAACTTTTCTGGCAACAAATTGCCATTTACTAAAAACTGCCATTAAAAATGTTGCATTGCATAATTGCCGTCGTCATTTACTAAATGTGAATCCGAAACTGCAACCTATGCCAGCTCAAGCCATGTAGTAGTAACTTCTTTTGAGCTAAAGAAATGACACTAATTGAAGTGGTAGTATTCTGAGTCTACAAGTGCATTTTGATAGAAAAAAGGTAATACCGTTTTTAACCGATTACTGAAATGCGAAAAGGATACGAGTAACCGTGTACCCTGGAGATAAACCAACCGGCCGGGTCGATCTGAACCAGTACCACCAACGAAAGGAATGCAATGCAGATGATATCCTCACCTGCAGTCCAGTGCTCACCTGCATGTTTCGGCAGGTTGTGCACCGCCAGCGCCTCCCATTTACCGAACTGGTAAGTGCACCTACTGGAGCCCTTGCCGCTGTTCTTGCCGGCATCCACCTCGCAGGACCCCGGCGTCCCGTGGACATGCTGGCCGTGGCGGCGCCATCCCTCGGCCCCATCACTAGCCACTCCCTCCCTCTGTGCCGCGGCAGCCTCCATAGCTACCGGCTACATAGCCGCCCGATGCAGCCCTCCCTCATCCGGGAGAGAACGGGTCCCTGCCGACCACGCTGCCAGGGCCCGGCAAGCGCCCAGGATGTGGGTGGCCGACGCGACCGGGAGCGCCACGCTGCTGCTCTAGGACGCGGCCCTCGTGCTTGTGGTGCTGGACGACGCCCTGGTCGTACATCACGCGCAGGAGGAGCTCCAATTCATAGGAACAACTTTTGCCGGCCGCCGCCTCCTCCCCACTGGCCGCCACATCGCCACCTCCTCCCGCGGAGCGCTTCCTCACAGCCGCACTCGCCGCTGCCCCCTCCCGCGCGGGCGGCAATCTCACCACCTCCTCTCGCGGGCCGCATCCTCGCCGCCGCACTCTTCGCCGCGTCCTCGAGCAGGGCCACAACGTGGTGCCCGGCGTACTTCGCCCTCCCGAGCACTCGTGCGCCGCACGCAGCTGCTCCAGCCGCCGAAAGGCCTCGCTGCTGTAACTGCCAGAATGATAAGGTGAGGCGATACTCGGGAGAGTGGGTGAGAGTTTTTTTTTAAATCGTACACCCGAAGGCATACGCTACGCTGTATTCATGTTAAAGAAACAGACAATACATCCGAGAGAATACAAAAGCAAAGACAGGGAACAGGAAACAGGAAACAACAGACCCCACCAAAACTACGAAGAGGACCCTGAAGAAATAAGAAACTACACCCAGGTCCCTTATGTTCTTCGTGTTCATTGCAACCGCAACACAGCTGAATCCATCGCCGGCGCCGGGATGGCCGATGGGAGAACAGCTTGCTGCAGATGTCTTGTCCTTGGAGGTGAAGAAGCCCTTTGCCAGATGGCGTTGTTGAGCCGCAGTAGCCACCAACTCCTCAGAGTCGGATCTTGAAACCGAGAAGGAACACATCCAGCGACATCTCCCACTGACGAGAGCGCTCACCGAGCTTCCGCCGCTCCGGATCTGGGGACGAAGCCACACCGCCTAGCAAAAGACGGCCAGATCCTCCACCACAAGCCGCAACCCAAGGTCGTCGCTTCCAGAAACCTTGTCCAGCGCGTAGGCACGCCTGCTCCTCCTCCTGCCACCACGGCCAGCCAGAGAAAGCAAGGACGTGCACCGGCATCTCCAACTCCAGAACCACCCCCAGAAACTCCACTGTGAGGCCGGAGCCCACCTCACCTCCACGAAGTCGGAGACAGGGGACAAAAAAGCCACAGCCAGGTCGTCACCTCCGCCGCCACGACCTGGCCCAGGCCACTGAAGCCCGCCAGATCCATAGATCGACGAGCACCCTACGACGGCCGCTCGACGGCATCGCCCCAGAAGATGGTGCCGAGGTGGAAGACGAGCAGCTGAACCTTTATTCCACAGACGCGACGCCGGCACCACCCCACCGCCGCCATCGGGAAGACCCAAGCTACTATTAACACACCTAAGGCACAGAACCCGGGCCCCTCCACTCTCCCACCGCCGGAATGGCGGCCGGAGAGGAGAGAGACCACGGATCTGTCCGCCGGTGGAAAGGGGAACGAGAAGAGTTTGTGTTTCGCCTCTATCGAACACTATAGAACAGGGAGAGGAGAGGAAAAGTGTTTGCTTTGTTTGAGAGTGGGTGAGAGTTGGGGAAGGATAAGGTACGTCACTAACAAATTCGCCTTCAACCCGAACGCGTCCCTATGATGACATGGCAAGGGAGACCATCAAGATTCGTGCAACGGCTACAAGCACGTTCGGCTCCAGGTCCAGAAAATCCGAACGTTCGGCAGTTATCGTTTCCGACTTCTTTGTTTTAAATAAAAAGTATACCAATTTCTCAATAAGGGATGTCGGGCCACTTCTTCTCTTATAGTCTTGATTTTTCTTTTTTGAAAAAACTACCGATCTATCCATCATCTTTTAACGCAATACATCAGAAGTAAAAATTACATCCAGATCAATGAACCATTTGGGGTCGAATACAAATACTAGAGTGAGCCGAAGGCACGCCACCGTCATCGCCCCTTCCTCATCAGAGTCGAGCAAATCTTGTTATAGTAGACAGTCGGGAAGTCATCCTACTAATAAAACCCAATAGAACCAGTGCATCCGACAACATCCGTCGCCGATGAAGAGAAGCGAAGAACGAAAGGAACCAACCTGAAGACATACGAATAGAGACGATCAAAGACCGGATCCACCGAAGACAAACTCTGACCGAATCCTACGAGATCCGCCGGAGACACACCTCCACACGCCCTTCGATAGTGTTAGATGCACCGCCAAAACGGGGGCTAGGCGGAGAGGACTTATTCCAATTAGAGATGGAACATTTGTCAGTTATATATCCACTGCACCACGCATACGTGTTCCGTTTGCACATGCACTTGTGCAGGAGGGCTATCGCTTAATTTGTTCCCACCTTTCAAGAAAACAAAAGGTTCACATGCATACAAGTTCTTAAAAGTATGCCAATTTCTTTGTTTCAAAAAAGAAGTATACCAATTTCTCAATAATGCATGTCGAGCCACTTCTTCTCTTATAGTCTTGATTTTTTTGGAAAAACTACCGACCTATCCATCATCTTTCAACGCAGTATAAAGAACACCAAAAGTACAAATTACATCCAAATCCGTGAACCATATAGCATCGACTACAAACACTGAAGCGAGCCGAAGGTGCGCCACCATCATCTCCCATTTCTCACTAAAGTCGAGCAAACCTTGTTATAGTAGACAGTTGGGAAGTCATCCTGTTAAAACCCAATAGGACTAGCGCATCAGAACAACATCCGTCACCGATGAAGAGAAGCGAAGAACCAACCAGAAGACACACGAATAGAGACGATCGAATACCAGATTCAAGTGGATCCACCAAAGACAAACTCTGACCGAATCCGACGAGATCCGTAAGAGACACACCTTCACATGCCCTCCGATGGCGCTAGACGCACCGCCAGAACGGGGGCTAGGCAGAGAGGATTTATTCCAACTTTAGAGTGTCACCGCTGATGGGGAACGAAGCATGAAAATCAAAAATTTCCCTACAAAACGCACAAGATCCAATTTAGGAGATGTATAGCAATGAGAGGGGAGTGGTGTCTACATACCATTGTAGATCGAAAGCGTTAACAATCTAGAGATCGTGGTTGGCGTAGTCGTACTCGCGTCGCGATCCAATCCGATCCAAGTACCGCACCACTACTAGGAGAAAGCCTACTAGTAGCGCTTGAAATACCTATAGCAGTAGGGACCGGTCCAGCGCTACTGCTAACACACTACAGCTAAGTTGTAGCAAGAGTCTTTGCCCGGACCAGCCATCTTGGTAAGTGTCGGCGCAGGGAACGGGTCCCCAGACGTGCACACTGCGGCTGTGGCGTGGCTCAAAGGAGGCCCAGGGCAGCCTATCTTCATCAATGCAAGCTCAAGACCCTCGCGAGGGGCCAAGCCTCACGGGCGGGACGACAAGGAGCTTCCTCGTGCACGGCCTCGTCGGGCTGGCTCATGAGGAGGCGGAGAGTTCAAGGCGGTACCTCGCGAGGTGCCCATGACGCATAAGCCATGACGACCAAGGGTGCCCGGTAGGCGCCCCACGCATGATGTCCTCCTTTCCTCTTTGGTGCAAAGGGAGCAAGCGCGGCGAGCATCAATCAAAGGCATCCATTTGATTGCAACAAGACCAAGACCAGCCCCAGCGGATGGAAGGGAGTCATCGTGGAGCCCAAGCAAAGGCGTCATCACCAGAGTTTTGGCGAGGCGAGGACCAACTTTAGTCGGGATAAGTGTATCCGTTGTTCCCCTTCAAAATGGCCAATTGTTGGCGCCTTCCTGCTCAATATTTGGGAAGAGGCCGGGGCCTTCGCCTATAAATAGGAGTAGCCACACTCGGGCGGGGATGAAAGCGTTCGGCATCTAGATGCAGGAGAGACGAAGAGAGATCGAATCCTCATCGAGGAACCCGTAGCTAGGGCAACCGAACACCACCTAGCGATTCATCACACCCGCCAAGAACAGACCCTCGCGATTTGTTCTTCCCTGTATTGTTCCTCATCAGCCCAAGAGGCAATCCACCACACCACAAACTAGAGTAGGGTATTACACCACAACGGTGGCCCAAACTAGTATAAATCCTGTGTCTCTTGTGCTGTTCCGTTAGTAGTTTAGGTCCCAGCGATTCGGCGAGGTGCGAGACGGTGGAGTGTTGGATCTCCGCGCGTACCCTAGTGTTCGAACCTCAAGGGTCTGCCGGAACCCGAAATCCGGCATTTGGCGCGCCAGGTAGGGGTGCGCCGGAATCCACCTTCCGTCGCCTCGTTCTTCCCCGACCACCGCAACCATGTCTGGCGCTCGTCGGGCTCGCGCCGAGCGCCGAGCCACCATCGCCTCCCGTGTCGCCCGCACAGTTTCCGACGACGGGCGCCCTCGTCGTTCCTCACTGCCCGCTGCCAACACCGCCACCGGCCCGGCGGGCAGCGTGGCATATCCCTGCGCTCCTCGGCGGCCTCGGGAAGGAGCCGCGCGGCTTCCTCGTCACCCGCCCCGTCGCGCCGGTTCCTCCGGTCGTCGCGGCCCTCCTGGGCGGCTCGCAGGCGCCGCCTTCCAGCCGCCATGTCAAGACATTCGTCCGCCGGGTCGGCGCCTCCTCCTAGCGGCAGGGGGCTCCCTCGGGCTGGACGGAGCCGTCGGCCAGGCTGACCTTCGACTCTCGGGACCACCCCACCAACTCGGTCGGCTCGGGTGCGCTCCCCATGCTCTGCACACCCACCATATGCCAAGTTGCTGTCACCAGGACCCTCATCGACGGCGGCGCCGGCCTCAACGTACTCTCAGTCGAGGCCTTCAACCTCCTCTGCATACCCAGGCGGCTGCGGCCAGCCCGGCCTTTCTCGGCGTGGGAGGAGGGTCATCCAACTCCTTGGGGAAAATCCGACTTAGGTGACCTTCGGCACCTACGACAACTTCCGCACGGAACTGGTCGACTTCGACATCGCCCCTATCGGCCTCCCCTACAATGCCATCCTTGGCTATCCAGCATTAGCCAAATTCATGGCCTCAACCCACCCGAGGTACAACCTCATGAAGATGCCCGGGAGCAGCGGCGTCCTCACCGTGCCCGGGGATACTGAAGGTGCATGGCGCTTTCGACCTCACCCTCAAGATGGCGGCATGGCAGCCGCCGCCGATCTGAAGCCCCCAAGCCCAAGGGGCTGCGCCGACCAAGAAGAAGCGATTGTTCACTCAAGACAAGGCAGAGACCAAGCAGATACACATCGGCGAGGACGGGTCCTGGCGCCACCTTCACCATAGGCGCCAACCTCGAGCCCGAGCAGGAGGAAGCCCTTGTCAAGTTCCTGCGTGCGAACAAGAAGGTGTTCGCACAGGAGCCCGATCGGTGGCGGGGATCCCACGGGCGTGTCGAGCACCACCTCAACGTATGCCCCAACGTGCATCCTGTGAAGCGTATACAGAAGGTAGTCCACCGAAAAGCGTGCCTTCATCGTCCAAGAGACCCGCAAGCTAGAAGCCGCGGGGGTTATTCATGAGGTCCGATACCCAAATTGGCTGGCCAACCCGTGGTGGTGCCAAAGAAGGGAGGAAAGGAGCGCATGTGTGTCGACTTCACCAACCTCAACAAAGCATTCCTGAGGATCCATTCCGCTCCCTCGCATCGACCAGATCGTCGACTCCACCGCCGAGTGTGACCTGTTATGCTTCTTGGACGCCTTTTCCGGGTATCACCAAATCAAGATGGCGGTGGAAGACATGAAAAAGACGGCCTTCCTAACCCCTTGTGGAGTGTACTGCTATACATGCATGCCATTCGGGCTGCAGAACGCTGGGCAACCTTCCGGTGCTCATGCACATCACCTTGGGCCCGCAGCTCGGGAAGAATGTGGAGGCTTACGTCGACGACATCGTGGTGAAGTCTCGTGAGGCCAAGACCTTGATACAAGACCTGGAAGAAACCTTCGCGAGCCTCAACGAAGTGAGCCTGCGACTCAACCCGGAGAAGTGTGTGTTTGGGGTTCCCTCAGGCAAGCTCCTGGGTTTCCTCATGTCTCACCGAGGCATCGAGGCCAACCCAGAAAAGGTCAAGGCAGTTGAGGACATGAGCCCACCAAAGACCCTCAGGGAAATGCAGAAACTCACGGGCGTAGAACGGCGCTTAGGCCGTTTCATCTCCCGATTGGGGAGCGGGCGCCGCTTTTCTTCCACCGATGAAGAAAAAGGGCCCTTGAATGGTGAAGAGGCCGACAAAGCGTTCCAAGACCTAAAGAGGTACCTGACCAGCCCTCCAGTGATGGTGGCCCCGCGCCCTCAGGAGCCCTTGGTACTCTACCTCGCCGCCACTCCGTACTCCGCTAGCGCAGTTCTGGTGGCGGTTAGGGAGGAACGTCAGGTCAAGACCACGACGGCCACCAGAGCTAAGGCAAGACCGAATCAGAAGGAACTCGCAAAAGCCAGCACCGCAATGGAAGAGGATCAGCCGTCACAGCAGAGCACACCAAGGACGGGAGAGGCCCCCCATCCAAGCACCCATCTTCCGGAGGCGCCATCGCCTCGGGAGGCACCACGACTTCCGGAGGGCGCCACAGCGCCGACGCCCTAGCCTCGTCGGCGCCCGGTGTGCCATCGGCCGCGGTGTTACGGGATGCGAGGGCACGGTACCCCATGCCGCGAAGCTCCTCCTCGTCTGTTGGTGGCTTTGCGCAAGCTGCGGCACTACTTCTGTGGTCATCCAATCAAGGTTGTCTCGGCATACCCCACGGAGAGGGTGCTCGGGAGTCCCAACTTCGGCGGAAGGGTTGCCGAGTGGAACATTGAGCTGCAAGCATTCCAGCTCGAGTTCAGCACCACCAGAGTCATCAAGGGGGCTACGATGCATTTCGTGGCGAATGGATGAAGCACCGGCCTCGGGGCGGCGAGATCGATCCCTCCCGAAGCGAAGCGCCCGAAGGTTGGGTCATGTACTTGACGGCGTTCTCGACAGGCTGGGCTGAGGCAAGTGCTCATATCTCCCGCCAGGACAAGCTCTACTATGCCGTGCAGCTCTGCTTTCAAAGAGGCGGGAAGGTCTCCAACAATATAGCGAGAATCACGAGGGGCCGAGAAGCGGAGTGCGAAGGCTGCCGCTGCCACAGGGGTGAAGCGCCTACCATCAAGGGCGATTCGCAGCTCCTCGTCAATTTCTCCAACAAGGTGTACGAGCCAAGAGATGAACACATGGAGGCCTACCTTGCGGAGGTCCGCAGGATGGAGAAACAGTTACGGGGTTGGAGCTGCAGCACATGCCCAGCGGCACCAATCAAGAGGCCGACGACATCGTCCAAACGAGCCTCGAGGAGGTTACCCCAGGAGCCGGCGTCTTTGAGGAACGACTCTTCAAGCCCTCAGCCTGCCGCCGTTATCAAGCACAAGACAGCCTGGGAGGAGCTCCCTCACCACACCTCGGGAGCCCCAGCCTGTGGCCCGGTCTCAGGAGCACGCCTGCTCCTAACGATGGAACCTCAAGAGGAGTGTTGGATCACGGAGCTCAAGAGTTACTTAACGCGTGGGACTTTGCCGGAGAAGGAGGAGGAGGCAGAGCGTGTGGCGCGGCAAGCCACGGCATACAACATCATGGATGGAGAGCTCTACCGAAAATGACCGAACGACGTATCCGTGCGCTGCATCACTAGGGAACAGGGGAAGGAACTGCTGACAGATATACATGGCGGAGATTGTGGGCACCATTTGTCGTCGCGGACCCTCGTCGGCAAGGCGTTCCACAGCGGTTTCTATTGGCCCACCGCGCTCAATGACGCTATCGAACTCGTGAAGGCTTGCGAGGCTTGCCAATTCCATGCCAAGCAGATCCACCAGCCAGGAGAAGTGCAAACCATCCCCCTCACTTGGCCATTCGCGGTCTGGGGGCTGGACATTCTGGGCCCTTTTCCTCGGGCGCCAGGGGGCTATCGCTACCTCTACGTCGCCGTGGACAAATTCACCAAGTGGGCCAAAGTCGAGGTCGTCCGCGCCATCCCGCCGGTTCTGCGGTCAAGTTCATCAAGGGCATCGTGAGCGGTTGGAGTGCCGAACCGCATCATCACCGACAACGGTTCGCGATTCACCGGTAACCTTTTAAAATGTCTTGCACTAACCTTGGGACGCAGATATGCTACGCCGGTGGCGCACCCCGCAGCAACGCCAGCCGAAGCGGGCTAACGCAGAGGTCCCGAGAGGCCTCAAGACCGGGGCGTTCAAGAAGAAAGCTGGAGGCCTGCGGCAGGGCTGGTATGACAAGCTTCCGTCCGTGTTGTGGTCCATCCGCACGACCGCAACCAAGCCAGCGGGGAGACCCCTTCTTCCCGGTCTACGGAGCGAAGCGGTCCTCCCTCACGAGGTCAAGTTGCCGATCACAAGGGTCTGGCGTTCGATGAAAGCGCTGCGGGGCGCCATGCGAGGGCGACCCTCGTGATGGGGGAGGAGCGCCGTCGAAGCTTAAGCTGCGAGAGGCAAGGTACCAAAGAGCACTCGGCGATACCACTGCCGCAATATCCGCCCCAGAACTCTCGAGGTAGGAGACCTCGTGCTCCGCCGGGTCCTCTCCAGGGAGGGACTACATAAGCTCTCTCCCATGTGGGAGGGCCCGTTCAAGGTTGTTCATGTTTCCAGGCCTGGCTCCGTGCGCTTGGAGATTCAAGAGGGAGTACCTATCTGTAATCGTGGAACATCCGGCACCTCAGGAGGTTTTACCCCTAAAAGGCCCAGAGCACGTGAAGAAGGCGAATGCCTGTGAAGCTCATCTTTTGGAAAAGGCCCAGAGCACGTGAAGAAGGCAAATGCCTGTGAAGCTCATCTTTTGGAAAAGGCCCAGCACGTGAAGAAGGCGAATGTCTGTGAAGCTCATCTTTTTGGAAAAGGCCCAGAGCACATGAAGAAGGCGAATGCCTCTGAAGCTCATCTTTTTGGAAAAGGCCCAGAGCCTGTGAAGAAGGCGAATGCCTGTGAAGCTCATCTTTTTGGAAAAGGCCCAGAGCCTGTGAAGAAGGCGAATGCCTGTGAAGCTCATTCTTTTTGGAAAGGGCCTAGAGCCTGTGAAGAAGGCGAACGCCTGTAAAGCTGTCGCGTTCTGGAAAGGGCCCGGAGCCCATGAAGAGGGCAAACGCCTGTGAAGCTCGCTTCCCAGAAGAAAGGCCCGGAGCCTGTGAAGAGGGCCAACGCCTGTGAAGCTCGCCGCCCGTGACACTCTCACGTAATAATGAGTTGGGGCTGTACACGCCCCGGAGTCTTAGGAGTGCCGGCCTCGAGCCACAGGGCTCCCTCCCACGCCCTGTGGCAGCACTTAGCTCCGCGCTGGTGAGAAGACGTCGAAGACTAGACTAGGTGCCGGACGCGGCTTTTTCATTTGCTTTCTGCAGTTGACTAGTTATTCCCATTTGGAGTTTTTATCGAAACTATCGCCCCCCTTTTGGTCCGTGGTTCTTCGATCTTTTTCGCTCTCCTGCCTCGATTTCTCTTGCGTGGGGACTCATGAGAGGCCTCGAGGAGCCCCCGCGTTCCTTCCCCTATCGCTCAAGTTTGCACGTACGGTCCTGGTGGAGCATCCCTCGACCATGCCTCACGGGCAAGACAACGCCTTGAACACGGGCCCTAGATCGGTCGCCCATGACATTCTTTGGAAGAATCACCACCCGAAGAAGAGCTGGTGAAGCATGAGGAGTCACGAGCATCGCCAGCCGCCCGCGCGCTGCCCTCTCCATCCACGCCGGGGCTGAGTCCTCGGCCGCGGTCATCGTCTTCAGCGCAACACCCCATGCGGCGACCGTCTTCCCCGAACACCCTCACGTAGAGGTAGGCGCCGCCGTCGTACTTGAAGTGCGAGGAACACCGGCGGCGAAGACCACGCAGCAGCGAACGTCTGCCGGCTGTGGGCAGAACAGGTTCCTCAGCGAGACCTCGAGAAGCCCACGAAGCCCAGCTGCAACAGCCATCCGCTGGAGCCGAGGCCGCCCAGGCGCCGTCGGGAGCTCACCCAGAGAAAGCGCTGGAGCTGAAGCCGGACGCCGGACGGCTCCTCCGCCTCACCATGAACCGGCGGCAGCTTCCAGCATGGAGGCGCGGCCTCGGGACCAGCGGGGGCACGCCCTCCGGCCGTGGCCACCGCTCGTCGCCGAGAGCCTCCCTCACGGCCCAGGGGACCGCCGTGGAGGCCACGGGATGCTGCGAGGCGACCTCGACCACGCTTAGGCGGAGGAGAGGAAGACTCGACCTGACGGCCCTTCCCCTTCTCTGCGGCCGAGAACTTCCTTGGTGGAGCCATGGAGAAGAAGGAGAGACAAGAAAGGATAGACTGGAAGGGCGTGCGCCGTTCCGTACTTATAGCCGGCGAAGGCCAACCGTCGGCCTCCACGATCACCGGTAATCATGACCGACTCTACATTCAAGGGCTTGTCGAATCCGGGTGGTTGCCGAAGCATCGTGGGGAAGCAGTGCGCACGCGCCCAATCAACCGCCACGCGTCGCCCAAAGGCCATGAGCTGTTAGGGACCCATGACGCTTCAGACTTGCCCTTTCGCCTGTGTGCTCGGCCAAGTTCGGCGCGCCCGTGGGCCCGGGCTCTTGTCGGCGTCGGGAATGGGGTCCCTAGACTTGCACTGCGGCCTGCGGCGTGGCTCAAAGGAGGCCCAGGACAGCCCATCTTCATCAACGCAAGCTCAAGACCCTCGCGAGGGCCAAGCCTCATGAGGCGGGGCGACAAGGAGCTTCCTCGAGCACGGCCTCGTCAGGCTGGCTCATGAGGAGGCGGAGAGTTCAAGGCGGTACCTCGCGAGGTGCCCATGACGCATAACCATGACGACCAAGGGCGCCCGGCGCCCGACCACGCATGATGTCCTCCTTTCCTCTTTGGTGCAAAGGGAGCAAGCGCGGTGAGAGCATCAAGCAAAGGCATCCATTTCGGTGCAACAAGACCAAGACCAGCCCCAACGGCCGGAAGGGAGTCATCGTGGAGCCCAAGCAAGGCGTCATCACCAGAGCCTTTGGCGGCGAGGAGCAACTTTAGTCAGGATAAGTGTACCTGCTGTTCCCCTTCAAAATGGCCAATTGTTGGCGCCCTTCCCGCTCAATATTTGGGAAGAGGCCCAGGGCCTTCGCCTATAAATAGGAGTAGCCACACTCAGAGCGGGGGATGGAAACGTTCGACATCTAGATCTGGGAGAGACGAAGAGAGATCAGAATCCTCATCGAGGAACCAGTAGCTAGGGCAACTGAACACCACCTAGCAGTTCATCACACCCGCCAAGAATGTACCCTTCGCGAGGCTGTTCTTCCCTGTATTGTTCCTCATCAGCCCAAGAGGCAATCCACCACACCACAAACTAGAGTAGGGTATTACACCACAACGGTGGCCCGAACTAGTATAAATCTTGTGTCTCTTGTGCTATTCCGTTAGTAGTTTAGGTCCCAGCGATTCGGCGAGGTGCGAGACGGTGGAGGGTTGGATCTTCCCGCGCACCCCAGTGTTCGAACCTCAAGGGTCTGCCGGAACCCGAAATCCGACAGTAAGTATGGTTAGCAGTAGCGCTGCCCGACCAGTGCTACTGCTAACTTTCTGTAGCGCTACACCAAAGCAAGCGTTGCTGCTAATCCAGCACTGCCACTAGATGCCACCAACGCTACTGCTAATATTATGTGCATGCTCTATACAGTAGTTTCATCAGATCATAATAAACATACACTGGTGCGCGTCGGTCCTAAGAAAACGGTTTTTAACCCCTTTCCGCGACGGCATTTGGAACCGTCGCCAAGTGAGTGTGGGCGATAGGGGATCCTTCCTACACGACTCAGAAACAGTCAGGGATATGTCCTCCTGGCACACACGCTCGGCAAAATAAGGTCGTGTGCGACCGACGAGCACTCAAATACAGAAATACGTACAGTAGTGCTAAAAAATACAATTATACAGGCGAAATCGTTTCCGGTCGTAAGTACATCCCACACGATCGAGTCACCGCTAAACGTTTACGTCAGATATACATCCCCCCTAGTCACTCCAAGGAAAACGTTTGCGCAAGGTAGCGTAACGCAAACAGTTTTCAAGAGAATGTCGTGTGTGATTGTTCATTGACCCAACACGGTTTATTCCTAGAAACTATGTGCGTTGCCTGAGGTCATCGCCCACGGTCGTTTCTCAATAACCGTTTGCAATAGGAAAACCCAATTAGCAAGCTAATTGGCCAATTAGCGGGCTAATTGCCCTATTATTAATAATCCATTTATTAATCTAATTGACATTCATATTAAGCACATAATATATTCCATTTCCATATTAAGGAAGCAGGATTTCATAATTGAAATACATCGGAGTACAACATGATATATCTTCATCACTTAGCTACCCCATTACACAACTGCACCAGCATCAAAGTTTCAAATGCAACATCTAGAAGCTTTCGAAATTAGGATCATAGACGGTACATAGAGAGATGCATCTTATCTGGAAAACTGCTGAAGCGGAAGGCGAATATTGAGCCTTCATTCATGTTGAAGGTCTTTGCTACTTTAGGCCGGTGCTCGTGGATGATTGACCGTCCATCCTTCGACCTCTTCAGAACACTTCAATATTGAACCGTGGGTGTTGTATGAAAACTTTCGCCGCCTCGGCAGCAGAGGTGGTTTGTGAGGTAATCATCGGTGAACCACGAAAACAAGGATGTGCATAAATATCTTCTCTATATTGGAAATGGGGCAAAGGAATAAAAAAGGCAAGGTATAATAGTTAGTACCATCTTGTAAACCTCAGTGCTTCCCATTGTTTCCCTGCAACACATATAATGTAGTTACTCATTAGGTTAAGTAAGGGTTCACATGCTATCAGTAAAATATGTTGATGATAAATAAGCACATTGCAGATTCATCAGATTAATTCAATCCACATGGAAAACCCATTTATCCAAACCAAGCATGATTAAGAACTAGGAAATATAGCACTTGTATATATTTATCATGTATTAAGTGCAGCCAAATTTAATTTATTCCTCACATGGTATACAATAACAGAATGCAGCCACAACAATTGAACATCGCATTGCAGAATTGAACCAAGCGGTTAACTAAACACCACAACAAATGAACCAAACGTTAACTGAGCACCACATTGCACAATATAACATACTCCTAATAGAAGATCAGACAATTAACCAAACCAAGCATGCTTAACAACTTGGAAATATAGCAATTGTATTTGTTTCTCATGTATATAGTACAGCCAACTTCGATTTGTTCCTCACACGGTATACAATAACAGAATGCAACCACAACAATTGAACATCGCATTGCAGAATTGAACCATGCAGTTAACTAAACACCACAACAAATGAACCAAACGTTAACTGAGCACCACATTGCACAATATAACATACTCCTAATAGAAGATCAGACAGTTAACGAAACCAAGCATGCTTAACAACTTGGAAATATAGCTATTTGTTTCTCATGTATTTAGTACAACCAAATTTGATTTATTTCTCACATGGTATACAATAACAGAATGCAACCACAACAATTGAACACCGCATTGTAGAATTGAACCAAGCAGTTAACTAAACACCACAACAAATGAACCAAACATCAACTGAGCAACACATTGCACAACATAACATACTCGTAATAGAAGATCATATAGTTAACCAAACCAATCATGCTTAACAACTTGGAAATATTGCACCCTGAAGAATTGAACTCACATTTGCAGAATTGAGCCAAGCAGATAACTGAACACCATATTGCACGACATATAGAACATATACACTATAGCAGAAGATTGCATGGTAAAAGTAGATAGCACAATTCACTATAATTTGTTAAGGAAAGGCAGTAGCTAGCAAACTGAACATGGGTCCTTATAGTGAACTAATAAGACAAGCTACTCCTCATTGTTGGATATATTGATGACGATTGGCTCCTTGGACATGGAAGAGGGCGAGGCCTCCGCATCATGGGTGCCCTCGTTGTAGTGGTGAGTTGCCTGAGCTGCTCCGGGCACCAACCTGCTGGCTCTTGAGATGAGGTAAGCACGTGCACGCTGAGAAAACACCTCGTAGTCTTCGTCGAAGGCACTGATGGTGGCCTCGAGAAAATGCCATGAACTATCGTTTAAAGCACCAATCGCGTCGTGGCGTCAGCGCGCGAGGCGTCAACGGTGGCCTCAATGGCGAGGGGGTCTCGGTTGATTTTCCTTCCTTTAGCTACTCAGATGTTTCAGTTCGCTAAGTTTGAAAAGTCCAAAGAGCGCAG